>OX392504.1:13951401-14446061 GCA_947623375.1 Apotomis capreana
GTTGGTAATAATTGATTCAGTAAGTAGAAATAACCGACTGTTTTTTTTAAATTACCTGGGGTCATGTAAGTCACTAAATACCAAAGGGCCCTGCTAGAAGGACAATATCTTCGAACGCGTATTTCTCAAAAACTATTTATAAGTATCTAGGGTGTAGTTAAAAGTTATTTGGAAGGTAGAAATAAGAGGCTCCATGAATAGTATTTCATTTAGTCTGTAAACTTACAATTAACAAAGGGCCCCGCTGGCACAGAATCTTTTTTTTTTCATTAATTTGCAAAGGTAGAAATTTAAAAGTACATAAATCGAGAGGTAGAAATATATACCAACTTGATTATATAGGACTTAAACCATAATTACATGGGGTCCCGCTGCATATACGTATATGAAACAGTCGAGAACGAAACCTTGATTTGTACAATCCCGTTACTTTCAGTTTGGACCTCATTTGTATCCGACCCCATAGTCACCAGGTGCAAACTCAACGTAAACTGATGGTATGGGAAAATGAGCAGTGATATATCCTCTTAAGTTTTGTTATGTTCTAGTTTTAATGCTGTTGACGTATTAAGAGATCTAAAAAAACAAACTCCATTTTGATATAATTCAATAATTTTCAACTTGGAGCTAAAAATAGTTTGTTGGTATTGTAAAGTATAACCTAGGATTGCACTACAACAAACTAATTATAAATTGCATCACCAGCACGGCAGGTGCATCGATAAATCTAGGTTCAATACTGATTAACTCAATAAAGATTTAATTCGGTTGGTGGGCTTACGGGCCGCGGGAGGCGGTAGTGGCAGCAAATGCATCACGGGCGATAATGAAGACTCGTGTGCACGACTGCGCCGCGCTTGCGCACTCACACGTAATGCACTATCCTGGCCTCGCCGAGTCGTGAAACACTTACTCGTTGCCATATAAAACAACCCTTCTTATAATATTTGACTGTGTGAACGTTACCTTGGAAGTAGTTACTTTACGATGCGTGATTGTTCGTGTATTTAGGTCTTGTTACTAACTTACCGATGGGTAGGCAGTTGATTCGTGCACAATTACTTTACAATTATTAACTACTTTACAGAGGCAGATGAGACTGCTTCCATTTTTAGCATTTTTTGACTTTATTGAGTTAACCTGCCAGTATTACAAACATGAACAAACCACCCATTGACGATATTGAGAAGTCCATAACTCTTTAATCTTTTTAGGTAAGTGCCTAAGTCTTATAACCTCCGTAGAATACTAGTGCCTAACTATGTAAATGTTTGGTACCTGTTTAATGCTCTTGCAGGACAAAGTTGCAGTGAAAATGGACGCCATTTGTGAACAAGACAGGATCTCGGGTTTCTTAAACTGGCACCTCCCACGTGGTGTCTTGTGCCCTTAACCTTTCGAGCGGCCAGCCGCAGTTTATGCGCCTTATAATGCGCTCTCCGCACCGTCTTATACGGCTGCCCGTTTGTCTAAATTTGGAGCAAAAGCTACCACAACACAATTAAGTAAAAAGTTCGCTTACTTGGGCTAGCTCTCCTTTCAGGATGCATATAATTGTTTCAATAAATGCTCCGTACGTTTGTATACATAGGTAGTATACTTAATTATTTTGCACCGCTAAAATTATGTTTCTTCCGAGCAATGCCGTTATACTGTAGGTATATATTTCACTTTCTTCGTAGTGTCTAATACAACAGGTAAATGATTAGTTTATTAAACGGTCATTTTGTAATGTACATTGCTATTGCTTCTTCATTCGTGCATTTTCTATCAGAAACACATGACGGAGGTAATTTACGCATAATCGCAACTTCAAGGCCTTTTAAAACAGATGAACTGCTGTTTTAAAGTAAAAAGAGATTTCAACATATATTTATTTTCTATCTGTTAAAATGTCCATCGTAAAAAAAACTGTAAATCTCAGTAGGTAGGAATATCTAATGTGTTTAGAGGTCGTTGCGGTTGAACGATGTCAAGCGTTTAACCCGATTAAAGATGGCAGGCGCCGAGTGCCTCGTGTTTCCTTAGCGAGCCACGTAAGCCTTTTTGGAAAATGCGTCGGCGTCGGCGCCGGTCCGCCGCAGCCGCAGGTGCGCACGACTGTCGCGAGCGAGATACTACTAAACCATTCATGTTGGTACTAGAAACAACTACGTACACTCTGATTTTAGTAGCCATATTTAAAATCATGAATCTTTCAATATAAAAGAAGTACCTACATGGATATGTAGTGATGTGATGTGATGTGAGGTAAGCATAGGTCGTCTAATTTTGGTCTCTTTGTGATACGAAATCTTTTTATAAGGGCTTGTGCACAAATCACGTGAGGTTTTTATCGGCTACTTTTTCCGCCAGAATTTCGTAAAATAGACTCGCTATTTTGAAGTATTTAACAAGTGAAGATTTATTTTTAACGAAACCGAGAAAAAATAGCGTTTTTTTCTTAGTGCGTTCACTGTAGAAAAATACACGTGAGGTCTCCTTATACACCTCCCTCCCCCAACGTGATATATCGTGATTTTTTCGTGACCCCCTATTGAACCTCACGTGATTTGTGCACAAGCCCTAAACCAATTATTGTGTTGTATGATGTGTTGTGATATGTGTATGTATGTATAGTAAGTATGAGTAGGTAATGATTTTAAGCGGTAGGCTTCAATATTTTAACTTGAGACCATAATATAATTGTGACTGAAAATCGTAAAAATAGGTTGACAAATCGAGTTATGTATATGTATTTTAATATAAAAATATTAATGGAATAGATAATAAAAATATAGTTTTCCATAAAAACTGATCCTTATAACCGAAATGTAACACAAATTATTGAAAAAAAAACTATTAACTTTCAACGTTCAATGCGTAAACAGAAAAAGTAAACGAGAGCTTCGGAAACGAATTTACATACCAAAAATGCAGATAGAAATTGCAAACACTAAAAGTACCTACATCAGTATATATATGGCAACAGTCTATTTAGGGTCAGTCAATAGCTAATCGTAGATTATGGTCCATTGTTAGCCTATCTATCTTTTATAACCCAACATAAGTTAATATCCGAGATGAACACACAATTTATCGTAGCAACAAAGATTATTGTTGTCACAAAGTAAGATTTAACAATAGTGCAGATATGGAATATTTTATTTAACCGTGTCGAGACTCCCACGCCATTGGATTCAATTATGGAGGAAAAGCAGATAGGTCGGCTCGCGAGTGGTCCGCTCGTGACCCGTAAATTGGAACGGTCCGTCGCACGCCCTTGTCGCACCTCGCCGGCCGCTCGGCCGTGTGCCCTGCGCCGTGCCGAACACAGTCCCGACAACATAACACTGTAACGGCACCCAAATCGACGTCCCTACAACACTCACCAGATTTAACTTCTCACGCACATCCAATTTAAGAGCATGGACACAAGTGTACGCGATCCTTTTGTGGACTTATTCTATACATATACGCCGCTTGCACATGGTATCTACTTATAACTACATAGAAAATTAAAGGCACGATACGGAAACTAAACCTTGCTTTCTACTATTTGTTGGCAATAGTTTGGTTGGCTTTTACTAGGTATTATTAAAGTAGGTAAACTAGTTCGGTATTATCAAGTGGCCGTACAATTGTGTAGTTATAGTTAACCTCGGTGTAAACTAGTGAGACTATAAAGTAGGTTAAGTTATAGAATCAAAGGAGGTATCGCTTAGGGTGGCGTTAACAGGTGTGCGCTCCGTATTTGGGGCATAATGTCTTACAAACAATAGACGGCGCGAGCGGGACTACCGCCTTAACGGGAATTCAAATCATAAGCATTCTTTAAAGAAACAACTGTTGATATTCATATTTCTGGTAGTATTTGTTACAGAGTCCGTTCCGTTAAGGGTCTCTTTTTATTCAAGATCTAGAATTTATTTTATAAGAGCCAAATATTGTTTAGATCTAAAACGAGACATACCTACATGATTATAGAATTGCGCAATTAAGGCAATGGTGTAACTTTAAATGAAAAGTCATTAAAAATATGTAGCTGAACAAGTAAAATAAATGTCCCTACGCGTAAGATTTTTTACAAAAACCAGATTTTTTGATTTGTTTCATTATTAATTAAAGTATAATATTCGTATTCAATTACACAACTCCCTGTTAATCTGGTTGTACAAAACATTCACAACAAAATAAAAATACCTACGCAAATCTTTAGTCAGGTATATGTAGTTACATTCACACTAAAAAACAACGACCAACGAAATTTACTGACATCCTTAATCTGAGTAGAACTAGAATACATACATAAATAGTCCATTCTAGCAAAACACAATGCACACTACTTAACTAGCTCAGGTACTTAGTGTGTTCTCAAACATACGGAACACGCTCTCAGTAAGTCATAGTACAGTATGGCCCAGGAACAGAGATAACAATCTCACCAAAGCTACACAGCTCGCAATATTTACGGAAATGTCTTCGTATGGTAATATAATAACGCTTAAAAGGGGTATTTAGCGCTAAGTAGAGCGTATTCTTGTTTTGTTTAAATTATGATTGCTTTAATTGCCATCTCTTGGTGCCGCGCGGGCAGCGAGCATACTTCTAAGTTAATTTTCCAAGTGCGCTAATCGTACACGATTAAATGAGAATGCGACAGGTCTCGGCCTTAACGAGTACAGAATGAGTATTCTGAGGTAGAGATGCACACACCGTTTACTGAACTGTTTCTTCACAACCCACCTAACTATCCTTTGTAAGTAAATATATTAACATCGTGCAGGAACAATCGAGGGGAAAAAAGATAATAAAATTTAATGAGCCAATTATATATTCTGCTAGCTCCATTGGCGCCGTTCTATTCTTTAATGAAGCGATTATGACTATATTTGGATGCGGATTTAAATTTGAATATTTTACCACTACCTATAGATAAACTGAAACAGTTAAGTATGAATTATACTTAAGTGCTATTATTAATTTTAAGATTATTAAGTACTAACAAGATGAAATTTAGGCATACCTAATCTTGATTGTCCAGTCGTCTTTTGACAGAGAAAGTGTTTATCTACTTTTGTGTCATACTTTTTTCCATTATTGAAAGTTGAAACAGGAATATTAAGTGAAATATAATGTCCAGTCCAGATTCCAAAAATCTAGTCTTATACCCTTTATATGTCTACATTAGCATTATGATCTATTCGATGTAACGCAAAACGTTTTCTTCCTTATTACGATGAATATATATACTTACTTATAGTCATATCACATCGCTAAAATAAAAATGACAAGAGCAATACACTTAATTTCAGCACATCTTTTTTGAATGTCAACCTGTCAATGTCTTATTGCACCTCGAACCGCAGAAGTGTATCTCCGTTACCTATTTAACCATGCTACTGCCACCTACTCGTACTCCTACTGCCGAGATATTGCTTGGTTGAATATACCGCGGTCGTCGAATTTTATGCCCTAGTTTTATCTTTCATTCGCAAGATTTTATCATTTAAGTTTTATGAACCAGCAACTATGACACGCGACTCTTTCTCGATAAATAAAATATTACCTATCCCTTTCTTCGCTGTACCTACTGTGAGAGAGTGACAGGAATCGCGAAGCGTAGTTGTACTAGATGGACAGGGCCGGTCATACTGTAGTGTATCCTACTTATCCATATAAAAATGTATTTAAATTCCTATTTTTCACAAACCGTTGGTATTCCCATTTTAAATAATGTAATGGAAAATGATTGTCTACTTAGAAAGACTCTTTGACTCTACACACGTAGAGACACTCAAGACTAGATAATATTCAGAAAACACGCAAACTACATTTATGCTAACCTGTTGATGTGAGGTTGTGCCTAAGTATTATTTTCTCGCAAAGTACATTTAATAACTACATAAAATGTTCCGCAACAGAAAGTAAATATCTTGCAGTCCATATTTATAATGCGTAGCATATTTCTATGAAATACCATTTTTATACAGACTTCCAAAAAAGGAGGGGAACTATGTTTCACTGATATAGTCTGGCTAATGAAATATTACTCAGTTTTGGCGGAAAATTTAAAAAATATGGGGCTGGTCTCACTTTGAGTAGTAAAAATTATAGTTTTGATACTAGACAATATTTTTAATTTTCTATGCACACGTAAGGTAGATATAGGTACAAAAGTATCTAAGGGGTAAGAAGTTAAATATGTACATGTCAACGTGCACTCATAGTCAGCTTACATAATTTCTACCACTATTATTACATACTAGACGTGCCCGCGGCTTCGCTCGCGTAAATGAAATATGTACTTCCTATTTGTAACACTTGAACACGTAATTTGTTTTTTTTTTTTTTTATTATATATACTTAATGAAAAAAGGAAACTGTCATTGCAAGTTAAATAAAAGCTTTTTAAAATGAAACTGCGTTTAGTCCTCATATTTGTATTTCCGAAATAAAATTAATTATAAGCAAAAGGGATTCAACACATTTTATATTTGTATACTTACATGGACTGGAGAGTAATACATACATGTACAAATGTTACTCAAAGCAAATCTAAGCCTAGCAAAGCTTAATAAACAAAAGTAAAAATAATAACCATTAATAGGCAGTGCCGCTTCAGTAACAGACAAATCCGTGGGAAAAGAATCCTCTGAAAATAGGGAACAATCTAGATCTTCTCGAGAAATAAGCAGTAAGGGTCAGAGTATAGCAAAGCTGGACCGATTTTAGGACTAATTTTTTTTTGTTGGTTTGGGCTTAAATTAGATTGAATCTAGTAGATTACGCTAAAATAAGCATATTTTATTCTTTCAACTTTTTCTCTCAGATCGATATTTACCGAGATATTGGGGTTCAAATGCATAAACATATTTTGATGTAGGTACGTAATAATAGTACTACTATTACTATTACTATGGACTATTTATGAGGGTCATGTAAGCAAGCATTTTGACGCTCCGCTCGCTACGCTCGCTCCGCTATACATGGTCACAAAACAAACCTAACCTAACCTACAGTTTTCGGTTTTCAACCCATGTACCATATTTTCAGACAGCATTTTTACCTTAAAAACCCCAATATCTCGGTAAATATTGATCTGAGAGAAAAAGTTTACATAACAAAACATGCTTATTATAGGATGTTTTAAAGGATACTTTAATAAAAATGAGGTGTTATATTGACATAAATTTCACGACACCGAAATTTTTCTAAGTCCCAAAACTGGCCCACCTTTCCTATACCGCAACCCCTGAGGTCTTACTAACCCAACATTATCGCATCGCATTCTACGCACCGAGATGCAGAACAATGAGTAAATTGCCTTGCAAGGATATTTTTTTTTGTGTTTATAATACATAATCTGTTAAATTCAAATTTAACAAAAATTAAACATGCCATCACCATTCCTCCATCTCCCGAAACCGTGGTGGTCAATCTGAATAAAACCGTGATGGTCGATCAATCAAAATACAAATTAATAACATAATCACTTAATACTTTCAATTCTCGGCATTTTCATAACACTTTTTGCTTATTGCACAGAAAATTCGCTGACAATGACAATGCCGATGACATTTAGTTTGACAGAGAAAACAACATACGTCAAGCAAAGTGCGTAGTCATTACATTTCGAGTAAAAAACTTCGATATAACGGCGTACCAACATGACGCCAAAATTTTTGGCTACTTAAACTTAAGTCATATAGCGAAAAGAAACTTTAGGCTACTTGAACCTGAGCCATAAGAGCGAGAAGAACCGAGTATCGCCGGAAATGGTCGACGGTCGCGAAATGAAGAATTTTATGAAGATTTCTTTAGCCGATTGTGAAGGTAATACGTAGTGAAAACGGTATTTTTTACGCTCTTATTCCATTCTCATATTTAGACAATAGATTTGAATAGTTTTTTCTGCGGTAACGTGCATCGTATTGGAGAAACGTGATCTAAAAGAACGTCGAGTTTTGTAAGGCGCCATCTCGCTTCCTCCCTAGTGCGTTATCCCGTTCTGGCATTTTCAATTTTATTATATAGATATTACAGTACAGTCAACGACAAACACATATGTTTACACTTTCCAACCATATACAAAGCAAAACATAAATGAAGTGTAAATAAGACCTAGCTTGATAAAACCATATATTAATCCATCACCAAAAAAATTACATAAGTACTATGCCAAATTTCAACTCAATCGGAATGTTAGAACTAATACATAAAATATCAAAATTATTCATATAGGACTCACCTACTAAATTGCGTAGGTAAATCATAGACATACATACATACATACATACATACATACATACATTTATTGATAAAACATAATGTACGGTTAAATTCTATACTTAAAAAACAAATAAATTCACAATTTGCATAACCTGAACTAGGGTTCCCCCTGTGTTTCAGGCAATGGGAAAGCCTTTACATTATTTAATTTAAGTACATATTCATCTAAAGTACTAAATTAAACAAATATTTATTTAATGACAGCCAGTAAGTTCTCTGTCTTTGTATCTTCGTAAGTCATAGTTTGTAGTGACTCACGAAGCGTTTTCTTACATTGAGCGAAGCTAAGTGGATATAGGTCCAATTTCGCATTTAATCTATTGTAAAGAAATGGTCCCAGAAATATAAAAAATCTTGTAGAAAATGCGTGTTTTGCTTGCATGTTATAGAAGCAAACAATATCTTTACGCCTCTTGTTTTTATATTCGGTGCTGTAAGGAGTTGTGCAGTGCTGTCTCAATACTGTGCCGTGAATAAATAACTGACGAACTGTTAGTATTTTACATTCACTGTATATAAGGTTAGTAGGGTAGAAGTAAGGACGATAGGTATGTACCTTTAGGATTGCTCTTTGGGCTTAAAGAGAGGAGAGGCAAACCTCCCCATGACGTTATGCAATACGTTATTATTATTTGGCAAAGAGCAAAATAAACCGTCTTGAGGAGCTGCTCATTAGCAATTGAGCGCAGTTTTTGATACGACAAGGAAATATCTGTCAACATTATTTGGCTAACCAGACTCTATATATATTTTTTTTTATAAATGTCAGTGCCATCGCACTTTTATCTCTACTTAATAGCTTTCAAAACAATCGGCAACCTAATTAATACCATCGCAGGTATACCGTGTCGCAGGCGTATGGCACGAATAAAATTATCTACGCCCCAGGCAGTAATGATTGTCGCATCGATCGCTGAAAACGCTTACTAAGCTATCGCGCATAATGAGTACCGTCTACGTCTTAATTATGTTATCGTTCAATAATGTGACGAGGCTCCGGACGGGCGCATACATAAATATTTAATTCAATGAATAACACGTTCATCGTCGTCGGGTTGTTCGCGGAAAGCAACAGGCGGGGCTCGGTGCGGCTTGTTCTCTCGCGCCTACTTATAGCGATGTACCGACACTTGATTGCCGTAAGAGCGTAAGATGACTTCATTGATTGAAGACTGAAATTCAGTAAACAACATACTTAGCCATTTCGATGAAAGACATGACTATAAGTTTTGTGAAACAAGCCCGCGTAATTTTATACATTAATTTTATAAATCTACATAAATATAAATTTGGTATGTGCAATACTCTAGACCTCTTTATTAGGTAATAACCAACAATCCTGTTCACTTTGAGCAATCGGCTAATTTAACGGCATAAAGTGATTTAAGAGGTTTAAATACTTTAACTTAATTTGGGAATTAGAAACGAAGGATAAGATTGATAACCTTATTTCAATGTTTGTATCATTTTGCTAATGCGATTTATTTAACCAATAAACGTTGATTCAGTAAAGTGTTTTATATTCCTGAACACCTGATTGAAGCGGGCGACCTGTTTTTTTTGCTTTCCAAATAATAAATCGCCAAAAGCATTAATAACTTATTCACTATCTTTAAAAATACCAAGGTAATGTAAATTGAAAGTAAGTATTACTCAAAAGATCAGTGCTTACAGCGAATATTGTCAAAATAAAGGATCATAATTTATGGAAGTCGAACCTCGAATAATAAATGAATCGACGCAATAAAAAAATATTCACATCGTCAGCTTTCCCTTAATACTCATGTCATACATATTAAAATATGAATTTTGTACCAAGCTCATTATTTTCTGTGAAGACGTACGGCGTCGTTACGTATTGTCCAGTCAACGTAAGTAATTTAATGTGTTGTTGTATGGAACCCGTAATCAATAACGGTGGCTACCTCAACATAAACAACCTGTCGGAGCTATTTTTCAAGACCGTCTTAAAGCATATACGTGACCGTTCAAATAATTGAAAATGGTAACAGTGTGATTTATGCAAATCGATAGCTTGACGTTCAATTTAAACTGTAAGGCACGTTGCGCCCGCGGCGTCGGCCATTAGGCGCTTCGCAGGACGCTGCCTCCGCCTTATCTCGTATCCGACGTGTCCCTGTCCATGCTTCTAGCGCCACACCGGACACGAGTAGGTACCTGCGCCCTTCCAAATGTCATTTCAATACTTACTCAGACATCTGTTTACTTATTTGAAGCTCAAATATGACAAGGATCAATAAAAGTCACAAAACAAATAAATCGCTTGGCCAGAGTATACAAGTTTGTATGTTTCTATATTTCTCTGATATTTTAATGATTTTGGTTACTTGAACTTTCTTTTAAAAGATTATCCAACTCTTATTTTACCCTACCATGTAAAGCGAAAAGAAGGGTAATAATTTTGAACTTCACCGATTAAAGTCTGATTATTCGCAATTAATCGCCCTTAAAATAATTATTCAACATGAAAAAACATTAAGTCACAATAAATGTCTTAACTGCTTTAAAGTTGTATAACGGCAGTTACATGACAAACAATCATAAGGATGATGAACAGTTTACGCAACTATATTAATGTCTCGAGTCCCTTAAAACTCGACTGGATCGCTTGAGGAAATATTACCCTGCGAATGACCGGTAGGCCGTGCCGTGGTGCAACAAGAAGAAACTTTATGCTCTTGACACCGCTAGGTTGGTATGCAATTTATTTCAGGCGAAGTTTGATTTTACTGCGATTTCGGTACATTGTTTGCTGATAACAAAACTAGGTGAACTGTCATCGAGTTTATTCAAGGGTAAGTTGGATTAAACTGAGCTAATTTTTTTAAAGAAAATAAGGAAACTTTATTCCTATATTTTGTAATAAGCTTCTCATTAAGGACAATCAAGCGTTACCGACACTTCGTACTGGTTGTTTTTCACGCCTCATCTATTTGATTCCACGGTTGCCTAGCACCGAGCGGAGGAAATTAACAAATCAGGCTGCATTTTTGTGAAGCCAAAAAGGGCTGCATTTAAATCTGAGGTATTCAATTGGTCCATTTTACACATCTAAGCTCCGCTCCGGGGGACCAGCAGCCTATAACTTCATCTAACATTATACTAGGTACATGTAATTTGTCACTACGAGATAATGACGACTATTGCGATTTGGGCTCCATGCGACTAGCCATTATGTTGTGCGTGTGCCATTATAAAAAATGTGAAAATATAAAACCACGTAACACTGCGTTTCACGTACTACTGAGTTTCTGGGGACTATCATAGACCCATAATGTGTCTATAATAATAGCAATGTATACACTGTAAATATTTATAAACAATTTCTTTACAAATGTTCCGCGTACATTACCTATAATTACCCGAATATTACCCGAGCAATACGTAAACATTGCCTTAATAGAATGATTCATCACGCCGAGTGAAAGTCAGGCGCACAAAGTTCGATCAAGACACTAACCCGATAGCACCTGACAATGAACAATAAGTCCCACAATAGCGTATCACACATCCAAATAAAAGGCTCTTGTCCCAACAATACTTACTTAAGCTGGGAAAACACTTCAGTAAGGTGGAAAAAAGAACACTTGATATGGCTACAATATGTAGTGTGCTCGCACGTGGTCAAGGGCCAAGGAGTTATTCTTGGATATGTTTACGGTTGACACCCACCATTGATTTGTAAGTGTAGCGTTAAACCAGTATTTTTATTAAAAAAATATATGCCTTTTTAAGAATCATATCATAACCATAGTAGGAAAAGGTTTAATTTCTCATTATGGGCAACTAGCAATAGCAACAGTAAGGAGGCTTTAATTTGTAAAATACGGGTAAGACCTATCGTAAGTCCGAATTTTTGTTTCCCACCTGTAACGTTTCGCCAAATTTTAATTTGCCCGAAAACGATTTATTCCAAAACTGTTAATATTTCAGAATGATTATAAAACAAACCTAACCTAACCTAATGGGTTCTTTAAAACGATGTTTATAAAATCCTGAAAATATTATGGGTTACAGGAAAAAATTGCTTTCGGACAAAACAAATGGAAATTCGGCGAAACGTTACAGGTGGGAAACAATGTTTCTGAGTTGTGATAGGATACCGTAAAATACATATAATTGAGGAATTCCAGTGACGAATTCGTGGTCCGCGGTAGTAAACGATGCACTTTGTCTTTATTTAGAAATCGTCAGGGGTTCGGTAGATTTTATTTTATTTTATTCGTGTATTTTATCATCAGACCGTAAATCAAGAATAAGAGAAGACGGATGGTTAATTTTTTTGGGCGGGAATTACGGAGAGCTGATATAGCAACGTTAACAAAACAAAATAGTAGACATGAGAACTTTGATGTTTATAAGTTCAGTTCAAATTTCAGTAGCCAGTCGCGGTTTAAATAGATAAATAATCTGTTTACGCAAATAAATCACCTTACCTACCTGCATCGGCTCCGTTTGTCTATGCAGGTGTGCTTACTCGCAATGTAATTAATTAATAGGTAGGTACCAGTACAAATTGCTCAATACGCTGGCTGGTTGTTTGGAATTATCCTCCAACGTTCACGCTATCAAAGCACGCTATTTATCAAAAGGTGTGATGGTCACACATCAAGTTATGAAAAGCGTAATTTGAGATTTTAACAATAACGCTCATAGCACTTGCAATGCACATAAATACTTTCTAAACATTTGACAGCTTGACCTTGCTGTTTAATTGAGTGCTACTTGCACACCGACATTTATTGGAATATATCAATACCTTGACACGGTGGGTCATTCAGTCACTTTTTACGTACCTGCCTACATAGATAATCTCCAGATTAAGCTGACTGGCACAAAATCAATGCCCACCTTTGATCTTTCGAGAATGCGAGAAATCTATATCTCTGAATACTGACATTCACAATTCTTATCAACTTGTTGTTTAATTTTACGTTTTATACGCACAAAAATTTTGAGAATAACACAGATTAGCGCCTTTTAATTTAAGGCAGTGCATTCTGGTACAGAAAGAAATACTAAAAAAACTATTATGCTAGCATATTTGAAAAGGTTGGTAAGTAATAAAAATGGTAGGTATATTTTTTGGAAAATGGTGAAATAAAATTAAAACTAATTCTTAAAACTGCCATGCCTAAAACCCTGTATTTTACGGACACGTCAGAATTCTAGTGTAGTACACCACGTATTAGACTCTAACTAATTAAGTCTGCACTAACAGTCATTGACCCCTTTCGTCCAGAGTGCAGGTTTATTGTTCAGTAAACGATTTATACCACATACCAACGTGAGTCACGGCGTTAAATACTACTTCAAGGATTGAAGCTTTGTGAATGGCAAGTGGAGTAATAAACGGCTGATATATGGTCCAAGTGTCATTTTTACACACCAATAATATGTATAAACGGGGCCTGCATTCGACGATGCATTGCTATATCCCCAATTTATCAATATCTCTACTTTTTCTATTTGCTAGTCGAGCTACAGTGTCATTGACAAGTTAGCATAAAAAAATATTTGCTACCGACTTCAAAAGGCGATTCAAGTTTAATCTGTACATGATGGGATTATTTTTGGCTAATACAGTTTTTTTGAAGTCGGTTCTTTTATTTGTTATTTTTTTTTAATGCTTTTTAGTGATTCAAATACAATCACTTTTTCACAAAAGAATAACCGACTTCAATGAGCGAAATGGAACATACAATAACACTTATATGATTTTCTCATAGATGTCTTTGTCAGAACTGGGAAGGTACTGAACAATAAACGACTGCATTGTGGAATGAATTGTCGCTTGCGGTATTTCCGGACCGATACGATCTTCAAACCTTCAAGAAAAGAGCGTATTCCCACCTGAAAGGCCGGCAACGCACTTGTGACTCCTCTGGTGTTGCAGGTGTCTATGGGCGACGGTAATCGCTTTCCATCAGGCGATTCGTTTGCTCGTTTGCCCCCTACGACATAAAAAAAAGCACCAGCTTTCAAATAAAAAAAGAATCATCAAAATCGGTTCACCCAGTCGAAAGTTCTGAGGTAACAAACATAAAATTTAAAAAATCCGCCTTTTTTGAAGTCGGTTAAAAAATTACCAACTTACAAAAATATGAGAACTAAAAAAAAATCTATGTGCATATGCTCGATACCTCCTACGAATACTGGTACAAGTGTCAATTTTGGGAAGTTCGATTTTTTGTACATTTATGTACACAAAAAAAAAAAACTTTAGTCATAATATCGTGCTTATAGGTATAATAAATAAGTATTTTCTTAGGTAAGTAGGTACCACACAGTGTCACTTTTACAATTAAAAAGTCATCAAAATGAAATATCAACGAACATGCAAATTAAAGAATACCTAATATGCATATTCGACTTCTTATTTGAAGTCGGTTACCCACACACAACATTAACCTACCCGTGTTACATTAACATTACTCACAGACAAAACGCCTGCATTGCGTATATTCTGCATACGAGTACCTATGCAGATGTTTACAACGCCGATTTTACAGTTTAAGTGCGTGTCTTCTTATCAAATTAGCACTTATTCAACTCTACAGACACATAATTGGCTATCAAATACAGAATGGATAGTATTGCGGTTCTTTTTTTGTTATTTTTTTTTTATGCTTTTTAGTGATTCAAATACAATCACTTTTTCACAAAAGAATAACCGACTTCAATGAGCGAAATGGAACATACAATAACACTTATATGATTTTCTCATAGATGTCTTTGTCAGAACTGTGAAGGTACTGAACAATAAACGACTGCATTGTGGAATGAATTGTCGCTTGCGGTATTTCCGGACCGATACGATCTTCAAACCTTCAAGAAAAGAGCGTATTCCCACCTGAAAGGCCGGCAACGCACTCATGACTCCTCTGGTGTTGCAGGTGTCTATGGGCGACGGTAATCGCTTTCCATCAGGCGATTCGTTTGCTCGTTTGCCCCCTACGACATAAAAAAAAGCACTAGCTTTCAAATAAAAAAGGAATCATCAAAATCGGTTCACCCAGTCGAAAGTTCTGAGGTAACAAACATAAAATTAAAAAAATCCGCCTTTTTTGAAGTCGGTTAAAAAATTACCAACTTACAAAAATATGAGAAATAAAAAAAATTCTATGTGCATATGCTCGATACCTCCTACGAATAGGGGGAGGAGGGGCACATTGATGCATGGGGCACATTTATACAGTACCTGCAATATTTCAAAACCAAGAAACGCTACGAAGTTTGGAAAATCACTAGAACGCTCAAGGACGTGCACAAGAATGATAGTTGTGACGACGCTCGCCGCCAGTTCGCCGTTGGTCTTCGACGGGTGCAAACGTGTTTCTCCTGCCGCGTAGTAAAATTTTGGATGAAATGTGATGGTGTCTTAGCACCGTGTTATTAGTTGTTTGTGCTAGTTTATGATACCAAAGGTAAGTGAATATATTCAAAAGTGCTTTTAAGTATGTTTTTGACCATAATATTAATCCATAAATTAATTGTTTGTGAAAAAGTCCGTTGGGGCACTTTGATTCGGTAAGGTACGGGGCAGAATGATACGTATCAATCTGCCCCTTTAGTGTATTATTCTACCCAGTTAGTGTATCAAAGTGCCCCGTCACAAATAACAATAACATAACATTTCTCTTATTTTTTTTGAAAATGGTACGTACCTACAAAACCAAGACGGAAAGAAAAAAATATCAGTGAAGAAAACATTCAAGATGCTATACGAGAAGTACTGTCGAAGACTTTTCAATTCGCAAAGCCGCTGACAAATATGAAATTAAAGCTTCAATCTTACAACATCGCATAGAAATTTTCAGGAAAAATTGAAGCCACTGGAACATCATCCACACGTGCAGGACCATTGTGATCATCACATGCAGGATCGTCATCGCCACATGATTTCTTTAAGAAACTGGAGAGACTGCGTTATAAATAATGTTTACACCATAATAAAGTGTACTTGATATCTCAATTAATACTATGGTTTTTATTTGATAATTTTAAGTAATAAAATAACTTATACTGGCGTATATCTTACAGTCTTCGTGAATTTTAAACAAGCATCAAACTGCCCCACCCTATGTATCAAAGTACCCCACAGGTGGGGCAGAATGGTACAAAAACGATTTTTTATTTAAATCAGTATATCTTTATACCTGATCACTTTTAGCGGCTATTTCGGAACAAATATGCAAACTGATATATTAGCCAATGCATACGTCAAAAAAACTATTCAAATATGGTGCTTGTTGTCCATTTAAAATCACTTTGAATTTTTGTGCATCAATGTGCCCCTCCTCCCCCTGCTGGTACAAGTGTAAATTTTGTGAAGTTCGATTTTTTGTACATTTATGTACACAAAAAAAAACTTTAGTCATAATATCGTGCTTATAGGTATAATAAATAAGTATTTTCTTAGGTAAGTAGGTACCACACAGTGTCACTTTTACAATAAAAAAATCATCAAAATGAAATATCAACGAACATGCAAATTAAAGAATACCTAATATGCGTATTCGACTTCTTATTTGAAGTCGGTTACCCACACACAACATTAACCTACCCGTGTTACATTAACATTACTCACAGACAAAACGCCTGCATTGCGTATATTCTGCATACGAGTACCTATGCAGATGTTTACAACGCCGATTTTACAGTTTAAGTGCGTGTCTTCTTATCAAATTAGCACTTATTCAACTCTACAGACACATAATTGGCTATCAAATACAGAATGGATAGTATTGCCAGGTCCCCAGCGGGCCGGTGGCACGCGTTGGCCGAGGCGGCAGTTAGGAAACAAGCTGTCGCAATCGCAAGCGCACCTATGCGTCTCTTACTCTGAATGTACCTCATTTGGAGCCATCATCTTCTCGGTGACAAGTTCTAGGCTAAACGTCAATCTCGCGTTATTTATTTAGGTGGATTTCAAATTGTTGCACTCGGACCCTATTATAAATTTTCGTCATCTTCTGACCTTAACGCCGATTTATTTTTTTGTAACGCGCCGGAATTGTACCTTGGATTAAAACAATTTGGGTTGCATAACGATAATAAAATAAACATACTTATATGTGATGCAGTTGATGTACATAAGGTCGTTTAATCATACTATAATTTTACCAATTAACTATCTGCCTACAACTTAGGCGTACCTAGTTATGGATTACTAGTCAAAGTTGCAGCATTTTACGGTACCTTCGATGAGGATAAAAAGAATGACAAGACTTGTCTTCGTATCTACCTTCCTACGTAACCCCGACCTACCAGCAGCTACTGCATAGAAAACTTTGATGCTAATAACTAATACCTAAGTAACACAAAGTAAATAAACTTGAGACCTGAAGAATGCCAGTGCCACTGCACTTGCATGATGTTTCTTGTTCATTTAATATCTTATTATGTAGGTAGGTATAATATGCATTATGCGATAATGTCAATAATATACCAAAATATAATTTGATGTATTTTTCAGACATCATGTCATGTCTTATAATAATATAAGCTAATCCATACCAAAAGGCCAGTCACAGCAAGCAAAGTAGGTAGATACATTTTATTGTCATATTCACTTACCGGGACCATGCTGCAACGTGACGCCTGACACGGCGCTGCGTGACGTGACGCGTGATGCGGCGTGACGTGCGATGTGCGACACTTGCGCCTGCGACGGGACAACAGCACCCGCCCGCTCCTCATCGTGTCGCTGGTATCGCTTTCACGTCGTGGTTATCGCCGCAATGATAATCTGCATAGTGCGAACCGTTATTGAAAGCCACGGTACTAGTTTGTGCGTGAAGGCTACAATAGCGGCACTTTAATCTGATATTTATTGGCCGAGAGACCGAATGAGGCTATGTGAGGTGACCCAAATCTGGTACTAATAATAATATATGTAATGCGCTGCTCTAGTGAACTTCGCCGGCGTGGTGGATAGTCTAAAACCTGCCTGTTAGCTCAGAGGCGTAAATGACTAGCCAATAACTAATGTAGTATCTATTGCAACTGGAGCTCGAACTATTCTCCTGTGACTGCCCATTTGCTTATTTACGCGTAAAACCAGTCGACGATTAAGGCTCTTAAAGTGATTACAATAACAGTAAAGTGAAGTTCAAGTGCTTCGCCCGAATAGGTTGCATGTTATCAACGGCTAAATTATCTCGGCGACCAATCAGACTTAACTTTGAATGGTCCTACTGATATAAATATTATAAATATAATTGAGATCTTTTGGCAGAAAATGCTTCAGCGACTCATAGTGCTTTCTAAATAGGTATTTGTAAGCCATTATAAGTAGGCATAGTTTCCTAAGATAAAATTTAAGTAACTGTTATATTAATTATTATTGTCAAACCGCACTCGCAGACGGCCAAGATACAGGCTCAGCCTAGTTTGATCTCTGACGGATAGCTTCATTTATGTAAAGTATTGTTTTTTGTCAAATAAATTATTTAGTATTTTTGTATTTTTTTTTGTAGGTAACCCTAGCATAGGAAATGCAAACCGGTAATTTTTTGTATGGAAATTACTGGATTAACGGTAAGATCCATAGATTTTTTTTCCGGTTTGCATTCCCTATAGGTAGTCTAGCATCGTTTCATGTTTCATATCATCTGTATAAGTAATATGGGTAGATGAAACATGAAGCGATGCTAGGCGTCGGCGATGTCGGCGGCCGGCGACAGCCTCGCGCATTCTCCTGCACTCTGTGGTTGTACCTTGTTTTGCCTACCAACTTTTTGCCTGATTTCGGTTTGCCTAATTTCATTTAAACTAATATTATTTAGCACTAGCTGTTGCCCGCGACTTCATCCGCGTGGAATCTTATCTTGAACAGTTTACATCTTTATTATATTATTTTCAGATCTAAACAATGTTGAAATTACTTTTCTTTTTTTGCAAGTTGATGATTTTGATGTTGGTTACTGTAATTCAACAAAAAATAAATAATAATAAATATTGAAGTGCTGCTCCCATACAATAAACGTGTTTTTTTTTGCCATTTTATACGTAATGGTACCGAACTTCGTACGCGAGTTCGACTCGCTCTTGGCCTCTTTTTAGTTTTTTTTTCGGCTAAATTGCTCTAATTACGCGGAATCATTATGAACTCAGGTTTCAAGTCCCGCACTCAAAATAAATATTTGATCTTCAAACAAATTTTCAACCCCTTTTTTCACCACCTTCTGGGCTGAATTTTCAAAAACGAATTCACTTTTCTTGTATTCTGATAATATGCCCTTATACAAAGTTTCAAGTCCTGCGCTCAAAAAAATGTTTGATCTCAATACAAACTATCAACCTCCTTTTTACCGCCTCAGGGGTTGAATTTTCAAAAACGCTGATATTACTTTTTTGATTTCTAATTATATGCCTTTATACAAAGTTTCAAGTCCGGCGCTCAAAAAAAGAATTTTATTTAAAGTAAATTCAAAGCGAATATTTTTTGAAGGTCAATTTTTACATTAAATAACTTAACTATAGACAATATATTAACTTAACATCTTAACTTAACTTTACAAAATGGAAATGCCTTGTTGGGCTGCAGTTGAGGCGTCCGACCATACGTCTTTGTCTGCTACGTATTCCTCTGGTGTATAATAAGCTTTTCTTTGCAAAGTTTGCTTTATCACTAATTTAAATTTATTTTCCGACAGACAAATAATATGGTCGGGCAACTTATTGTAGTAGCGTGTACAGAGCCCCACAATGTGATCTCCATTCCATTCCAAACATTCAACCCCTTTTTAGGGTTTCGTACCCAAAGGGTAAAAACGGGACCCTATCACTAAGACTTCGCTGTCCGTCCGTCCGTCCGTCTGTCACCAGGCTGTATCTCAAGAACGGTGATAGCTAGACAGTTGAAATTTTCACTGATGATGTAATTCTATTGCCGCTATAACAACAAATACTAAAATTAAAATAAAATAAATATTTAAGGGGGCTCCCATACAACAAACTTGTTATAGAGATATATATAGGTACGGAACCCTTCATGCGCGAGTCGCACTCGCACTTGCCCAATTTTTCACCATCTTCAGGGCTACATATATTTTCAAAAACGCTGAATCACTTTTTTTGTATTCTAATAATACGCCTCTATTTAAAGTTTCAAGTCCCACACTCAAAAAAATTTTTAATCTTCATACAAACTTTCAACCCCTTTTCACCACCTTCAGGGCTGAATTTTCAAAAACGCTGAAATTTATTTTCTTGTATTCTAATTATATGCACTAATACAAAGTTTAAAGTCCCGCGCTCAGAAAAAGGTTTGATCTCCATACAAACTTTCAACCCCCTTTTTACCACCTAAGAGGATGAATTTTCAAAAACGCTGAAATCACTTTTATTTCATTTTATTTGCATAACTTTTTACGAAGTTTAAAGTTCCTAGCTTAAAATTAAATTTGAACCCCAAGACGAACTTTCATCCCCCTTTTAACCCCCTTAGAGGTTGAATCTTTGATGACGTTAAATTAATGTTATTTTGTTATTATTGTATATGCCTTAATAAGAAGTTTCAAGGAATTTGTAATGGATTCACACTTTCAACCCCTTTTTAACCCTTTTAGCGGACGAATTTTTGAAAACGCTGAAATAACTTTTCTTGTATTCTAATAGTATGCCTTTACACAAAGATTCAAGTCCCGCGCTCAAAAAAATACTTGATCTCCATACAAACTTTAAACCCCTTTTTTACCCTTTTAGGGGTCGAATTTTTGAAAAAGCTGAAATGACTTTTCTTGTATTCTAATAGTATGCTTTTACACAAAGATTCAAGTCCCGCGCTCAAAAAAATACTTGATCTCCATACAAACTTTCAACCCCTTTTTTACCACCTTAGGGGATGAATTTTCAAAAACGCTGAAATCAGTTTTCTTTTATTTTATTTTAATATCTTCTAACAAAGTTTCGAGTTCCTAGCTTTAAAAAAAACTTGTATCCCATACAAACTTTGCACCCCTTTTTAACACCCTTAGGGATTGAATGTTTCAAAATCGCTTCTTATCTCTAGCCCACGTTATAAAAGTAACCTACTGTGCAAAAATCAACTCTCTAACATTAGTAGTTTCGGCTGTGCGTTGATGAGTCAGTTAGGACTTCTTCTTTTATATATATAGACTAGCGGCCGCCCGCGACTTCGTCCGCGTAGATTTTTGATGATGACAAAGATAGGTAAATGAATTTTATTCTTAGTTAAAATAGTCTAGACAATGCAATTGTTGAAGATTTTCCAATTAGATTACGGGAATTGTTTGCAGGATGCTTACTATTTATTCCGTCAGTTACCTGATGCTTTTAATCTTTGGCAAAAATGACTGCAAGATATAGAGCGACGCATGGATTTGGAGTTAGAGAATGGGGATCTTAGTTATTATGAGTGAGATTAAAAAAAAAAAAAATATCATAAGGCTGTAAAAACAATCTTAAACTCAACACTGGAAATTGAGAGATGGAGGCAGTTTAATGAAGAGTATCTCTTTTAATAATAATAAATAATAAACTTTATTTCAAAACAATAATAAATAATGACCTCTGATCATAAGAAGGCAGCACTGGTATTTCTCCGCACCTCCACCAAGTGTGGCGACTGCCGGGGGATAACTTCAGATGAGGAATAAGTAGAGCATAGGTCCTTCTTGAAGATGTTTATTGCCCAGAGGCCACACGATAACTAACTACTACATTTTATTTCATTGACGGATGTCACGCGTCTTATTCTAAATATAAACATACAATATACAACTTTACTTTTATATCGGTAGCCAATTAGCACCAACAGTGAAGGAGAACCTTCACATTTCCCGCCGTCTCGGGGTAAACGAGGGACATTCGTTTTACTATATAGACACTAGACAAAACTACTCCTGCCTAACATATAAGAGGTCCCTACCTATGCAGGGATACCCATACATTCATACCCAGATGGTCTCTTGCTAAGAGATAACCAGGGTCAGGACATGTGCAGACACTAGCCTATGGCATGTTACGTAATCCGACATGTTGTCTGACATTGGCTTTGCCTTGACAAAAACCCTGCTAAAAAGGCAAGGCACCAACTTGACTATCCCAAGTGTCATTCGATTTAATAAACTAAAGCATAGACCATTCGATACAATATCAACAATGATAGATCTTAACAATTTAATTGCCTGGAGTAAAACCGGCCTAAATAAATTGTCTCGAATGTTCGCACCTTAACTGCCTGGAGTATGACATATGACACACGTCGCATGCCCCAAACAGTTGTACCAAGGTATATCACTGCCCTTAGATGCTTGAAAACATTGTCTATGACACTCGCTTCAAACATCCATACAGGACCAACAAATAGTGATACCCATCTACCACTAGCTTTATATTAGAATCCTGGCGCATATATATTAAATATGCCCCAGAAATCTGTACCTTAATTACTATACCTTTTATCCTAAATAGATACCTGGACTAAAGTATTATCTTTAGTCCAGCTATCCGTACCAATTCTAAATAAATACCTGGAATAAATTTTTGTAATTTATTCCAAGTACTTGTACCAATAGAAATAAAACTGTTACCTTTTAATTGATTTCACGATCATAGACGATAGCAGTACACGTCATAATGACATGTCAAATGTTATGTCACTGTCGGAAAATCAATTAACACAAAACGAAAATTAATTTTATTAAAAATCCTACCTATCACATAGCTAAAATGAAATAAATTTTATTTATTACATAAAATCCTAGTTAAAAAAATGTTTTCTTCGCTTCGGCCTGGTGCAGTGAATTCCTTGGCTCGACGCCAAGGCTCCTGCCTCCGCTTGGTCGAGGGATGCAGGAAGCATCCCGGCGACCAGCTGCTGAAACCCCAGGGTTGCTGGAGCAGCCTCTGCCTCCGCGTGGTCGAGGGATGCGGACAGCATCCTGGCGACCAACTGCTGAAACCCCAGCCTGCTGGAGCAGCCTTGATCTCCGCGGCAGAATACATGAAAAAGAAAAATCATTATAATACTGATGCTGGATAATGCTGGAAACAAAATATAATAATAAATTATTGGAATTCTGTGAAAGTAATAAGTTAAAATTATTTTAAGTAAAGGTATTGAAAGTGTAAGTAATTAAAAATTGAATTTCCTATAGCAATATCTTAGAAATGCAGCTAATATCTTGTGGAAAGAAATTAAATTATATTTACAACAGTGACACTTGCAAATGCAACAATCACAACTGCATCCTTGTACAGTCAGCCTGAATTAAAAATTGCTGAAAAATAATAGTTTTATTATTTACACCCTAGAAATATAGAATTGTTTTTATTAATTAGGATTAACGATTAAAGAATCTCTTTAATCTGTTAACATGAATTATTACATTCTTGGCACGACCACTGGGAGTGAGTTTTTGCACCACATAATTCAATGAAGACAATCGGTGGATTATCTTATATGGTAAGAATTTATGCACAACGATGATTATTTGTAGGACCTTACTAATATCTAGAACTATCATACACCTAGCATAATTATTATGAGACAATTATTTACATCCTAATAAACACATATTCTACAAATTATATATTATGGTTCATTATTGCCTGATAGAAGCGTTGCGTCTTGATCGGCGTCCACGGTGTCCAGCGGCGCTCTTCAGTTCTGGAGCGGCTCTCCTCGCTCAGGCTCGCTGTTCCTGATGTTGCATTTTCTTGACTAGCACTCGTTCCGGCACAGCACATATTAATCAAATAAAGTTTTACTAGCAATATATTGTATAATTAATGATAATGGTTGAACTTGAAGGCTCCCACTCTTTAAGAACATTTGTTACATCATTTGACAACACTGAAACTGAATGTTTCTCACTGGCAAAAATTCCATACTTTCACTGACAATTGCTTGTCTGATGTCAACAACGTGTGCTTCAAGCGTAAAGAAATAAATTATTGGGGATTCTTGCGATTTTCGCCGACGATGATAAAATTCTTGTACATTATTTTGGCTCGACGGAAATTCGTTGATTAACACTGAAAGAACATCCTTAAACGATGTCTGAAATTATTCTGTAATACGGTTCCCGAAAATTTATACCGTAATCGCCATTTGTGATTATTTTATTTCGTATTTTCACACGGGCCAATATTTAAACGTCGGAAAAGCCATTAACTGTGCTCGTCTCCATTTTCGTATGGAATCCAAACAAATCAAATGCACAAACAGATTAAAATCGCATGGGATGAAAAATGATAATGGGTGATTCAACTTCGCGAAGATTCGTCAACTTCACCCGTCTGTCGAACTCGCTCCGTCACGGCAGTGCCGTCAGGACATACAATACCACAATTCAATTTTGGCAATTCGCAATTGCCAAATGTACTTCTCCTTCGTTGTGCGTCGTGCGCGTATAGATAGTGCGCTTCGCTCCTGTACGGCTCCTATGCAAACCGTAAGCTTTCAGTACGTATTTGTAACAGATGTCCAAGAATCTGTGGACAAAATTAATTGGGAGCGGGGAAACTTTCAATACTCGCGTGACTCTAGTTAAAAATTTCGCAGACTCCACCAAGTGTGGCGACTGCCGGGGGATAACTTCAGATGAGGAATAAGTAGAGCATAGGTCCTTCTTGAAGATGTTTATTGCCCAGAGGCCACACGATAACTAACTACTACATTTTATTTCATTGACGGATGTCACGCGTCTTATTCTAAATATAAACATACAATATACAACTTTACTTTTATATCGGTAGCCACAGTTTCCCCGCTCCCAATTAATTTTGTCCACAGATTCTTGGACATCTGTTACAAATACGTACTGAAAGCTTACGGTTTGCATAGGAGCCGAACAGGAGCGAAGCGCACTATCTATACGCGCACGACGCACAACGAAGGAGAAGTACATTTGGCAATTGCGAATTGCCAAAATTGAATTGTGGTATTGTATGTCCTGACGGCACTGCCGTGACGGAGCGAGTTCGACAGACGGGTGAAGTTGACGAATCTTCGCGAAGTTGAATCACCCATTATCATTTTTCATCCCATGCGATTTTAATCTGTTTGTGCATTTGATTTGTTTGGATTCCATACGAAAATGGAGACGAGCACAGTTAATGGCTTTTCCGACGTTTAAATATTGGCCCGTGTGAAAATACGAAATAAAATAATCACAAATGGCGATTACGGTATAAATTTTCGGGAACCGTATTACAGAATAATTTCAGACATCGTTTAAGGATGTTCTTTCAGTGTTAATCAACGAATTTCCGTCGAGCCAAAATAATGTACAAGAATTTTATCATCGTCAGCAAATATCGCAAGAATCCCCAATAATTTGTTCCTTTACGCTTGAAGCACACGTTGTTGACATCGGACAAGCAATTGTCAGTGAAAGTATAGAATTTTACCAGTGAGAAACATTCAGTTTCAGTGTTGTCAAATGATGTAACAAATGTTCTTAAAGAGTGGAAGACATCAATTTCAACCAATGTCATTAGTTCCATAATATGTTGCTTGTTAAATTTTATTTCCACAATATGTGCTGTGCCGGATCGAGTGCTCGTCAAGAAAATGCAACATCGGGAACAGCAAGCCTGTACGAGGATGGCCGATCAAACGCCGACGAACGCCATGGACACCGTGAACGCTGTCCAAGACGCAACGCTTCTATCAGGCAATAATGAACCATAATATATAATTTGTAGAATATGTGTTTATTAGGATGTAAATAATTGTCTCATAATAATTATGCTAGGTGTATGATAGTTCTAGATATTAGTAAGGTCCTACAAATAATCATCGTTGTGCATAAATTATTACCATATAAGATAATCCACCGATTGTCTTCATTGAATTATGTGGTGCAAAAACTCACTCCCAGTGGTCGTGCCAAGAATGTAATAATTCATGTTAACAGATTAAAGAGATTCTTTAATCGTTAATCCTAATTAATAAAAACAATTCTATATTTCTAGGGTGTAAATAATAAAACTATTATTTTTCAGCAATTTTTAATTCAGGCTGACTGTACAAGGATGCAGTTGTGATTGTTGCATTTGCAAGTGTCACTGTTGTAAATATAATTTAATTTCTTTCCACAAGATATTAGCTGCATTTCTAAGATATTGCTATAGGAAATTCAATTTTTAATTACTTACACTTTCAATACCTTTACTTAAAATAATTTTAACTTATTACTTTCACAGAATTCCAATAATTTATTATTATATTTTGTTTCCAGCATTATCCAGCATCAGTATTATAATGATTTTTCTTTTTCATGTATTCTGCCGCGGAGATCAAGGCTGCTCCAGCAGGCTGGGGTTTCAGCAGTTGGTCGCCAGGATGCTGTCCGCATCCCTCGACCACGCGGAGGCAGAGGCTGCTCCAGCAACCCTGGGGTTTCAGCAGCTGGTCGCCGGGATGCTTCCTGCATCCCTCGACCAAGCGGAGGCAGGAGCCTTGGCGTCGAGCCAAGGAATTCACTGCACCAGGCCGAAGCGAAGAAAACATTTTTTTAACTAGGATTTTATGTAATAAATAAAATTTATTTCATTTTAGCTATGTGATAGGTAGGATTTTTAATAAAATTAATTTTCGTTTTGTGTTAATTGATTTTCCGACAGTGACATAACATTTGACATGTCATTATGACGTGTACTGCTATCGTCTATGGTAGTGAAATCAATTAAAAGGTAACAGTTTTATTTCTATTGGTACAAGTACTTGGAATAAATTACAAAAAATTATTCCAGGTATTTATTTAGAATTGGTACGGATAGCTGGACTAAAGATAATACTTTAGTCCAGGTATCTATTTAGGATAAAAGGTATAGTAATTAAGGTACAGATTTCTGGGGCATATTTAATATATATGCGCCAGGATTCTAATATAAAGCTAGTGGTAGATGGGTATCACTATTTGTTGGTCCTGTGTGGATGTTTGAAGCGAGTGTCATAGACAATGTTTTCAAGCATCTAAGGGCAGTGATATACCTTGGTACAACTGTTTGGGGCATGCGACGTGTGTCATATGTCATACTCCAGGCAGTTAAGGTGCGAACATTCGAGACAATTTATTTAGGCCGGTTTTACTCCAGGCGATTAAATTGTTAAGATCTATCATTGTTGATATTGTATCGAATGGTCTATGCTTTAGTTTATTAAGTCGAATGACACTTGGGATAGTCAAGTTGGTGCCTTGCCTTTTTAGCAGGGTTTTTGTCAAGGCAAAGCCAATGTCAGACAACATGTCGGATTACGTAATATGCCATAGGCTAGTGTCCGCACATGTCCTGACCCTGGTTATCTCTTAGCAAGAGACAATCTGGGTATGAATGTATGGGTATCCCTGCATAGGTAGGGACCTCTTATATGTTAGGCAGGAGTAGTTTTGTCTAGTGTCTATATAGTAAAACGAATGTCCCTCGTTTACCCCGAGACGGCGGGAAATGTGAAGGTTCTCCTTCACTGTTGGTGCTAATTGGCTACCGATATAAAAGTAAAGTTGTATATTGTATGTTTATATTTAGAATAAGACGCGTGACGTCCGTCAATTGTAGAAATTGTATAAAATATAATGGAGTCTTAGACTAGCCTTCGGGCAATAAAGTAATCTAAAGTACCTCTCGCTGCTATTTATTCCACCTCTGAAGTTATCCCCCGGCAGTCGCCACAGTACACGCCGGCCTGGCTATTATACGAAAAGAGTGGTGTGGCGGAGTTCCCGAGGGGGGCCAAAATGTTTCTAAATGGTCTAGCAGGTACCCCAGTTATTAAAAACGCTAGTGTTTAAAGAAAATGCTGAAATGTGACCATTAAAAACTAAATGCACATAAGCGAATTTAATGATGCGATTACTATTTTGGTCTACAGGCTAGTAGTATTGTTTGAAGAGTGATTCAATATATTCTGGTGCTATAGTTCTCTATATCTCTCAAGAAGCTAAATAAAGTAAGAATAGGTGTATAAATTATAAATTATTCATGTGCTGATAGACAACTCACTAAATATAGGAACACATAAAGTTTGGAACACAAATAAGAGACAGCACTAAGAAAATATTGTTGACATTCAACCATAGAAAAGGGGGTGCAAGTTCGTTTTAAAAAAAGGACGTAGTCACTGGGTAGTAGACAGGAAATAAAAAATATATAAACTGATAACGTTAGCGTAAAACTTCTTTATAAACAACATTAGCGGTGTTCCCCATACAAACTGTGCACCCCTTTTTAACCCCCTTAAAGGTAAAATTTTCCAAAACGCTGAAATTATTTTTTTTGTATTGGATTAAGTAAGCTTTCTACAAAGTTTCAAGTCTCTAGTTCAAAAAATAAAGTTTCTCCCATATAAACATTGCACCCCTTTTTAACCCCCTTAGGGGTGAAATTTTCTAAAACGCTGAAAGTACTTTTTGTGTTTTTAAATAAGTAATCATTCTACAAAGTTTCAAGTCTCTAGCTCAAAAAAAAAGTTTCCCCCATACAAACTTTGCACCCCTTTTTAACACCCTTAGGGATTGAATTTTTCAAAATCGCTTCTTATCTCTAGCCCACGTTATAAAAAAGTAACCTACTGTGCAAAAATCAACTCTCTAACATTGGTAGTTTCGGCTGTGCGTTGATGAGTCAGTCAGGACTTCTTCTTTTATATATATAGATTACTACTCACTTTGCCTAATTTTCACATGAACATATTTTTTTATTTCATATAGATTTATTTATTCTATTTTTGTTTAACCTAATGTTTGTTTCGTATAATCTAATTTTGTATAATGTTTGTTTGACATATTTTTTTTGTATAGCTAACATTCATGTCGCATAATTTTATTTTTTCTAATCTTATTTCGTACTTAACTTCGACTTCGTACTTTCATTTCTTACCTAACCTATCCTACAGTTTTCGATTTTTGAGCCATTTTGACGCTCCGCTATACCTGGTCACAATACAAACCTAACCTAACCTACAGTTTTCGGTTTTAAAACTGAATTCGACAGTAAGATTTTAGTAAAAACGTTATTCGGCTATGTAATGATTAGTTAAAATAAGAATCGGCAAAATGGGTTTTAAATAAAATAATATTCGACGAAACAAAAGTTAAAAAGGTATAATTTTTTTTTAATACATATTGACTTTAGACAAATCATTAATTATAGTAAAAGTTGATAGTGAACTGAAATTAGACAAAATATTTTTAGACAAGTCAAGGGAATACCGTACTCTGTACTGGGATTAATGGTTGGCCTACTGAAAAAAGTCCTGCTAACAGAGATAAGATGATAATGTAGTGGAAGTGATCGACGACATGACGGGATCACTCATTAAACTTAAACTTCGTATATGTTAATTTGTATTTGAAGCGACTTCGTTGTGTGTGTGATCAATAAACGCTCGACCTTATTTGAGAAAGCTATATTGCATTTCACTAATAGTTTAGCTCTATTTCTTGTAGTAAAAGTGAATAATGCTAAAAAAGCGGTACAACCTTCTAGGTTTTTATAGGATTATCCAGTTGATCTGGAGTTAAGGTATACCTATACAATTCAGATATTAGGTTGGTTCCACCGTACAAACTCATATAAATAATATAAACGAAAAACCTATAACTTGTTGACCTAAACTAAAATTTAAAAAAGAAATGAACTTAAACAAGAGTAAAGACTGTACAGCAAAAGCCCACCATAAAAGCCGAAAAGAGACAAATATAGAATTACACATTTTTAAAGTGTAAATACTTTTAGGGCACTTTCGGAAGATCTATTTTAAGATTTCTGTGATAAGGAACAACAAAACCCTATGGTTTTATATCTCGCAGTAAAATATCCTTCTATCCTCTTAAGTCTTAGGTTGGTGCCTCGCACACTATGCAACCTTAACCGAAACCAAAATAATTGTAATGGCAGATTGGGGAACCTAATTATTTATTTTAATCATGGGAAAAAAATAATGTTATTATTATTACCACAACCTCGATTTCTCATGCAATTCGGAAAACGATTGTATTCCACGGAACCCCATTACCTGTCCGACTCGCACTTGATCGGTCATTTTCTAATTCAATAGAGCTATGACCCAACGGTAACCTACGCAAAACAACCTGTTCTCAGAGGTCACTTTTTATTGTTAGATAGATTACCTACGGATCTATACCGTACCTATACGTAAATAGGTACCCTCTACACTTTTTTATTGGGGATGTTTCCTGTGTGTTTATTCGTGACGTTTTATTGTCCATTATAAAAGTTAAAACATTTACCTAAGAGATAATATAATCAATAAACAAAATAAATAACATAAGTGCGCTATAAAATATGGCGTCGCGACACGTTCTGGGTGTTAACGAAATAAATTGCCAATTTTAAGGTACAAAGGTCTTGAAATTAAAAAAGAATTAAGCACTGACGTTGGGCGTGGGCTGATGGCAGTCGGCAGGCGCTATCGATGAGCAATTTTGGTTCCGGCGAGATTATCTTTTGATCGGAGCAATTTCTCTCCGGTCTTGTTCTTGATAACATCAAGAGAACAACGGTATGCATCGTTCTGCATAATTATAAACCAGGGATTAAATCCGTGAATTCATGCAACATTTACTGACCCTGCAAGCCCCATAAATATCGTTCAGCGCCCAAAGGATATACGAATCGACTCCACCTTTAGAAAAAAATACTCATATATACTATTCAGAATATCATGTTGATCTTGAGGGATTATTTGTTGCTATTTTTATACCAGGTGGGTCCTGTAACAGAAGGAAAAATTAAAATATAGATTTTACTCGTCAAACCGAACAACGTCTGTTCAGAAACTTAAAAAAAATTATGTTTTCATATGTTCATTATTTCAAACAAAGTAAATAGCATTTTCAATGTACGCCGTCCAACATTGACATCGCCTTAGCATTGACATGGCTGTCACTTTACTAAATATCAAATGTTTCGCAATACATTGCTTCTTTGAATAAACTTTATTTTACAGGTTTCATTATAAATGAGTTATTTTTTTAAATTGTTTAATAAATGTTGTTCTGTTTGAGGGGTAGAATCTATGTTTTAATTTATTGCTCCTGTTACAGGACCTACCCGGTATAACCTATTATCGTAGCCAATCTAGTTTATGGTAGACCAAACACTAGTGGTAACTGTTAACAAATTAACGGTTTTGGAACTTGACGTTCTCATTTGTGAGATAACGGGAAGTATTCTATGCATTTATTTTGATAATTTACCTTTCAATCCGGAGGTCGCGGGTTCGAACCCGGCCCGTAACAATGAGTTTTTCGGAACTTATGTACGGAATGTCATTTGATATTTATACCACTCGCTTTTCGGTGAAGGAAAACATCGTGAGGAAACCACCTAAGCCCAATAAGGCCTAGTTTCCCCTCTGGGTTGGAAGGTCAGATGGCAGTCGCTTGCGTAAAAACTAGTGCCTACGCCACAACAGGGATTTAGGTAGCCGACCCCGATTGAGAATTCATTCTCAAAAAAATGGGACAAAGGCTAGGAGGATGATGATGACCTGTCGAATGTTGACACAATAACGAAATGGCCGAAACTTATGACCGAGACGACGCGGTTGTCTCAGTTTCTAGTGCAGCTGCCTACTGAGCCGGCGGTCCTGGGTTCGAATCCCGGCCAGGGCGAACTCGAATATTTATTCCAGGGTCATGGATGTTATCTATATATATGTATTATATCGTCGTCTAGTAGGTACCCATAGTACAAACTTTGCTTAGTTTGGGACTAGGTCGATTTGTGTAAGATTGTCCCTTAATTTTTTTTTATGACCGCGTTTAACCCCTATGAAGTCAATTCTAGACTTTTTATAGTATTTATTTATTAATTTCAATTTGATACTCGTACCTAAGTCCTTGAATTGAAGGAAAAGATTTTTACCTACTCGTTTCTCGGTCTGACAGACGCAACCCTAAAATATATCACCCTATTTACCTTGTTAGTCATTGTTAACCATATCCTTCGAAATTATTCAGTTACAGTAAGGCTAGCTAAATCAATAAGCTCGTAAGAAGATGGAAACAATAAAAACGGGAACGCAAATCTCAAGAGGGCGCTTAGGAAGAGAGCGAGGGCAATCAGAAACAATTTTCTATTACTATTTTATCGTTGGACATATTCCGACAACAAACACGATCGTCCCGAGCCGTGGGAATGCCCCAGTCGAGTAACGGACGGACGGACAAATGATGTTGGGCGATCTATTGCCCGTAATTGATGACGACTATTGTACGCTTTTGAAAGAGCCACGAATGTTTGTCTTCGTTCTGTTACCTTCTGTTTAGCTCGATCCGACCTGCCATTGTACGAGGAACGAACTTAAGATTAATTCTTTCTCGCGTGAAGCACATTTTGCATTCTCAGGTGCCGTCGATCCACTTGACATCGGGTCATTGTGTAATCGAATCGTAACAGTGAACCTCTTGAGGTATTGTTTATACAGTATTTAGTCATATTCATAGTGACACTTAACTCAAGTGGTTAAATAAGTATTTTAATAAGGAATAGGTACTATTAATACTTTAATCCAGTAAGAATGCATTTCGGTAATAGCGACACAGCAACCGAAAGAACAAAGGAAGGTGCCCGTGTGGCATCTGCGACGCAGTTTTCTTAAGGTAGGTCTTAGGTAAGGTAAGGTTAAAAAATCAAAGTACCTAATTGTTAGTAATACTTAAAACCTAACCTTAGCAAACTAGAGATTAGCGGTAGAGTTAATAGCGAGGCAGTATTTGTGGCATATCATGAACAAGTGCCAGCTCGCGTCACTTACCGCAGAGCCAAAATTATGTAAGTACTTATCTGAGGCCTGCACTAGCTCACTACTGATGATGCATACCTACTGATAAAGCATTGACGAAAATAATCCTACGCTATAGTCCGCAGCATGAGCATTAGCGTAACTTCACGCTACTCGAGCGTGCGAGGGTAACTTTAGGTATGTGTCTGTGTTACAGTTTACACTAACCTGGTACACAGGGGGGCGTACAGGTAGGTAGGTATATGTCCACCCGGTCACGAGTAACAGATAGCAGCAGCAGCCGGTTTAAAATTAATACTATAAGTAGGCATCGACTATGTTACAATATTCAATACTGTGCTACCCTAACCAAGCCACTTTGACGCCTTTTTCTCTCCCTTAGGTATTAAGAAAAGAGAAGTAATTATGAGTAGAACAGTCTGAGCTAAGAGTACCTTAGTGCCTGGTCGAATATGCGTGTTTAATTTTCTGTAAGCCAAGAAATTGGACTCCCACGATTCAGTCGAATTTCATGAGTAGGTACCCACTAAGGATGAAAAGTGGTAGACCAATTCCTTGGTTGACTGTACTAGGTATAAACATCAGAACCTGTACACACAAGAAAACAAGTTGATTATACGATTAAGGTTTGAAATTAAATTGCAAAAACATGTTATTTAAAACCAGTCCGATCAAACGATCTACCTGCACGTAGGTACGTAAGCAAAGGAAATGTTAGTAAAAAGAAATGAGTAGGTTCAACTCGGGGAGTTATAAATGCCTTTATTCAGTAGTGTGCAGTACGGATGGTAGGCGAATGGTGATAAATATAGAAAATAGCACTGGGCGCCGGCGCCTCCGATCGCTATCGGGACATGAATCAGCGGCGTCGTCGCATCGCGCCGGCGCGAGCGACCACCCGCACCCGCGCTACCATGAGCTAACTTCGCAGACCTAACCTAGCCCACCGACTGCATTATTAGCCTAATAACGATAGCTTGTCTGTTATAAACAGACATAGTGTTATGACAATCGACTTCAACGCGCTAAAAAAGCGGTTTATATACTGTGTGCTTATATTCTGTTCTCTACATTGTATCTATACCTTATCATCAGGTAGAGTACCTACATATCGTACCTACCTGTTACCATTGGGACCATACATAAAAGCTAGAACTCATAAGTATTTATTTTACCAAAACCAGTTCATAGACGCTAAATTGACTTGACTACTTTTTTAAAATTTCAATAAAACTAATAAACTATATATCAAAATCTTTAAAGGTAGGTGCATATTATACTTAAACGCAGTATTTAGTATTAAGAACTACATTGCAAAATGAATGTTTTTGTATACACTTAATAGCTCATGCGCGCGATTGAGACTTCATAACGCTGCTACTTTTCCTATGGAGCGTGTGTAACCTTAAGTAGACTAGACACGTCTCACATCGACTCCCATTTCTGAAGTTATTAGTGTGTCCTAATCATAATGATCAGTATGGGGCATATGATTCGTATGCAAATCTTGTTTAAGGGTCGATTGCAAAAAAAAATTACATAGTTAAAAGCTTAGTTAACAAAAAATCACGATCGCTTCCTTTGTGTGACGAAAGTTAGTCATACAAAAGGTATGGGTAACTTTCGTCACACAAAGGAATCAATTAAGTTTTGTTTTAATTAAAGCCCTTAACTATGTTCAATTTTTTTGCAATCGACCCTTAATTGGTAGAATGCATTTTTTGTTGCTAGTTCCCAATTGATAGACAATTCTTGTAGTTAAATAAGTAATTAATTATTTAGGATAATTAATAAAACTATCACATTTATCATTAAAATGGTTTGTAATTTATTTCTGTTATTAAAGTAAAAGGTAAAATTAGGTATAAAATAATTGAAATTACTTAAAATAAAAATACAAACACCAATAATGTTATCCTGACTTCAATAATTAACTGGTACCTAGTAATGGTAGTATATAAATCAGTGAACAGGCTACATAGGTTAAAAAGACGTATAGTTACCAATTTGATTTAACACATATAAATTAAAAAAAAAATAATTAGTAGGTACACTAAATCACGCAGGCCATGATATGAAGCCTCCAGTATTGAAAATGATATCTTATTTTAAAATTACACGTAACTCATCATTATTAATAATTGTTACTTAGACTTACGTGTCTTAGTAACAATGACATGAAAAAACATTAGTCATAAACATTAACGTAAATAAATTACTTGATATTCACTAGGAAATGTCATTAATATTAATACTTAACAATAACAACAAAAAATTCCACACATTGAGATTATTTCAATTAGCCCTTTCATATTTATTCCGAGATACAATCTGTTTACGCCAAAAAGTTACGAGCGCGATGGCCCGCGGCTGCGCGGGACGCTCATTAATTTCCCTTTGTAAATATTGCTTGCGTATTAAATACGATTGTTTTACGATTAACAATTTCTTTTCGAATGGAATTCCTGTCGACAGTTAGTTCTGCTTTACACATTTATCTCATTTTATAAATACATTTTTACACTCACGCAATTTTAGTCTCCTTTTTTAATGTGATTAATTTTCTTAAATGTATTACAAGCTTAATAAGCTCTAGACATAGGTATCTGGGTAAGGCCGCCAAAAAAGGAATATTTCGTCAGTAGCAACATGTGCTGTTAGTTTAAAAAAAAATGCATATTATTTATTTCCAATGTTTATTTTGGAAAAAGCAATATCTGTTTTATTTGTTTCAATGTAGAGAAATCCGTTAAATTGTCTGTTAATATTTTTTTTGTATTTTAATAATGTGTGATCACAACGTCCCCAGTACAAAAAAAAGTGTGCAAAATGATCTCCTGCCTATTTGCAATGTTTTATTTTGTGTTTTGTATTATTCATCGGGCGTTTCAATAGGTTTTCCGTATGTCACTTAATCATGGAAGAGTTTTACAACCTTAGAAACGAAATGGCACGTTAAAATAATACTTATTTCATTAAAACACATTATGTCATCGTATTGTACGCTATTATGTAACACTTTTTATGTAACCATAATTTTTATTGAAATTTGGCAATTATATAGAAGAATCCAAATGTATTCAATGGCAACACTATCTTCTACTTAGTCTGTGCACCGCCGCTATTTTGCCGGCCATATTAAGTCGTGTGCCGCCTATTCAAAGGGAACGATCGTGTTTGCGGACTTTTTAAAAACACATTGTTTGGTGATTTTAAAGGTAACTGTGCATTATATTGTTCAAAGGTGAAATTACATAGTAATATTAATGTTAGATTAGTGCTAAGAGGCTGTGTGCGTGGTTTTTCCTTCGTTGCAGTGTCATGTAATTGGATTTTAATGTCGAAATAGAGCGCTTTTATGTAACGTATGTAACGATATTAATCGGTTTTCTATGTAACGTTACATAAAAGTGGTATAAAGGCCAGCTCACTATTGTATTATAAATTGACATTAAACAACAAGAGTTAAACTAAATAATATAAAAATAAACAATTTCGATATGAACAATTTCGTTTCATTGTAGATTTGCCTTTTCATAACTTTTCTGATACTTATATGTAACTCTGTTACATACACTTTTATGTTACTTTTATGTGGCATAAGGCCAATTTTACGACCTTGCCCATCTATATACGAACATATTATTTTCAAATAGTCAATTTGGGTGGTCCAGGCTATGTAGGTATAGAGTTGTGAACCATTTATAAGAATATTGTGATATTTCGCCACTTTTGGATTCTTTTTCTGATTTGATAAACCATGTGCCGGTATTGTCGAGTTCATATGAGATCAATGTAACAAAATATCTGAGTCGTACCAATGTGGTCAACGACTGGCTTTAATTAATCTATTACTTCAACAATTATCGTAGAAAAATATCGCAACTTTGTCTAATTATTAAAACAAGGGTCTTGTCATCACAGCACAAGTACGTATTAAATAGTGCAAGATAAAACTAAAAAGTAATTCTATACTGGTTGTCACCTAAATTGTCATAGATAGAATACAAGTATGTATTCTAGTACAATGCAAGCCTCCCTTACTAACTAAACTATTAATAATATGCTCTAGTGGCGTGGCGTCCATAGAACCGGATTTCCACCGGCCTACCCGGATTTGCCTATTTCAGAAAACGTTACATATCATATTATTCCCAACAGCTCGTACTGTGTCGTACAGAAACTTGCGCTATGCACTTCTATAGTGTCAACACTGGAATGTGATCAGTTTGCGTGGCGATGGACGGCTATGCGTAGTGATTGTTTGGGGTACTGTGAGTTAATGAGTGACAGGATAACTAGTGTTCCTCTTTAATTGTTAGCTTAAGTGTACATCTAGTTTCAGAGTGTATTCGATTTAAGTCTGTAATGCTATGTAAATAAATATATGGGTGAAGATCAAAAAGTTTGCTAACTCATTTAATTAAAAAACGGAACTTTTTCCGATCGCTTTTTTTCTAAGGCTAACTAAAGAGTACTGTTGTGCGACAAAAATTAACGACAATTCAATAGATATGATATTAACTATCTGTAATCTATTTGGTATCTTTACATTTTTGAATTCTTTATTTATATGAATTGTACATTTTAATTAATAATTATACAAATTAAATCTTACATTAAACATTTTACCAATAAATATTCCCCTTCCCTTCTTTTCATTATCTCCTTATATATATATATATCTCCAGCAATCCCTTTAATTCACACTTTGTATAAAATATTAATATAATTTTGTAACGAGTTAATTGTATAATTTTTAAAATTAACATGATTGGCAAATAACATCCCCGAGATAGTGTAACAGTACCGGTCGATAAGTCATCGGGACGGACGCTGCTCGCACTCGTCCAATCTCCGAACGATTTATCTGAATATCGCGAACTGTAATTACGGAACTTACGCTCGATGGGCGCTGTTACAATTAAACTAGCGGTGCACTCGCGAAATAATAAATAAACCAGATAATATCAACAACATACGTTGCCGATATATCGAGAATAACAATACCTTTTATGATATATATCTACAATAACTTGCATGCGTTGAAAGTATGCGGTTCTGTAATAAGGCGATTAAAAAACGAGACAAAAGTGTCACGGATTATTCGAAGAAATTCAGTAATTGGAAAACAGCCTAAGTCTCGATCTCAACAATCGTACCTACTGCGATGCGATTTTTCTACGAATTAAGTATAATATTGTACATTTGCTGAAAAAATATATTTAATTATAATTTTAAGGTTCCTGTATAACCTTAAAATTATAATTATATATATTTTTGACTTTAAATTGGTAATTCAAAATTAGTGTTTTGCACACATCATCCCTAATGTAAACCCCTGTTTGTACTAAGTATTAAATTATCCCATTTTTTTAGACTTGATACGGTTTAAAGTACTTCAAATCAACACTGTTTAGCATCTGACATAGCATTTATGAAGTAAACGTGTTTTGATTATTGATTGTCACTTGTCAAAGAAAATAATACTTTTTGTTCTCGTAAGTGTGTACATGTAAATGAACTCGACTGTACATGTAAAGACGAGGCATTTACTTAAAAATCAAAATCTCAAGCAGTTATTGTATAATAATTTATTGTAATTGCATAATAATTTTGTTGGAAGTGGAAGCTTCGGTTGTTAATCTTCAGATCTAGGATCTATAGTAAAAGTGGAGTTAAGTGAAGTGCATTTCACGACTCATATCAATAAAATAATTTATGTAAGTATATCACTGGCTGGACCTCGTAAAATGTAAGTGCGGAATATTATGCGTAATTTCAGCGAGAGAGAATCCACGGACGTAATATACCTTGATTATGAGAAAGCCCTCGATAAAGTTCCCACAGCAAGGCTTTTACACAAAACAAATTAGAACATGTAGGAATCCGAGGAAAGACTTTGAAATGGATAGATGCATTTCTACGACATAGAACCTTTCGAGTGTGAGTCGGAGAAGCAATGTCAAGGAAACGAAATAGACACAGCGGAGTACCTCAAGGATCAGTTCTGGGACCAGTGCTTTACATAATATACACATTCAATTTGCCGCATTGCCTAGTGTCATGTTAGTATTTTTGCAGACGATACAAAAAAATTTGCTAACCTCATCATCATCATCATCATTTCAGCCATAGGACGTCCACTGCTGGACACACGCCTCCTCAATTGACTTCCACATGGGCCGGATAGAAGCGACCCGCATCCAGCGAGTCCCCGCAACCCTGACCAGGTCGTCCGACCACCTTGCGGGTGGCCGTCCTACGCTGCGCTTGCCGGTACGTGGTCTCCACTCGAGAACCTTTCTGCCCCAACGGCCATCGGTTCTTCGAGCTATGTGCCCTGCCCATTGCCACTTCAGTTTGCTAACCCTGTTTGCTATGTCGGTGACATTAGTTCGTCTACGAATCTCATCATTTCTGATTCGATCACGTAGAGAGATCCCGAGCATAGCCCTTTCCATAGCTCGCTGAGTGACTCTGAGCTTCCTTAAGAGGCCCATAGTTAGAGACCACGTCTCGGCTCCGTAGGTCATCACCGGTAATACGCACTGGTTGAAGACTTTTGTCTTCAAGCACTGAGGTATCTTGGACGAGAAAACACTTCCCAGTTTCCCGAACGCTGCCCATCCGAGTTGAATCCGTCGATTGATCTCTTTCTCGAAGTTGGACCTGCCTAATTGGATCGTCTGACCTAGATTCGTCGACAACTTCGAGGACCGAGTTCCCAACCAATACTTCTTCTTCTTGTCCATGCTAACCTATTAGTAGATTACAATGGACATCAAGACGACTTAGACAGAGTATTAAACTGGTCTAAAGAATGGTTGTTAAAACTAAATGCTGCAAAATGTACTGTGCTACACATAGGAAACCGCAACTCTCGCTTAACCTACTACATGGAAAATACTCCACTTGAGGCCGTCAAAGTGCAAACCGATAGTGGTATTAAAATCTCAGAGGATCTTAAGTGGGAAGAGCACATAATAACAATCACAAAGTAAGCGAAAAGCCTGATTTACCTCACCAGGAAAGCCTTTGAGACCTTGACGCCAGAAATGGTGTTGAAGATACACAAGACCTATCTTCTTCTTCTTCTCTTCTTCTCAGCATATATGCGTCCACTGCTGGACATATGCCTCTTGCATGGATTTCCAAGCTGATCTTGATGCTTGACAGAGTTGCTAAGACAAGACCTATATCAGACCTATATCAGACCCTTATTGGAATACGCTTGCCAAGCCTGGAGTCCTTACTTTGTTAAAGACGTTGAGATGCTGGAGAAAGTTCAGCGTAGTTTCACCAAAACACCGCGATAATTAAAATATAAGTCATATGAAGATGAAGCTAACAACCTTGAAGAGCCGCAGGGAACGTGGAGACCTGATCGAAACGTACAAGATCCCGAGCATTATGAGCTTTGCGAAATCTTCGCACGCAACAACAATACCCGACTGAGACATCATCACCTAAAGCTAGCCGCCCGCAGGTCGCACAACAACCCTCACAAACACCTTCTGACTAATAAAGTTGTGAGTACATGGAACAAACTCGCCGAGGATGTAATCTCAGAACCTAATGTCAATCATTTCAAGAATAAATTAGACAAGCATACCACTGAACAACGATCTTAAAACACAGATCACTGGATACAGGCATTATCAGTTGATAAACTGCCTGTGTCATTATAAAAAATAATAATAATTTGTATCATAACATAACCCTGTATCGACCTTAAAAGCGTTAAAGTTGTAATACTACTGGAACGAAAAGCTTGCTTTCTCGGTTTAGTTGTAAACGATACTGAGTAATTATTATCAAGATTACTGAACAACTGTTATAAAGACTACTTATGTATCTACTTAAAGTCTACTTAATAAAAATATCACACGTCACTGTTCACATAATCACTATGAGTAGGTACAGTGAGCACTCAGAATAAATATTTACTCATTTTTTTTAAGCTGTATCTTTTTTCAGAAAAGCGATTCATTATTACATTTACTGCTTAGCTAATCCTAAATTTAAAGATTGTGTGCTAAGGAAATGAATTTATTCACAATATAAGTGCACAAATTAAATTACTTTATTTATGTTATCATGTGCTTATTTTACGCATAAGGGTTTTCATAATGGTGTTTTAACTCAACTTTTTACGGTTAGTTTAAAAAGTATTGTAAGTTATTATGAAAACAGAACAGCAGTCCGAGATTCGCGGGTCATCGACGTTACTCGAATCTCTGAGTACTCATGGATTGTATGTACCTTTGTTTTTTGTTTTTCTGTTTGTTTTAAATTTTTCATGCATAATCATTCTATACAGGGTGGCAAATAATTGCGCAACATAGTTTGACTAGTTGAAGATCTTTTTTGTTGAAAAAAGGATAACGATAATAACTGTTTTTCTTTTTTCAACAATATAGAATAGATTTTTGCAAAGAGTAAAGTAGTTTACAAAGGTACGTTTTCATTGAGTGTAAGTAATACAAAAAACAGTATTTTGGTAAGTACAGTTGTTTTGTTAACATTATCACCAGATCTATATTTAATTATTATTTATTCCACAATAATGAGATTTACAGAATTGTAAATAAACAATTACTTTATGTTTACAAATGAAGCGAAAATTGAAAAATTTAATGATTCGGACAGGATTCGAACCTGCGTTTCCAACGGCTTTCCGGGCCAACACTGGCGTCCTCCCAATTGGACCACCGAATCAGATGTCAGAGTCATTGAATTTTTCAACCAGTTGCTTCGACATGCCTTAGGGTGGCATCGTAGCGACATCTACCTATATTTTCGCTTCATTTGTAAACATTTAGTTTACGTTAGCAGACGTTACTGCTTTAATAAAAAAAAAAAAATAAAAAAATAAAAAAAATAAACAATTACTTTACCTATTTCAGTCACGCCACAAATAAAAAAAAAATGTTTAGGTAAATTTTGGTGGATATCACTGTTTCATAATTAATTATATCCACAACAATATCCACAATACTGTATCACAGGCATTAGGAATGTAATTATAATCTCATTTTTTTGTGCGTTTTAAAACATATACATTTGGCCAGCTTTAAATAAAAAAGTAGGTACCTACTTATGTTATAGTCTGTTCGGCAGCGTAAGACTAAAAAGCAATAAAACTTGAATTTTAAATAATAAGGTTTAAGTCGTAATAAGAAGAAGTGAAATTCGACCTAAACACAGTTCTATTAAAGCTTGAAGGCCATTTTATGTCATTCAAAGAAGATATCTTCACACCTGTAAAGGGTTGTCAAAAGTGTAATAAGTGAGAGAGAGTGTAATAAGGAAAATAATACAACATAAAGAATTCAATGATAAATTACATTAAAAAACATAATCGTATATTATGTTCAATAAATTAATAATAGTACACGCAATTATTCATGATCAAAGCTTTCTGTCACATTAATTATAATTTGCTATTTTTTTATCCCAAAAAAGTGGTGTCAAATCTAATTACACGGAAATAAGTAATACGTTTCAAATCAATAAAACTGAACGTTTAACACGTCATACTTCACAAGAGATTCTTTAATATAATTATTTTCTGCAGTCTCTTACACAATAACTCAATTAGTTCCAACGGAATACTATTTGGTAATTCCCGATTGTCGCAACCCTAGCCTACAATTTTTGACATTCCATTTTAAATTTTAATGATGTCATTTGAAATTAAACTTAAGTACATAGTATTACGTTAGCTTTTTGTATTATGTGATGTACGAAACCACTTACACTCTTTTTACTGTATATATTATTTTTATGGCTTTTTAGTCTAACGCCGCTGGATAAACTACGAAATATCTATATATATACGGGCAATTCTAAAATGAGTTGCATAACCTAACTATTCCAGAGTAAAAAAAATATGACTTGCGTCACCGCAAGTGAGTAAACAGTTTCATATGTGTTTTAATATTATGTCTGCTACTCGCGCCACTTTTCTATGTAAAATAATTCCAATGCATTTTATAAAATCATATATAAATTCCAGATGAGTCATCAACTCATCATTACTATTTTTTGCAACGCAATTTGAAAATATCTACACTACTATCTATGTTTTAGAGTTAGTGCAGCACCTGTCTGTACAAGGGTAAAAATATGATAACCACAAAGACATATACAGCTGAGTATTAGTATAATTTTTATGACATTTGTTCCAAGTTCCGATTAATTAATAGAAATAAACCCAAATCTTAAAATAGCCTATCACGGAATAACCCATAAATTTGACTGCAATTTGTTTTTCATTTCTGTAATTTTGTGAAATCATGTGTCATTTTGTAAAGTATTTTAAGTAAATTAAGTCGTAATTCGACGAATTTCGCCGCTTATGGCATTACTTATATAAAAAAATATCTCCAGTTGCTTTCTGCAAAAACTACGGTTAACTATACTTTACTATATATACCCTGTGATAACGCTATATCAAAGCTCTTCATGCATCCGCTTTTGAGCAGAAGCCTCAATGAAATTTTTGAAATCCTGTCGTTCCCTCACGTAAGCCGCACACTCTTCCACCAGGCGCAAAAATTCCTTCACGTCAAACGAGTAATTCGTAAATTTAGCGTGTGACCCGCCTCCTGGTCCGTGACCCTACAACATTAAAAATCAGTCAGTATTCATTTATAATTATTCGTACTTTTTATGTTTGAAATTATTTGCGTGGTAACCCTTGATTATATCGGCCTGGCCAAGACCTCGACGATAAGCGGATACACAGGTGGCAGCGAGAGCCTGCTTTGAGCTACCGCTTATGGTCGCAGCTATCGCTTTCCGCCGATATCGCTTTTCGTGCTCGGGCCGAGTCCCAATTTTAATATTATTGGAGTATCAGCCAATTATAACATGCATGATCAAAACTGCAAATTACTTTTATATGTGTAAACAAAAAAATAACTGTACGTGTAAGGTATAAGTTCGTTGGAAAATTCAAAGCAGTTTTTAGAGCTAGCCTAAACTCTCCAAATTCTTAAGAATGAACCAAATAACTAAAAGTGCTTTTGTTTCCCTGATGATAACACAGAATATTTGATACTATTAAGATTTTGGCTTTAATTTTGCCTTACATATACTTTCATTTACAGTAAAACCATAAGTACAAAATATTTCCAACATGCTCTTACTAAAGTAATACAAATTATACTTGCATTCTTCTCGCTTAAGAATCTTCCATTATAATAGTAGGTAGTTCAGACATATCAAATCAGAGTTTAAAACAACACAGACTATAAATATTGACACAAAGGTTAATTATGAAAGGAAAATTTAATGTGATCCACTGAAATGTAAGCACGGCTCGAATCTGCGACCCTATGTTTCGGCGTAGTGCACTTCCGACTGAGCTATCACATCGTTACGTCAATCACACCAAATCTTTTTTCTTTCTATGTTCTAATTCTACGCTACTTGGATCGCCCTCTGCGTCATATGGTTTTAAATTGCTTATGCGCATTAGCCCTAGGATGTGCGTTTACACGCTCGATCCGCAGTCCACATTGCTTTACGGCAAGTGATTTCGACGCACTATACTATAGTAGTGCGTTCATTGCGAAATCCTACAGTCCACACACAAGATGTGTGGATCACATATGGCAGTGCACATTGGAAGTGGAGTTTTTATGGATAAAATTAAAGAATGCTTAAGTAAAATTTGATTACGAAAATTCTTTCATCTTTATTCCATAAAAATGCCTTAAGAATCTTAAGATCCAAATATGAAGGGGAATGAAAAGGTTCGTCACTCCTCGATTTCACTAAATGGTATTTAGCTCCAAAAGTAACGAACGTTTTCATTCCGCGACTGTAAGTGCGCGACAGAAAAAAATATGTAAAGTATGGGATTTAAAGTTACCTGGTCTTGTTGAACTAGCTTCGTTTTGTCCTGCCATGTGACATATTTTAATCCCCTCAATCGCGCCAAATCTGCGTAGCAATTGGGATCTTCACAGTTGTAACTGGAAGTAAGTAATATTTTGTTCATTAACATACTGTATCTGCGGGCGATATAAATACACCTATTTGTATAGATATAATGTCGTAGGCAAATTGTATAATTTGTAATTTTACAAACGACCTCGGCGTTTAAGTAAAGCCGTTTACAAATTGTCAGGTAGGTTACATTTGAGGGATAAAAAAGTTCCTAAGCTTTAACTGAATGAAAAAAAAGGTGACCGAGCCGTCGCTTGCCTCGTTCATGCAAGAAACCAGTCAATGCACTTTCGCATTAATAAATACTTATTAAGGAGTAAGGATTATGTATATATGTATTATGTATTAGTACTTACACTTCAAACGTAGCTGCCCAATCAGGCAAGAACATAAGATGCGTGAGACCAGCTCCGTGCATACCAATAAAAACGTCAGTGTTGTGAGTAATTTCCAGCTGCTTAGCGAATGGAACAGTCTTATCATACACCACTCTTTCCACGTGGTATCCTTTGACTTTAAGCAACGCCTCCACTATCTCCTTTTCGTTGATTATCGCTCTGTAGGTAGTCCCGCGTGACAATATTGTTACTCTAACTTTATCATTTCGACGAACTTGTGGCTTCATATTGAAGGAATGGAGAATATGTTTCGAGAATGCATGGAATAAACCACTTCTTTCACAGCCATATATCTGAAAAAAAAATTGGTTGCCTGTAAAGTCGGTATACGGGCGAAAGTTTTACGTGACAACGACTTTGAGTGGTAAAATAATTTTAATGTGAATATTCATTCGTATAGTAGGAAGAAGGATGAAATAATAGTAACAATTTAAAACATTTATTTATACACACTACACAATCGTTTTACAATTAACTGGCAACGTGTAAACTTGTATGCAGGCGCCTAAGCGAAATAGAAGCGCAAGACATGAACCGGTGTGTATGCCTATCTCTCTCACTCTCTCCCTCTCACTCGCTCTCATTGTGAGCGCATAACGTGAGCGGAGCGTAACGCAGTTTCTTGAAGTGTCACCCGGCAAACCAATTTATAAGACGTTGTCACGTCAATAAGTTATCATCTTTAGAATTAACCTGTCTCGTTAATATATGCCAAACCACATGTGTGGTTTGACAAAAAGTCAAACCACATTCCCAATTACATACAACCAGATTTAGAACTCCAAGAAGGAATACGGGGTAAGTAAACTTGTTTAGTCCGTGAGCTCTTAAAATAGCTGTCAGTTTCGGATACAATCAGTAAACTTCCAATTTCGGCTGCATAAAATCGAGCAAGATAGGTAAAAACCAGAAGACCATTTTAATAGCAAACAGACTACTTAATAAATATGTAATTAGCTAGGTTGACTCAGGTATTTTATGAATTGCTATACTTCGAAAACAGGCACTTTAAATTTAAACTTACCAAAGGAGTATTATAGTATAAACCAAAAATCATCCTGGGTAGAAGTGGGAACACCACATTCTTAAAGCAAACCACCTTTCCCCTGAATTCCTTCAAATCCCATATAGGATTAAGAGTGAAGGCTTTAAAGGTATCTTGGAATGCTGAACCATATGTGAATGTTTCCCAGACCAGAATATGGTTGTCTCTCGAGAAGGTGGAGGCGTGAGTGGAGTTGACGTGGAGTGATGCGTACAAATTGAAGAAGTCGCAGAAATGGTGATACATGTTGACAGCTAAAAACAAAAATAAATATCAGATAAATCTTAAAGAATTCATTTTAGTTTAAAATAATAATAATAATAACTATCGGACAACCTCACACAAATCGATCTAGTCCCAAATTAAGCTCAAGAAGGCTTGTGTTATGGGTACTAGACGACGATATACGTACGTATAGATAAATATATACTTAAATACATAGAACAACCATGACCCAAGCACAAATAATCGAGGTCATCACACAAATATTTGCCCTGGCCGGAATTCGAACCCGGGACCGCCAGCTCAGTAGGCACAGTATGCACACAAACCGAGCCAAACGCGTCGTCAAAAAAATTAAGCTCAAGTAGTGTTGTGGTAGAGTGTTAGACATTCAAGACAGATAAACAAATATTCGTTGTAATCACACAAATCGGGGGGGTGTTAAATTGATATATTTAAAGCCAAATAAAATCACAAAGTAAATCAGAAAAAGAACTATAAGAGGGGACGCAACTCTTAATTTTACCGCACCTTCCTTTCCTTTTTTGAACTGCGGTAAAATTGTTACATTTACATTTACAAAGATACCTAGGTACTAACAAAATTGCTATAACTTAAACCTTGTTAAGCTGGACCCAAAGTTGTTTTCGTATATCCAGATGTTCGGATGTCCAGATCGAAATGCTTTCCAGCTGTTCTGGCATAGGTCGCATTTCTCAACCGATTTTCATGAAATTTTGTGAATAGGTTTGTTGATTATATAGATTTTTTTTGTTTATTCAGTTGTTCGAAAGTTAGGAAAATAGCAGAGATATAGGCGTAAACAAAGTATAAAAAGTAATATTTCAAAAAATGATTGCTACACAGAGCCACCAGTACCCGTACTTACTTGCATCTAATTTCATTATATAGGTTGGTTTTTCAATAGTGATGTCACATGACCCATCAACCAGTGGTCTGGAAGGTGTTCTCACAAAATGTTGCATTTCTGAAGACCACGACTGCAATTGGCTAAAATGTTCAGCTTCATTCTTGAGCCTGTCTGAGTAAAACTTACAGTGTCCACCTGAAAACATAATTATTATTCGGATTAACTTGGTATATCAATTAATTTTCTAATATATTAAACTCACAATCCGTACATCACTTATGATCATTGCGTGTATATAGGCAAATATTTATCTAAACTTCCTCTACACTTGTTTGGCACAATTTAGTTTAAACAGGAATGCAGTTTCAACTTGTTGCGTTTTACTGACCTTATTTAAATGATAAAGTATAGTCAGCTGCAGAAGTTGCTAAGCAAACCAAGGACTCAAAATAATCTGCATGCAGTTCTATTGGCCATGTGTTGCGCTGCTGCGCCGCCTGGAGTCAGAAACTAGAGGGGGCCGTCAAATTATGACAATACAAATAAGGTAAGATGAAGAAATGTCACAGTTGTGTATACAAAGACTAAGCCTTCCAGGCCAAACATATGTATCTATACATGAAGTTGGTGCATTAAGAAAATAAAACATACTGGCTTTGGGACACTAGCAAATATTCTAATGGTCTGTGCGCGTTTGTAGTCAGTTGTAGCGTCTTCCCATGCCCAATTGGATCGCCTTTTACATAATAACCTATAAAATACAGTACACAGGCGACTCTTGCGGAGATCAAAAGTAGTTCACCCTTCTGTAGTTTTATTCTGTCATATTACGAGTAAATTACACATTTCTTTATAGTTCAGTAAATTTGATCTCCAGCGTATTTGTCAATCCTTAGGTAAATTATTATTTAAAGGCTGTATGTACCTATTTGCCCAGGACCAAGAATATCAGATTTATAGCGCAAGTTATCCCCACGTCCAACCAGCCCCGTGAAATTCAGCATCAAGTTACGGCCTCTGCAAAATCTGCAACAAACACAAATGCCATTAGTTTAAACTTACTTAAGCAGACAGACTACAGACTGACAGCAGTTGAAACACCTTTGGAATCACCCAGATCACAACACAACAGAATCAGATGTAAGTCTCTGTATTGTTCTTTTGAATCATCTGTTTTGTTGTAATAATCACAAATGGTATCTATCCATGTCATAACTACATGAAAAAGTGTGTTTGTTAATGTGTTGATTTGTTAGTAAGTGCCTCTATATATCAAGTAGAAACATAAATAATTCAAAAACTCAGGGCAACCCAGGGTAGATATGGTTTACTTTTTCTTCAGTAGCAATATAGAATGGTGCTCCATTAGTAGGAATCGGATTTTATGGACATCATGCTATTGATACATCCTCCCTTGCAAAATGTGTGATTCACAAAGTATAATAAATGTTTTATTTGTGTAACAAAATAATTTGTATACAAAATAGAAACCAAATTATATAATAACCAGTTATGAGCATAAGACTCAGTAAATTGAAAGTTGCAGTTGGTGTATGAATGTTACATTTAAGAGAAGCTATTAAAGAAAAGCCTACCTTAAATACTTTGAACACTCCAAGGAAGAGTCATCAGGATATGATGCCTCACACATCACCATCAGTTCATTGATTTGTTCTTTGATGTAGCCTGAAAAATTCAACAATAACATAAAACAAAAAAGAATACTAACACAAAAACATGTATATGTGACACTCAGGAGACTTTTGTTGACTTGACAAATGGCAAAATGAGGCATCTAATGGGAATTTGCAGAAACCTTGCAATGAGACAAACATACAGGATAAAAAAAGTGGTTGTAATCAAAACTGATCAATAGGTTTTCAGGTTCAAGATAAAATATGTTTTAGGGACCATGAATATGATTTACATTAAGTGTTATATATAAAATTTTCACATAGAATCATATCTATTAATGGCTTGTATATTTGAGAGAGGGATTAATAATTAGCAGTAGGTATACTAGAATAATATATTTGTCTGTCTTTTCTGGACTGAAATACATATATTTTGAAACTTACCAAAATCTGCTTGAGTAAAAAAGGTATCATATTGTGCCTCCTTAGTCTTCACCCAGCCCCGGTGATCGCCAGGACATCGTGGTCGAACGTGGTAAGACTTACTTTTGTCACAGTCAGACTCGTAACCCCAACAAGCTTTCATTTCTGCTAATGCTTTATAAGGACATTGTGGATCTTGTGCACAAGATTTTGTCACATCAGGATATGCATTAAACAAGTAAGGAAGGTGTTCTGCTGGTACATTTAAGTCGTTTAGATTAATGGAGTTAGATACACCGATATACAACAAACACAAACATATGAATACAATCACCATGGTTTCTGCTGCTTTAAATTATATCCTGGCGATAATCATTTACACTCTAACTACAAAAAAAAAGGTATTTCACTTAATAACCCTGGATAAATAAACTGTTCATGTTTATACAACAAAGGTTAAGGTTATGTTTACTGTGAAGGCCGTGCTTATGCTTATGTCATTTCATTTGAATGGAATGCCTTAGATGACATTGACAGCTACCATAGCATATGCCAATGGTCACAACATTTCTCCACATACAGAATTAAATCACTTAAGAAATGAGGTGCACCAATATACAGACACAAATAGTACTAGTAGAATTTAATCTTCTTAATGCTTTTACTAGATGGCACTATCCTTTCGCGCCTTTTCCGGAACGAACATAAAATTCCCGGGCGTGGGATTATACGGGTACCACGTGAACAGCGTCATCCAATCCAATCAGCTGGTATTTGGGCCCGTTCGATGAGTTTTAACTGTAGAGTTGGTCTTGTTGCCGCGTTTATATTTGTATTTTTATTTGTTTAAATAGTGATCATGTTGCGTTAAAGTTTACTAGAGAACTGAGAGTTTTATGTGGTTTGGAAAACGTACTTTTTGACTTTACGATTAGTGTCTTTCAATCAAACTGGTACCAAAATTATATGTCGCCATTTTGATCGTACAGTATCAAACTAATTTGTTTGGTCACCGACAAACTTATATTTCTATTAGACCGTCCCTGTGAGAAAAATGTAAATGGATGCGCAATTGCGAAGAGTACAAAGAAAATGTCCCAGAAAAGTAGTACAGTAAATTTTCTTATCCGTGACGCCAATGGTTAGTAGTTTCGCTAGCCCCCGTGTTCCTTTATGAATATTACTTGTTATATTAGAAATTCCTTCGTTATTTTGTCATTATTTACATTGGATAACCTTTTGTTATCAATTTACAATAGATCCTTTCCCTTTGTTACTGTTTAAACAAAGATTTCGCCTAAAACGCCTTTGGCGCTATCCCGGCATTTTCTTTTCGTGTGTAAACAGGCTGTGGCATAACCTTTAAAATGGGGTTTTAAAACTGCTGTAGAGGTGCATTATCAGTAGAAGTGACCTGAATCTTACAAATTATCAAAATGTTTTAAACCAAACATCAAGTTCTTCCAAAAAGAAATCATTAACCCCCTGCTAAGTGTTAAAAAAATCTACTTGTTTTAGGGCAGCCTCAAATGGTCAAAGTAGTGCAAAACACTAATCAAACTGTTGGTCAGATTAAACTTAAACAAAATCCTGTAAAGATTATTAAGCTGCCAGCCACCACAGAGGTCAATACACAGGTAATTGATTTACTTATTTGCTTCCTTCCAGATATTATTTAATATTTAGTATTATCTACTGCTCCTATATCAAGGTGTTTATGCTTTTAAGTATCAGTAACATCAAAAGCCAGGTCATAGTTGGCAGGCTTTAAGAAACCCAGAACACCTAACCACATTGCATTACAGAGTAATGTCTAACATTGGGTTTTGTAGCATAGTGTTGACAATAATTTAGAATCTTCAGAAATAAGTTTTTATACCAAAATGTTTGATTGGTAGAATGTTTGAATGCTTCCTTTTTTATACACCTGCTTTATACCAGCAAGTTTGATGAATAGTGCTTTCTTTACAGGCTCCACTGTACCGGACTGTGAAATTGAGTGGCATTAAATGTGCATCAAGTAAGTTTCTTTTAAGCATGATAGATTTTGATTAGGATTTCGCATTTAGTTTGGATTTTAATTAAATCTCACTAGGTACAAAGTTTCTAGATAGCAAATATATACATTCAAAAATAATTATACTATTCAAAGATAGATTTGTATGTTTTTAATACTAAGATTATTTTTTAAATATATTGGAAATTCACAACTGAATACACAGTGTTAGCATTCATGCAACTTAACCATGACCAAACTTATTTATTTAGAGTGCTGCCTTACCCCAAGCATATTCACCTGTAATGTAACAGAAAGCCCGAAGTTTTCATATCATTTTTTATCATTATAGAGCACCCTGATATTATTTATTTCTTGCCACAGTTTCAGAACAGTAGCAAATAAACTTCATTAACCATTAGCTTATTACATTGGGTTATTTTTAAATAATTGAGTTGTAAATATGGTAGGAACACCATTTGTTTTGAAGTAAAACTATACTTTTGCTGCCAAGATCCTGTTATGCTAGTTTATGTTCTATTTGTGTTATAACTAGTGGCACTGAAATTTTTGAAATATGCTTTCAGCTGCTGTTACCTCGAAGGTGAAATTTTAGGTTAGGATTAACATAACTTTAATACAGTACTTTTATCTCACGAGCGCGGGTGAGCCATGTTTGTGTGAGTAATGTACGTGCCCATTGGCTCTGTGTGGGTGAGCCGGCACCGAACGCTCCCGAGCTCACCCACACAGAGCCAATGTGCATGTACACCTACTCACACAAACATGGCTCACCCGCACTCGTGAGATAAAAGTACTGTACCTGGTTGTTGAGAGCATAGGGGTGTTTTATTTTTGATGATATACTAATATGCTGCATGCTACTGACTCCCATCATGATGTATAAATAAATAAATCGGACAACTAGTCTTATATTGCCATGTTCAGTGATCTACAAGTTGTATTGACCCTGTACAAGAATGGTTGATTATGAGTTAACTTTATTGCTACAACGTAGGTAGATACTAGATGATGATAGACATACTTTAAGTTTATATTTATATTATGATCCAGGTACAAATATTTGAATACCTATATAGATGTATCTATGTACCAACTACTATTAATGACTAATGAATGTTACAGCTGTTTAACTAATTTACAGTCTCACACTGATAAAAAAACTCTGACACCACATCTGGCCAAATTGGACATTAAGCAGCATTCTCAAATGTATAAACAGATGTCAGGGTAGTTGAGATTACTTAATAAGATACAATCTAAGAGTAAAAGCACTTATGGTGTATTCAACATCATTAAAAAATGCCTCTGAGCCTAAGTTCCATATTGCTTAATGCAATAGATACTGTGTTCTAGCAGTGGATACTTGACTAATATGAGTTTTCGATCAAGTCTGTTTAATTCTTAGATTATTCATGTATGTTTATGTATTAATTTTTTTTTTTTTGAGTAATAGTCTTTGTGGCCTACGAATAAAAATAATAAATAGTCTTTGTGGCCTACGAATAAAAATAATAAATATTTTGTATCACTAAATGCCTGGAAATGAAAGAAAAAATCTTAGAGTAGCTATACTTTCTGATAATACTAGAGAAAATAATTTACCATTTCGATGAGCTCAAGTTTTTTTTATATATGTATTTTTTATATATGTTTAAATTGATATTAGAAATCAGGAATGTTTATTTGCTGTAAAAACTTTGTACTTCAGTACACAGTTTTTCCATTCCAGCCATAGGTGCTAAACCAAATAAATACTTTGGGGGTAAATTATATGCATTGGCCATACACCTATACATACATAATTTAATTGTTTTTTTTTTTAATGTGGGAATGCCACAATTTACATAGAGTCGCAGGTTCGAGTCCTGCTTACATTATAGTAGATCAGAGATCACATTACATTTTTCTTTCATAATTTACCTGTGTCAATATTAATAGAGATTTTTTGGTTTATTTCAGAATTGGTACAAGTACCTGTTGACACATTTGCACGATTGCAAAAGGTTGTTCCAAAAACTGAACCAGTGGACCCAGAAGAAACTGAAGTAAGTAGACTAACTTAAATACTATAATAAAGTTGTACAAACAAAGCACCTCTGTAAATTAAAGATGCATTTTACTAATAATTAGAGAAAAAGGGTATTAAAATGTCTATGAATATATATTTTGGTGCAGACATGAACATTCAAAATATAATAAATAATGTAAGTTTTGGTTTAAAAATATGCAAACCATTTTTCAACCATTTTGTGTCCAATTGAGATAAAGTTTAGAATGTAAGTTTGGTGACAACAATATTCAATTATCAACCTGATCTGATGATGGAGCTGGATGGTGGTGTAGTCATAGGAACTCTGATAAAATAACGCAATTCTGTCGCTTTTGGGCTTTTTAGAGTCGTCACGTAGTTGAAGGATGTTCAAAGAAAGATAGAATTTTCAATAAAAGCTTGTCATATATAACTAATTACAAGCTTTTATTTAACTGACGACGCGTTTTCTCGGTTTGTAGACACCTGCCTACTGAGCCGGCAGTCCCGGGTTCGAATCCCGGCCAGGGCAAATATTTGTGTGATGAACTCGAATATTTGTGCCTGGGTCATGGTTGTTCTATGTATTTAAGTATATATTTATCTATATTAGTACGTATATCGTCGTCTAGTACCCATAACAGAAGCCTTCTTGAGCTTAATTTGGGACTAGATCGATTTGTGTGAGGTTGTCCGATAAAAAAAAAACTTGCAATGTAGGTATGTATGTCTCAATTTTGAAGCAGATAGCTTCAACCGATGGAGCCTGATGGTGGCCGTCTCAGTGAGCAATGATGAATTATATATCGTAATTCACACGATATAATCGTTTATTTAAATGTGTGACAGTCACGGACACCGAAGAAAATTGATGACTGGTCAAAGAAAGTACAGTCGTCTATAAAAGCTTGTTGCGAAGATAATTTTTTTGACAAAATGTCGAAAATTATTATTATTATGAGGTAAAGAGCAAATATAAGCGGTAATTTAAAAGCAGCAAAATAAAGTTTCTGAGCTATGCAACAGCTGAATTTTACGACATATTTTCCAGGAGCAACCAAAGGAACAGGGCCCATTGGCAGAGCTGAATATAATCGAGACCTTGCCTAACCTAGTGACCGTGCCGGCAAAGGTAGAAACAAGTACAAGTACCACCACCAGCAAGACAAACTACTTGCCCACAATGTCAAGTACATCCAGGCGAAGACACGATTCAGATAATGATCCACCTCCAGAATAGTAAGTTATACATACTAATTTAAAATTATAACTATTTGAGCAACCCAAAGTGAATCTTTGCTTCCGACACCAGTCAACGCCGAACTTACTCGCCAGTTACTGATGCCAAGGTCCCTGAAATCTTAACCCTTAATTTGACAAAAATAAAACGAAGGTTGATAGTTCAAGTCTCATTCGGTTGAATAGAGCAACCATTTCTCGTTCGAAATAAAATAGAAAAATTAGGTTCTACGGGTCCGCGACCATTCGGTCGTCCCAGATATAAGGTTTTCGCGGCAGCTCCCGCGGATTCTCCCATTCTTAAGGCGCCCGAGCTAGTGGTGTCTGGACGCATTGGTTTCTTATAATATTAGGCTCGCGTACCACGTAGCAATAAGATATAAACCAGCATGAAACCTACATGAAGGAAAACAAACTGCAAATATAGGACACAAACACTTTTCACTGGTACGTCTTCTAGAGGCAATGCTGCCTTGAAAACTAGGACGATCAGCGCACATTTAGTACTCGGGGAACGTACCAAATGCCTCCAGTCCACATTCTCAGGTAGCGGCTCCCCCGACAAAGCATCGCCGACCCTTTATTAGATGTCCAATGAGAGCCCTAATTTATGGAGCCCAGGCTTCCAGACCCAGACACAGAAGCATGCTGCTTCTACTTATACCTTGATGTACCTACCTTATGTTTTTAGTTCCACTAGCTCAGTTTAAACTTAAGTGCAATGCAATTAATTATTTTTCCCAATGTAAATCTATAAAACCCTATCTAGCGAAGCTATTGCGAAAATATTGATAACACGTACTTCTTAGATATACAGACATAATTATGTTTCAGAGCTACCCAAGCGTAGTTTACTGTATTAAACATTTATTTAGACGGAACTCAAGACAAAGTGTTAATCCCAGGATACTATTGATGTGTCTTTAGTTGCATCGAAATAAATATCTGACTGCTAGCACATGGCCGAATAACTACAAACAAAACTCATATTAGCCATTAAATGGCTTGTCTACAGCGTAGCCACTTTATAATCGGCAATCCTTCTAAAATCTACCAAATGTATTTATAGAAAGCTTTTATATCTACTACTACACTAAACTACTTCTCTTTTTAACATCATTAGAACAGAAACCAACAACGTTCTTTGCGTCAAAATTTGATTCCTTGCTTGCATTTGATTGCTTGCCTTCTCTAATCGACTTGGTTTTTGCATTGTGATCTTACATAGACCACAAAATCTACCTAATTTTCAACCGACGTCAATAAGGAGGAAGTTCTCCGGTCGGTTGTATTTTTTCATGTTAGTTAGGTACCTCATAACCTCAGAACCCCGTCATATATGAATCTGATGCCGAGATCTATGAGGAATCGAGAGAACGCCTCGAATATTATATACATATGTATGACGATTTCGGTGTTTTTCATAACTTATTCAGTCGTTTTTGGAAATACCATGTTTTCTCGTTTGAAGTTGGTTATTTATATTGTATGCCATAATATGCGCGGCTCCCCTTTTTCTTATCACAAAAATGGTTAAATTTAGTCGTGAATTTACCAATTTGTTAGAATTTCTACTATGTGTACTAGTTCATAGATAGTATAAAGCATTATTAAGAAAAAAACATAGAATATACCTTCTTTAATCCTTTGTGATTCACAGTAGTCTAGTGCTTTAGGTATCCAAAATGGTGGATAGATTTGGAAACGGGTAGTATCAAAATCTATCCACCCATTTTGGCATAATGAGATTGCAACGATATTGATCGATTGATGGTGTGAACAGTATAAAGACAATACATATTACGATTTTAATCATTGAGGATAAGGAAATTGTATGTTTTCGAAATATTTAGCTAGTTCTTATAGTGTTGTAATTTTATAATCTTTTCTAATTGCAGTACAACAAAACGACGCAAGCACGCTGACAAAGTTGGCAAAGGTTTACGGCATTTCTCTATGAAAGTTTGTGAAAAAGTGAGGACTAAAGGGTTTACATCATACAATGAAGTTGCTGACGAGTTAGTGTTGGAATTTGCAGCTGGTATGCATGGATCGGCTGACAGTCAAGTACGTATTTTAAGATTATTACTTTTTAAATTATAGATTTTGCCTAGCTAGTAGATATGGAGTGGACTAGGGATGCATCCCTTACCGATCCCGGTGTCGACATATCGGTATAAGTGATATGTTAAGCCTTTTTGTAATTTCGCGTTTCAAAAAACGCGCCTGTTTTTCGGGCATTTTTTAGGGTTCCGTCTGTCCGTCCGCGGGTTAGCTCCGTGATCATTAGTATTAGAAAGCTGAGATTTGGCATGAGTATGGTATCACGCCGACAAAACGGTAAAATAAAAACTAAAAAGCAACTCTTTCGGGTACCTCTCGTGCACCTAAAGTGGAGGTGTTATTTTTTTTTTTTTTTCGTTATATAGGTCTTTAAAAATAATAGGGGTCTCCAATATTTTTTGATAAAGTCAGCAGTTTTGTAAATATTCTTTCCGGAAATCAAAAAATTGTGCCCCCCTCGTCTAACTTTTAAACCACGGGTCAAAAAATTATGGAAAAATTCATGAAAATGAGGCCATGAAAACTATTATTGAATAAAATCTGTCGAGCCGTTTTTGAGCAAAATTTCATGATTTTCTTTAAAATTCTTGATAGTTGGATTGATTTGAAATCACAATTCTGTTCTACTGAGAAGGCATAGCAAATATTGCAATGACTTGAAATGCCATCGGATCGACCAATGCAGTTGCTTGTTGATGTCCTATGTTACCCCAGTGGTAGAAAGGGTCTTCGTGAGACGGCGCTCCGCGTCCTTTGGCCGGCCGGCACATACGTGGCTGCGCTCCGTCGATGCCTAGCTAATAAAGGCAGCCGGACAGTGCTGCTTACTTGCGGATAATGCGAATAAACTGTCTATTATTTGTGCTAACAAATATTGTTATAAAGTTGAATATTTCGTGAATACAACAACACATGAAACTGATATCAAAATTTCTGACGATAGTCTTACCATAGGTAGTCTAGAATATGACAAAGTAAAAATGTAACTCAGAGAACTTCACGTTTCAGCAATATGACCAAAAGAATATTCGTCGTAGAGTATATGACGCCTTGAACGTGTTGATGGCTATGAACATAATTTCAAAAGAAAAGAAAGAAATTAGGTGGTTAGGGTTACCAACGAATTCGGTACAAGAATGCACAGCACTAGAAAAGGAGAAACAAGCAAAACTGGAGAAAATCCAGAAGAAAACTCAACAACTACAAGAACTTATTTTACAGGTAATTTAGTGATACATATGACAGTTGTTGCAGACAATATTTCGACGTAAACTTCATTCCCTTGCTAAACTTTAAGACTGCGCCGAGCGAAATGTGAAAAATAGGCAGTTGCCGTTAAGTAGACAACGTCAACACTAGTTGTTTAATCCATTTCTAAACTACCTATATATTTAGCACTTCGAAGAATGTGTTAACAACTTCTCCGTGGAAAAATTATAAGATTATTAATATTTAACCCTAGAAAACTAAGTGAAGTTGGGCGAAAACTGTAAAATCGTAAGCAGGCGTTAGTGTTTTTTTATACTTTAACAATGGAAATCTATTCTGATTTTCAGTTCAAAAAAAATAAATGTTAACATTACAATTTGTCCGCATCAAATATTTCAATTATTGTTTGGTATTAAAGGTCCAGATTTATCAAAAAGTGCTTTTGATTCGCCATACATTTTTACTATGGCGGCCGCGCGCCGATCTAAACACGCAATCCCCGCGCTCTATGGTTCAGTCGGTCGGTGCAGTCTTAAGTTAGACACTGTCTGTTAAGTTTACAACTGCATGTTTTATAAGTCTCGAGTGTACTATGAGCTGCACAAATGTTTGGCATGTACTTTGTAGGTCATAATACCAGCTACGACTACTTAATGAATTAAAACAATAGATAAGATACTTATTGTAATTTAATAAACAAAACGTAATAATGTACGTAATTTCTACTTATTTTACAGCATATCTCCTTTAAAAGTTTAATAGAAAGAAATAAAGAGGCAGAAAGCAAAGGTGTGAAGCCGTCTCCGTCGTCGGCCATCCACCTGCCGTTTATAGTTGTGAATACTAGTGATAAGGCGCTTATCGACTGTAGTATATCTAATGACAAGTAAGTATATCAATTTATATTGCTAACTTATAAAAAGTGACATTATGATGTATATTAGCATAAAGTATTACAATAAAAAAAATGAGAATGGCATTCTTGGCTATCGACGAATATCTAATAAGAAGCTACAAGCCTAAAGAAGCATTAAGAAATCGTCCTTTTTTTATAACCAGTAATGAATTAAGTGAGAATATAACATTTTAGGACATCTGAAACCAAAAATCAAATTCTGTACCATAGCAGGGTTAATAAGGATCCTGTGACCATCTGCGAAAACACGCGTTATTGTTTGTAAATAATAAAAATCGATCCAACCGTTCAGCCACATAATACTTCATTTTTTTGTATGTATAGCCAAAAACAAACCTTCAAATGGGGTCCCTTCGTTTTACCGACAGAATTTTCATCGAATTTTGTTTTACAGAAAATGTTTGTCAGATACTCAATTCGCTAATAATCGTAGTAATAATTTATTTCTAAAAACTATATTTTACAAGGTTTCCTTAAAATAGAACTCTGCTTCCTAAATAGGCACAAAAACTGCTGTAGTAGAGCAGAAAACGTACTTCGTAGACGTTTTAATTAACAGAAATTTCATACTATAGACTATTCAGCGGCCGGTGAAGCGCCACAACCAAACCAGGTTTTTAGGGTTCCGTACCCAAAGGGTAAAAACGGGACCCTATTACTGAGACTTCGCTGTCCGTCCGTCCGTCTGTCACCAGGCTGTACCTCAAGAACGGTGATAGCTAGACAGTTGAAATTTTCAAAGATAATGTATTTCTATTGCCGCTATAACAACAAATACTAAAAATAAAATAAAATAAATATTTAAGGGGGGCTCCCATACAACAAACGGGATTGGTTGCGTTAACTTTGCACCTCATTTGTATGGGGCGCTATACATACCAGATGCAAACTTAACTTAACCACTTAAGGATGGAAAGTGTTTGTACGGAACCCTCGGTGCGCGAGTCCGACTCGCACTTGACTGGTTATTATATGTAACGGATATTATTTTAAGTAAGAAAATAACAATTTAGAATTATATGAAATGTTCTACGAAATTGATATTCGATCAATTTATTTGTATGAAGTTATTAATCTGTGAAACGATATTACGAGAAACATTTTCTACGAAATTAAATTCTTTAAAAATATTGTCGATTTAACAAAGTACAACTCTATTCAAATCCATATGAAACAGGTTTACCCGCGTCGTTTAAATCGAATATTGTTCAACATGTTTCGAATCGGTACGCTATTCATCGTCAGGAGCTCCGAACAGTCGCGGCAGCGGCCAACGAACACTGCGTTTCATAAGGATTTGAATATGTCTGACACTCACGGGAGTTTTCTATGTAAAACAAAATACAACCCCTTCAAGTAGCTACTTAGTGTTGTAAAATATCGTCAATTTCAAACACTTGAATCCTAATTATTATTTTTTTTTCTATTTACAGAACAGAGTATATGTTTAATTTCAACAAAAGGTTCCAGATCCATGACGATATAGATATATTGAAGAGGATGGGTCTTTTATTTGGTAAATATCTGGACATAACATTAACGTACATTTTTGTAAAGGGAACAAATCTAATCTTTTGTAAAGGGAACAAATCTGATCAAGCATGGCAATTACATAATTATTTTAATAATATATTACAGGTCGGCTGATATTCATACTTTATTTAATTTAATTATTTGATTCCAGGTTTAGATAAAGGAGAATGTTCAGAAGAAGAAATAGAAAGAGTAAAGAGCATGGTTCCGAAATCATTAGAGTATTATGTAGAACGTAAGTGGTTCTTCATTACTTAACCAGTAAGATTTTTGGAAACGAAACAACCCCAAGGTCAAAAGGCACCACCTTCCAGAAACTTATTTCCATTTGGCCGGTTCAAACCTACTTCGTTTACTGACTGATTAGAGATTATCCATATTCTAAGGTGTTTTAGCTGATCTGAACTTGATATAATCCATGCAGTTAGATTTGCATGTAAAAATGTTCATCCATGATATCATACAAAGTTGTGAAATCTTATGTAGAGTTAAAAGTAGTACTCCGTCAGATGTAAGTAACATACAAATTATTTTCAGAAATGGGTAGAGGGGTCAGTTCTAAGCTTTCTAGTATGCTTGAAGAGGAGGATCTGGACTCGACCGTAGAAGAAGAGGAGGGGGCCGAGGCGGCGGGCTCGGGCGAGGCGGCGCGCGGCGGCGAGGCGGCGGAGGCGGAGGGCTCGGGCTCGGAGGCGCCCGAGCAGGAGCCCGAGTACAGCGACGACAGCAGCGACGTGGACGTGTAGCGACGCCCGCGCCGCGCCGCGGCTCTCCTATATCACCACGGGCTTTACTTATATTCATACACAGTTTTATCATATATGTCCGGCGGCCGGTGCGGCCTCATTTTATACAACTATTGTACTATGAAGTGGTCAAACAATATGTTGCTGACATACATGGTCGAATATCAAAAATGAAGTCAAAATAAAAAGATTTTATGAATCACGTGAATTCTTTTTTTACACTTTCGCTACCAGGAACCCGCCTGGTGGGCACTCGTAATCATTGCTCAGATGCCGGTCACGTATTTTTGCTTAAAGAGCTACCCACCTAGCGGGCTCTCGGTTTCTGGGGTAGGGTTAAATTTTATATCTGGTTGCGAAAGTGTTTGCGAGCTTTAGACATACACTTTATAATAGTGCATACTTTTCTATAAATGTCTAGTAAGTAAATTATTACCTGCTGTAATATAACACTTTACAACCGAGCAAACAATTTGACACTACCCCAGAAGCCGAGACAGCCCACCAAACGAATTTGTTCATAGCTACAGTGCAGTAGGTACGCTCAGCTGGCCGGGTCTGTATCCGAGCGAAAAATACGGACTTGCCTCGACTTCGGCGGCAAGCAGCGCGGCGAGCTCTGAGAGATACGTACCGCTCACCGCAGCCGCTATTGCGCAAGTCGTGGCCCGTCCGTTATGAGCGACTACTAGACGGGTGATGAACGATGCCGATTAAAAAAATCAAATAATATTCTGGTTAGGCTTTAACTACACTGCTAAATTTGCCATGAAGCGAGACGCTAATATATGATCAAACTGCTTAACGTGTCAGTTAATCTGTTGACGGCCACGGTCGGTGTAATAAGAGCGTTTGAAATGCCTGACACGTCAACGATAGGTGGAAATAATGGACGTGGGTTGTAATTTTTGACCATGGCGCTGAGGGCACGACTCATTGTAAAACCTTCGCGATCTTCAAGTTGTTGAGCGGCACAATCAGCAGGATGACAGCCCTAGAAGAGCTCCACACTCCAGCCGTGACTCACTGACATCATGAATGTGTTCAGTGTCTAATGCTAATGCTTCCGTGTTAAGGTAAAAGATGACCTTTTGCTATGAGCTCCATACAAAAAGGTCGCCTTCTACCTTAGCACGGCAATAATGTCTTGGCTATCCATTAGGCCGGGTCACTTGTATGGAAAAATATTTTTTTGCTGCATTACGAAATTTCTTAGGTCTAAAGGGTCTAGGTACCTTAAACTTTTATAGCATTTGGAATTGATCTGCCTCCGATCCACTTTATTTACTATGGATGGACAGTGTAGGTATATAATTATGATATGAGCACACAGATTATTTTTATTTTTTTTTCCCGTTTTTTCCCCGTTACTTAATTTTGTTCTAAACGTATTTTTGCCTAAAAAATCTAATGAGGAAAAATAAGGGTCCGCATACACTAGGTACCCATCCACACCTACAGTTTCAAAATTTTTCAAACAATCCGGAGGCCCTAGAACTAAAATAAAGACAAATGATTACTCGTATCATCAAACGGCACTATTTTCCAATTGCGCCACCAAGAAATAGTTAAAAAATTACCCACCCTACTAACTGTCCATGACGTATCCTCGACGCATGGACGCTTTTCTATAAAATTTTGAGTTAAATCAAACCAATTTTGTCTTAATAATAAGGTGTATTAATTTATAAAATATTATATAATTACTTAGATGAATCCATCAGCGTCTATTTCATTTCAAGTCTTCATCATCAAACAGATCCTCAAAATCTGAAAACGAATTAAAATTATTTCATTAATAAAATAAAATGAAACTCAAGCATAGCAAGGAGAACTGTCAGTTACTAGTAAACTAGTAATGACATGTAATAGGCATATGCCCTTAGACCCTTAGATCAACCTGGGGCCCGCCGTCGCTAACTTTTTAGTCCGGGATTTCGTAGGCAAAACGCATTTGTGGCGCTTATAGAAAAAAGGAGTTCGAAAAATCACTAGAAAGTTTCTAGTAGAAACCCAAGTAATCCGTCCCGGATATTCGGCGCAGCCGAACATAATTATTATTTACAAGACCTTAGCTATTTTTCTATGTATGATCACAATCAATTAAATAACCTGACAGCAGAACAACGGGACTTGATGGAACAGCGTGTAAGTACCTACAGTTTCTAAAACCTATGACGAGATCATATTTTGATTTTGACCACATTGTTGAGACAGTAGGTACCTACCTCCAAAAAGGAGAAACCGTACCTACGCAACTTTTTTTACATAGAATACCTACTACCGTGAGCCTCAGACATTAAAATACGTAAACGGGTTTACTCACATCATAGAAGTCCAATAACGCTAGACATATTTCGAATCGGTACGCGATTCATCATCAGGAAAGCCGATCAGTCGCGGCGACGAACACCGAAAATCTACTCTCATCATTACACACGATGTCATTTGTAGGGTTGCACACAACACTCACTACGTCATTTGCTGAGGTTGAGCGTTATGCGACTACGTGCGTAAACCCGCTTATATGTACTTTACCACGCAACTTTAATGCACTTTCTAACTTCATTGAAAACTGATTACTTGCAGCAGCATTTACAGAGATGGCTTCTTTTCGGAGGCAGCCGAGGGTTTGGCTATGAGAACAGGAATTGCCTCTTAACAAAAAATGCTGAAAAACTAGGATGGTACCTAAGTTCTGGCTAATGAACCATTTTTGACTTTAATCACTACATAGTATAAAACAGTCGCTTTCTCTGTCCCTATGTCCCTTTGTATGCTTAAATCTTTAAAACTACGCAACGGATTTTGATGCGGTTTTTTAATAGATAGAGTGATTCAAGAGCAAGGTTTATATGTATAATACATGCATAATTTATCAGCATTGCACCCGTGCGAAGCCGGGGCGGGTCGCTAGTATTTGTATATAATTAAAAGTAAACTAATGTGAAAGCTTAAACTGATCAAATGATTAACTATTAAACAAATATCTAATCATTCCTAATATTAATTTGAGAAAAATAAGTTTAACTGAGAGAAAGATAATAAAATAAATTAATCAATTAAAGATTCAATCAGAACTCTTACAATTAATATTTGTTAATCGCAAATAAGTAACTTGATCTTTATAATGCATTAATTACATTTTGTCCATCTTTGACTATAGCATCACACTTACTTAAAATAACAACAATATGTTATCCTTAGCATTTAGCTCACTAGCATTAGCTGTCTAAATTGCTAAATTTGTGTGTGAGAACTGCAGCTGTGCAACTGCATTTGTTTACTTCGACTGACATGCTGAAAATTCTAAGAAATTCTCACATCTATTTCTTACCTGATGAACTTGCACGTTTCTCTCGGCCACTAGTCTGTTATATGTTAAGTGAGCTGCCCTCAAACTTTCAAATTGTGAATGTGGCGAGTAAAACAAAATCTTGGCATATTGACGAAAAAAAAGATTACCTAGTAAGTATTTTATTATTTTCTCCATTTAACACTTTCGCACCCAGACCAAAAAGTAAGACATATCCCAGAAACCAGCCGAGCCGACTTTTATAGTATCAACCCGGCTACCGGGTTGGCCGGCATCTGAACAAAGTTTACGTGCGCCCGGCCTCCGGGTTGTTGGTGTTGAAAGTGTTAAGTAATGACAACTGCACCAGAGAGACTGCACAGTCCCTCAAGTGTTGTTATATAGATTTTACATTGTATAAATATTAGAATTAACAGTAACAAGTGTAAATATTAATATAACTACCATTAAAGAAATCTGCGTGTACAGCTTTTTCATTTGCAGCTAAATCCATAAGCAAGTTTGATGGACCTCCAGCCTACAACAAGAGAAAAAATAAAATGTACATTTAACAATAACTAATCACATTTTTAGGTCGACACTGTACAGTTGCCATCAGATATATCGCAGCATATAAGGCGTCCATAAATATCTGAACATAGTACTGTAACGCCCAGTAAATAAAACTCGTGTTCGGATATTTATGAACGCCTTATATGCTGCGATATATTTGATGGCGACTGTACAATAGTTTGTTGTACAGTGACTGGCCTTATTTAATTACGCATGAAAGATGATAAAAACGTACTTCTTCTAAATCCATCCAAGGTCCAACACCTTCGGGAAACATTTCATCAGCAGCGACGGTGGGCTTCATTGTATTGAGAGTTAAGTCGTAAGGATTTCACTTGGTTAAAATTAATGTGGATAGAGAAGCGACTACTATTATTTAACCAAAACTACAAAACGCATAATCACTACTTTGAACGTGGTATGCTTGCTCACAACAAAACAAACGTCTACCAGAGAATACAATATTATAATTTTTTATTTTTGGACAGACAGGCTGAGAATGACTTTTGACAACCGTATTTTTCTGTCTCATTTAGTTTAAAGTGGTTTTAAGGCGGTTTGGTGGCGGTTACGAAGTTATGTTGGCAGCAATGTCCACATATACCACATCACTATTTTGGCTTTATCTATTGTAACGAGAAATAAAGTGTTGCCAGCATATAAGCCCCAAGATACGACCCAGTATTGTACGCTCGTACGAACACTGATCGTGGTCGTTCCAGACCTTCCGAATTGATCCTATCACTACACATTATCCGATTTCATCCAATAATTAAGATCGGATCGGAAGAAATTTCCTAACTGTACTACACATTTTCGACTGCTCTACGCGTTATCCGATTGCTTCCAATCGGTCGGATCGGATCGGAAGCAATCGGATAATGTGTGGTACAGTTGTCCGATTTATCGGAAGAAATCGGATAATGTGTAGGCAGTTGTTAGGAAATTTCTTCCGATAAGTCGGATCGGATCGGAAGGTCTGGAGCGGGTTTTATTGTTAATGTCATTTTTATCAACAGCATTGGTTAATAAATAGGTTATGTGATGTGTTGATTGTTGATGTTATCAATTAATTGAGAAATAAAATGTTATCCCATGAGAATAAGTTAATTTTGGCGCCGATGGTTCGCATAGGAACGTTACCAATGAGACTCTTGGCTCTTCGATATGGTGCTGATATTGTTTACACAGAAGAACTAATAGATTGGAAATTTCGGTCAGAGTATAGCAAAGGTGGGCATTTATAGGGACTTAGAAAAAAAATTAAAAATTTTTTTTTTGCCGTTTTTTGGCCTTTTCTTAGATTGCATTATGTAGAATACACCAAAATAAGCATGTTTTGTAATGTAAACTTTTTCCCTCAAATCGATATTTACCGAGATATTGGAGTTCCAAGGTCAGTAATTATAAAGGGCTGTAGCACTTAGAAAAATTTCGGTGTCGTGAAATTTATGTCAATATAACACCTCATTTTTATTAAAGTATCCTTTAAAACATGCTAAAATAAGCATGTTTTGTTATGTAAACGTTTTCTCTCAGATCAATATTTACCGAGATATTGGGGTTCAAAGGTCAGTGATTATAAAGGGCTGTAGCACTTAGAAAAATTTCGGTGTCGTGAAATTTATGTCAATATAACACCTCATTTTTATTAAAGTATCCTTTAAAACATGCTAAAATAAGCATGTTTTGTTATTTAAACTTTTTCTTTCAGATCAATATTTACCGAGATATTGGGGTTCCAAGGTCAGTCATTTTCATTCATCTAAAACTGTAGGTAAGATTATGTTTCTATTTTGACGCTCCGCTCGCTTCGCTCGCTCCGCTATACGGGGTCATAAAACAAACCTAACCTAACCTATAGTTTTCAGTTTTAGATCCATATTCTATTTGGTGGCAGCTCTTCTAAAACGGCATGTATTTAACGCGGCGACAAATTAATCAGATTTTATAGGGATTTATAAAAAATTAAAGGGGATAGCAAAAATTATAAGTTGGCGACTAATTGCGGAGACTATTAAAGTAAAAAGTAGCAGCTAAGTAATCAATTTTCGGCTTTGTTTCAATATAAACTAGCATCGAGTTATTGTTTTGGCGACTGAATTAACTAATTAAGCGGAAACATGACAGCGGATAAAAAGTTGAAAATGGCCTACTCTAATTGTTCAATGGAGATTACATATAAAATAAATCAAGGTCATAAAAAAATACTTTGTGCGACAATTTAAGAGATTTAATCAAAGTTGAAAATTGCATGTATAAATAATAATTTTGGTCTATAGTTTTATTTAGTGACTGATTTTGGTCAATTTTTCGTCAGGTGTGATGTCATATTGACACCTATTTTTTATGATTCTATCGTATAGAATACGTTAAAATAAACGTGTTTTGTATGGGCAACTTTTTTCTAAACTTAATAATTACCGAGATATGGACTCCTAAAACCGACAATATTTTTTTGGATATTGTGTCAGACTCTGCCTTAGCTCCGGCGCTGCGGGAAGTGCAGCCCTTCCGCCCTTGCGTGGCAAAGCACGGTCGCCCGTACTCCGTTCCGCAGCTTCGGCTTGTTGGTCGCCTTCGGCGACCAGCCTCAGCCGCTCCGCTCCGCACGGCTCCCGAGCTTTGTCACGGCGGGCGAGGGCTGCTCTCCCTCCGCGCCTCCGGCTTTTTATATACACTCTAGGGGTAGGGCAGACAAGACCACGTGGAATCGGGGTTGACAGCTTCGGTTCTGAGGCAACTCTTATGGTAATGCAATGCTTATTTTAGCGTAGCGTGTTTTAGCTAGATTCTGGACTAAAATAAGCGTGTTTTGTATGGGCAAAACATTTTTACCTAAAAAACGCTTATCGCCGTTTTCATTAAATTATGGTTTCGAAAACTAAAAAAATAACCCCATTACTTTTATATAGTACCCATTTTAATATTTAAGCTGTCAGCAAATCAAAGCCCAAAATGCTTTTTTAGATGGAGACCTGTAGTTGCCACTAATATAAAGTTTGTTATCCTTCTGCTAATATTAGTCGCCAAGTCATTATTTATAGTACCTCACCTATGATTTTCAAGTAAATTATCCCTATTTTAACGTGTCCTATACGTGGTATAGTGCTTATATTGAATAATTTCACTACCAAATTTTTTTTTAGCAACGAAGTCTGAAAATGTCTGACCTTTGAACCCCAATATCTCGGTAAATATTGATCTGAGAGAAAAAGTTTACATAACAAAACATGCTTATTTTAGCATGTTTTAAAGGATACTTTAATAAAAATGAGGTGTTATATTGACATAAATTTCACGACTCCGAAATTTTCTAAGTGCTACAGCCCTTTATAATCACTGACCTTTGAACCCCAATATCTCGGTAAATATTGATCTGAGAGAAAAAGTTTACATAACAAAACATGCTTATTTTAGCATGTTTTGAAGGATACTTTAATAAAAATGAGGTGTTATATTGACATAAATTTCACGACTCCGAAATTTTTCTAAGTGCTACAGCCCTTTATAATCACTGACCTTTGAACCCCAATATCTCGGTAAATATTGATCTGAGAGAAAAAGTTTACATAACAAAACATGCTTATTTTAGCATGTTTTAAAGGATACTTTAATAAAAATGAGGTGTTATATTGACATAAATTTCACGACACCGAAATTTTTCTAAGTCCCAAAACTGGCCCACCTTTCCTATACCCCAACCGAAATTTCTACGTTCAAAACGTAGAATAAATGGCAAGTGTTTTTTTTATAAGATAAATGACTATCTAATCACTTATCAAAAGTAATCTGCTAACAAGTATTTTTTTATTATTCCGTGTTATTCAAAAACTTATTGTTTTCATGATTTTTCTGTTTATTTATTTCCTGCGAAATAAGAGTGATTTTTTTCATTATGTTTAGGAACAATTTCTTCTAAATGTTTATTCTTAGTATATAATTCAGTGACTTATACTAGAAACATACAAAAAGTACTGGATTAAATACCTTCATAATTTTTGTCTCTTGTGATGATGATGATCCTTATATTTGTTGTTCCAGATATACTTAACACTATTGATTATGTTGATCAGACAGATGGCACAATTGTCTTTCGAACTTGTTCTGAAGAAAAGGATAGGGTTGTTCTACAATTGGGTACCTGTGATGCTGGACGAGCATTAAAAGTTGCAAAATTAGTGTTAGTATCTAATTTGTTTCAATGGAACTATTTGTCATCCATTCTACCACTTAACACTTTCGCTACCAGGAACCCGCCTGGTAGGCACTCGTAATCTTTGCTCAGATGCCGGTCACGTATTTTTGCTTTAAGAGCTACCCACCTAGCGGGCTCTCGGTTTCTGGGGTAGGGTTAAATTTTATATCTGGTTGCGAAAGTGTTAATATTAAAAATGGTGAAGTTTGATGACTAGCAATACTTTTAACAATTTCCTTGTAGTTTGGAGTGTTTATAGATAGTAGATGAAGAGTGTTTATTGATTTATATTTATAGGGAAAATGATGTAGCTGCCATAGATATCAACATGGGTTGCCCAAAGGAATTTTCCATCAAAGGCGGGATGGGTGTAGCACTCATGGGCCAGCCTGACAAGGCATGGAATATTCTAAATACACTAGTCACTAATCTCTCTATACCAATCAGTTGTAAAATAAGAATACTGAACACTGCCGAAGCAACATTGGAACTTGTTAATAAATTAGTAAGTTCAGGCATCAAGGCTATTGCTATCCATGGCAGGACGAAAGATGAGAGACCTCAGCATGCTGTCCACACAGACATAATCCAGTATGTTGCAGAGAGGATATCCATACCAGTAATTGCAAAGTGAGTCTTTTAAAATATCTTTATTTATATATTTCAAGCTATATTTACATATGTAATTAAATCTTTTTTTGCCATGCACAGAAACACATTAAACTATTTATTTTATGAACCTTTTAAGGAATATATGGATAACTTGTTTACTTTATGTTCACAGTGGTGGTTCAAAAGAAATAGAAAAACATAGTGATATAAATAAGTTTAAAGAATTAACTGGTTGCACCAGTGTAATGCTGGCCAGGGCTGCTGAATGGAACTGTTCCATCTTCAGGAATGAAGGCTTATTGCCAATGGACACTGTCATCAAGGAGTACCTCAAACTTGCTGTTGATTATGATAACTCCCCATCAAATACAAAATATTGTGTACAGAATATTCTGAGAGAATTGCAAGAGACCCCCCGAGGGAGGCAGTTTTTAGAGTGTCAAACACTTGAACAAATATGGTTAGTATTACATACAGTGTCCAATTAAATTACTATTCAGATTTTTCTATAAATCCGAAAGTGAATTTTGTCCTAACAAACATTGTTGCTGTAATATATTACACTATATAATTAGGTAAAGTTAGGGTAAAATTATAATTATAAAAAATAATCATAAGTAATATAGCATAATTAAAATTAACTTAAAAACCTATAACCTAAGTTAGGGTTGTATGATTTCCAAAAAGATATTTAAAATTTAGATTTGAAAGTGGGTTTCAGAATTACGATAAATCTGAATAATGTTTTTTTTGGCGAATTGAGCTCTGTAGTGTATATGTATGCAAATTCATATTGACAGTGCCATTTGGAACCTGGGAGAGTACTGCCAGGAGAAACAGTCACAGTACCAGAAGATGGGCATAAAGGGAAGATGGCAGGTGACACCTGATGAATTGGAACCTCCTAATAAAAGAACAAAAACTGATGACTCCGAACTTGAAGGAGTCAATCAAATGAAAGTAAGAATTTCAATCATATTGAAGTAATATACAAAATTAGGACAGTAGTTAAATGAAATTTTGCTATTGCTATAAAGTAATAATGTTAACATCTATAATTTACAGGTATGTTTCATCCGAGGAAATTTCAATGACCTAAATTTGCCAAAAGCAAGACTTCACGCTTGGGCTGGCAAAAATGGTCATGATTTACCAGTTTACGAAACAAAGCAGGTAACAAAATTATTCCGAACTATACTTACATTTGATGGAAAAAAATATACTTCCTCATTTTGGGAAAAAAATAAAAAATTTGCAGAACAAGGTGCAGCTTTGGTATGTTTATTTCATCTGGGTTTGGTTACAGAAGATGATTTGTTACAACTTGGCAGTATAATAAAATAATTAAATAGAGTGTCCTTGTTTTATTAAATAATTGCTTAACTAAACTAAATATAACTGTATTACGTTTTTATTTTAAGTATATTCTCCACCAATTTTTTATTTAATTCCTCCAGCTGCAAGTTTAGTTCACTGCGTCTTGTTATATCGTTCTGTAAGTTTTCAAAGTTGGTGAAGCATTTATAAGCCTTGCTAAGTATTTCATCTTCCGGTTCAAATTTTATCGAAACTTCGATTTGGTCGTCTCCATTAGCAATGTCTTCCAGTATGTTTTGTACAGTAGGTAAGTTAGGTTTTGTGTATTTCTTCGCATCCATTTTTATGTGTAGTTATTTCGAACACTTGAAAACGTTGAACAGCTACTCTTTGTATACTTATTTAAATCAGTTTTAGAAACATATTTCACCGAACTAGATATACAATGTTCACGTTGACGATAATATCGACAATTTAGTTGTCATGTAAATGTCATGTCACAATCACAATAGAATAGGTCAAGTCAATTTGACACTGACATAAGCGATTGTAGTTTTCTTTATTTTGACGAATCAAATTAAGGTAGTGAAATGGACAATTATGAACATTCAAGGTAGTTTTATCTCACAGACAACTTAAGTTGTCTGTGTTTTATCTGTATCTTGCTGGTCAATACAATTAAACTAAACATTAAACTGAATTTAGAACCTTTTATTTTTTCATGGTATGTTTTATATTTATGTTGGCTACATTGTATATTGACGGTCCCTCACATGTGCAAGTTACTCGTTTAATGTATTTCACTGCTTGTTACTAGATGGCTCTCCGGGTCCGAAATCAAGTTTATGCCTGGATCGACTGGCTTGCGTTACGATTCGATTCTGTAAACGCCAATTCTTAATATATAAAATCGAAATCGTTTTTTTCAGAAATTCTGATTCCATATATTGTTAAATTAACCTATAAAATATGTTAAATACATACTTACATTATTAAAACTTTAGACTAATATCTGTTGCATATAGACTCATTGAATAAAAAAAAACTGTAATTGTAGGGAGCACACGGCGAATTTATGCAGCGATTCAGTCGCGCGTCTCGTGAACGCGACATCGGGCTTAGGAAGAGAGACTACTAATAATAGGTACTAACTAAACCAGCTAACTGCGCTGGCTCAGCGACCCAAAATTAGTCTTGACCTCCGACACAAGAGCTTGCCACTTTACCCGATCCTGCGCAATCTCTCGCTAGTTTTTGGCCCGTGATACTACTTATTAAAATACATACGAAACGAATTTACCTGCTCTCGTCGAAGAAATCGAATATTGCCGGACATGTTTCGAATCCGTTCGTGATTCATCATCAGGAGAGCCGATCAGTCGCGGCGGTCGCCAATCGAACACTGCGGGCAATCGCCCTGTCAGCGGACGTCATCGGCGGAGGCGAAAATCTACCCTCATCATCACATATGCATAATGTCAAATTGTAGGGTTGCACACAACACTCACTAAGTACATCATTTACTAAGGTCTCGTCCAAACTAACCACCAATGTCGTGAAACCATTCTTCAGCTGGGGGCACTGACCATCCACAATCTCTTTCATTGCCGAAGACGCGAATTCGCGTCATCGCTGAATAGAAATTTGAAGCGTTGGCAATGAATGTGACTTTCGGGTGACGACTTATTTCGATATATAGCCTCCCGTACTTTCTGCGGCATGAAAAACTTCTCTCGCTAGTACAGTTACCTTAACCGAATGGAGTGAGAATATCCGAATTCAGTAAATGTTCCGTCACTAAACATGTCGAGCGATATTCGACTTTTACGACGTGAGTATACCGTTTCGTATGTGTCGTATTTTAATACTTATGCTTGAGACTCACAGGAGTTTCCTATGTAGAAAACTACTGACACTGTTTCGCCTTTCACGACAGTAGCGATGCTGAATGGTGTTTGTTTACGTGTGCGCGGGTATATGACCAGCATCACTCAATAATCGCTGCAAAAAATCGCAATGTGAAGAAACACCAATATTTCTGTAATTTAATTTTCTTGAAATGGCCTACCTTTAAAAAAAAAAAGTTTAGTTGTAAATTATTCCCCATTTACATTTTTTTTCATACGAGTTTAGGATATGCACTTCCGAACAAAATAGGTTGTCACGCATCCCTAGCATAAATAGCGCCAAAATTCTGGGAAATTCTATATTTTTATATTATTCTAAATTCCAAATTCCATTCAAATAAGTAATACGTATCAGATTATTTGATCGCTTTATTGCGGCTAGTATCCAGCATTCACAGTCACACGCCATTCGCCAACACGAGAAGACCATGAGGATTTGATTTTGTAAAAATAAATAAATCATTATTATATCAAAGTTTTTCATCACAAATAATGGTGAGTAAAAATAAAAATTATCAAACCCGCTGTATAACTTACCGTAGCCGTTTATTTGATCTTGTGTAATTTTATAATTTTTGGTTGTGTTCCATGATGCAGACTGGCCCGATGAATAGCATTTTGAACTGCTCTCAAATTCTTCTGCGAAGACACGAGTTGGTATTAACGGCTCTCATTTGTTGTATTTATGTTCTGGGGTTCAAATGTGTGCTCGTTTCTGGATTTACATGTCCTTCAGTCGAAACATCGTACCCACTTACGGGCTGAAGAACGCTGTATAAATCAAATATCAAAGAAGTATTTTATCCTATAGGTATGTCCCACTAAAGTTAGTAATTATTTAGATTTTGATTATTACTTATTAGTATTAGTCATGATTGTAGGATCTGTGAAGAATATTTTACTGAAACGTCTTTTTTTACGGTAGTCGAGTAATAAGTATCCTATAACTATCTTTTTTAGGGTTTTTTACCCAAAGGGTAAAAACAGGACCCTATTACTGAGACTTCGCTGTCCGTCTGTCCGTCTGTCACCAGGCTATATCTCAAGAACGGTGATAGCTAGACAGTTGAAATTTTCACAGATGATATATTTCTATTGCCGCTATAACAACAAATACTAAAAATAAAATAAAATAAATATTTAAGGGGGGCTCCCATACAACAAACTTGTTATAGATTATGGTACGGAACCCTCCATGCGCGAGTCGGACTCGCCCAATCTTTAAATGTTCCGCTATTCCAGTCCCAAAACATGATAAAATTCTTCGAGTCGTTTTAGCGTGAAAAATGCTCAAAAATATTTTAAGAAATAATTCGCGTCATAATTATATTAAAATCAATGCTCATACAAAACATATGCCATCGTGCATCGCGCTAATAAGATTCCTAAAATCATCATCTCTCAATAGAGAGTCGGTTTTCAATAAGTACCTAAGTACAATTATTTAGAGAACAAGATTGTTTACTTACCGATTTACCCAGCTCCTCAGCTTTCTGCACCTCTAGCACAACCGTGACACGCGACTCTTTCTCGCGCGAGAAATGTTACCCATCTCTTTCTTCGCTATACTGTGAGATAGTGACGGGTGATGATATGTGACGCGACAAGAGTCGCGAAGCGTACTTATGCTAGGCGGGCTGGATGAGATATGTAGAACCCATAATCTCTCAGAGCCATAATCCTGTACCGTTCTTTCATTGCAAGATTACTCATTTTTAGGGTTCCGTACCCAAAGGGGAAAAACGGGACCCTATTACTGAGACTTCGCTATCCGTCCGTCCGTCTGTCACCAGGCTGTATCTCAAGAACGGTGATAGCTAGACAGTTGAAATTTTCAGATGATGTATTTCTATTGCCGCTATAACAACAAATAGTACTAAAAATAAAATAAAATAAATATTTAAAGCCCCCTTAAATACCCATACAACAAACTTACAGGTACGGAACCCTTCGTGCGCGAGTCCCACTCGCACTTGGCCGATATTTTTATGTTACGGTACAATTTACAGTGTAACAAGGTGTGCCTGATAGAATTGCAAAGTACATACCTAAGGGCGGGAAATTCGTGAATGTCCTAGATCCCAGGTGTTTGTAGCCTGAACCGAAAGTTAAGGCCATAAACGCCATAAATATGCAATCTGGGGCTTTAAGAATCACTGCCCGTGGTTTGTCTAAAGTTTTACGTCTTGCCCTGGCCAGGACGGCCTAGGGAAACGTAAAGAAACTAACCTGCACCAGGTTCATTAAAACACACTTCATCCATGTAGATACTGACCTTAGCGGAATCCATACTAATATTATAAATGCAAAAGTGTGTCTGTCTGTCTGTTACCTCTTCACGCTTAAACCGCTGAATCGATTTTGATGAAATTTGGCATGGAGATAGATCCGAGGAAGGACATAGGATAGTTTTCATCCTGGAAATTATACCTAAAAAAGATTGAAAAGTGAGTGAACATTTCTGTTGGGGCGCGGTGACCCTGTAGGGAATGTAATTATTAGACCAAAAGCACAATTGCTCTTACATTTGCTTAGGCGCTTTTAATAATTCCTTTTATCAAGTTCCACGCGTACATAGTCGCGGGCAAAAGCTAGTTTACTATATATCTAAGTAATTGCCGTAACTGCAGGTACCATTGCTCTTGATTGTAAATGCATGTAAATAGGCCTATCTATAACGCTAAGTTTGTAAAATTGCTTGCCAAATCGCAAATATTATAGGTACATATAGATACTACACACCCGGATAGGCCAGATATTTAAATTTTATATGAGACAAACGGTACTACTGAATGTTTTATATCGATACTAAAAAAGATTGTAGGTACTAGCCAACTGGACGGAGATCTGATACGCTGCGCTGTGTAGTTATTTAGTTGGATAGTTTGCGGTTTCCTGCAGCAACCGCGGTTGCAGCGGCCTCCATTCCATGGACTTGAACGACCGAACGTACAGTTTGTCTTTAATGATAATGGTTTTGTATATGTATAACTATACATTTTTAAACCAGATAAAAAATGTATACCTACCTAATGCAAGATAGACGAATTTTGTGTATTACCTATTTCTGCAAGGTAGACCTAGTTATTAGGTAGATGTAGAGCAGGTAGGGAGGTAAATATTTATCTAAATTCGTAAAATTGTTTATTAGGTATCTTGATACTTTTTCCACAACGGTCTGGCAAACAGATAAAAACTAGAGATAGACTTACTTATTTACCTAGATACTTTGTCTTTTCGTTTTCAACAGTTAGGTCCTACACTTAAAGTTTCTCGGTTTAATCTAAACTAAAAACCTTTATGTCAGATTACGCATCAGTTTAATATTGGTTTAACCATTAGTAAGTGAACTGTAGAATGCACTAGGTACATTCCTAAAATTAAATCAAAAATTGCTAAAGCGTTAATAATATGTGTTCCGAGCTGTTTTAATTGTCAATTCAAACCATTTTTTTTCGAGTGAATCAAATAAAGGATAAACATTAAATACTACTATTTTCTTTTTTCAACATATCCCAGTTTTATATTAAAAAGTCAATTGAAAAGTTCCTCATTCTAAAAAAGCTTAGGCGACATGTAATTTCCTATTTGGACACAGCTCAGAAAATGATACTAAGACGGATCTAGTATGGAAATTCTACTTACTGGCGTTCTTTTTGTGCGTTGTGACTGCCAACTAAACCACCGAGTGCTGTCATTTTACGTGTCGATTCATAGGCGACGCTTCTTACACTTTTTTTTAATATTGTCAAAACTAGGCGGTACCTGCAATAAAATTTCGGGTTTACGAGTAGGTGATAATAAATTAATGAATTTGAAAGTTTTAAAAGTTGACAATCACTTTTGACGAATCATTGGATTTCCGTTTCAACCGTTTTGCTCCGTGCATCTTCGTATTGAACGATCCGGGTAACTCGACCGGCTCGCCTCCCGGTGTCACATCAGTTGAGTAGCATGACGTGGATGGATAGCGCTGAGACGAGACCACACGTGTGCGATGACTTCCGCTTGGCTGTCAGCGCCATCAGCGGGCAGTTCAATTAATGGCACGGACCAGAGAGTCCACTCTTGAGATATAATTTCCAAAAGCAAGAAAAGTTAGTGACAACGTTGTTTTTACGTAAAACGTAAACTCGATTGACTCGACGACGGTGGCAAACAAGCTTGCGGCCCGCCTGATGTTAAGCAGTTACCACCGCCTATGGACGCTTGCGATGCCAGGAGCATCACACGCGCGTTGCCGACCCTTTAAGAACCTATTTACTCCCATCTTGAAGAACCGCATGCTGTAACCCCCGGGGAAAAGATCGACAGGGAGCTCATTCCACATGCGGAGCGTTCGCGGTAGGAAATTCGTTTGGAACCGCACAGTTCTCGATCATTTAGACTCCAGTGTGTGAGGATGAACACCCTGCTGATGGCAAGCAGTGCGATGGTAGAAAGTTTAACTTAACTTAGCAAATCTATCTGTGTCATTTATGTCTCTGTTTTGATCTTTGGAATAGGTATAGCCTCTCAGTGTTCTAGTCTAATTCCTAATGTCACATTGCTTGTGTAGCATTAACTATGACGTGGGTTGATAGTGTTGAGCACGTGTGCGATAAGATAACTTCCGCAGGCCTGTCAGCGGGCAGTGGGATGACACTTCGCACGGGCCAGTGAGCCTACTTTTGAGTTCCAATTCCAAGGTCGACTCTCGTCTTCTGTATCATTAATTTCAAAGTAAAAAATATTTATACCGCATAACTAATAGATATCTACATTTTGTTAGTTCATATTGAATAGATAATATATGACTAAATTTTAGTTCGAGATTATAGGTACAAGTATGCAGTGGCGTAACTATACCATCTGGGGCCCGTGGCAAATTCTTTTGATGGGGCCCTATCAGTCAAAATCGTCACGTTGTACTCGAGTTTAATTTTAATACCTAAAGTTCGAGATTTTCAGCGTACTCAATTACACGTTGTGTATGTCCCACTAATGGCCATAGGCCTCCTCTCTTAGGCGAGAGGGAATGGTCTGTAGTCCCCACGCTAGCCCAATGCGTATTGGAGACTTCACATTCATCCATAGAACCATATAGAACATAATATCTCAATGCATTCATCATCTATCGCTCGCTTTTCGGTGAAGGAACAATATTGTGAGGAAACCTGCATACATTTACAATGCAATAAAAATAATAATGTAATTTCAATAAGATATTTATTAAGAAAAATCTTTTTTTCGAGCTTTCTGTTCCGCAAAAGTGTCTATAACATCATCAAATTTTAAAGATTGGGCCATAGGATTTTTAATAGACAGAATCTACATGTATTATTATTCATCTGTGTACAGATTAGCCAAGTTACATAACCTGTCTTGTCTCATAGAGTTTCTTATGAGTTTTTATCAATTTTAGTTTTGAAAATGATCGTTCAGAACTAGCTGTAGTCACAGGAATTGTAAGAAATAACATTAAATGCAGTGCATACTTCAGGAAAGCTGCAGGACATAAAATTCTTTTTTATTATTAATAAATCAGCAAGGTCTCTAATATTACACGAAGATTTCTCTATTTCGTCTCTGAAAGTGGATCGAAAACTGAGAATATCTCTGGCAAATGATTCCGATATGTTTTTTTATATTTCTTTAATAGATCAGTGTCATTTAAAACTTTTTCAAGTGGAAGGCTGCAAAACACTGAAATTTTAAAGAATTTTATTCATTGGACGGAAACGCGATTTCAGTTGATTTATAATGATGTCCAATACTCGATAAAATATGTTCACTGAACAAACTTTCCGGATCTTGGAGACGCTCATCTTCGCAAAGCTCATCAAAATGGCGTTTTACCTTCCTCTGACGCGTTTTAGAAAATTCAGGGGTGATGGACCATTTTTCTGCTACACTATTTGCTTCCATTATAAATTTTTCAAATTCATGTCGATACCTTTCCAATTCTTCAAGATAAATTTTCAAACGTTTTAAGGCATTCGAAAGATCGGTGGCTTTAGACTGAAGTGCTTTAAGCAGAACTTATAAAAATATACTTATTAAAATATATAAAATACTCAGGTACAATGTAAAAAAATATTTTTTGAGCTCGCGGCCTCTTGGGCCGGGGCCCTCTTGGGTCGGGGGCCTGTGGCATTTTGCCAGCCCTGCCACCCTATTGTTACGCCACTGCAAGTATGAATTAATCGAACATTGTCGGACATTCAAACCTGCTAGCAATCATTTAAAGGATGCTCATATTGCTGCCATGGTACAAAAGAGCGACGTTACTTTCTTCCAAAGGATATAATCCTCTTGCAATATAATATTTGAAAGTGGAACAGCACAGCTCGAGATTTATATTTAAGAAATAACCATAGTCTAACTAAATCGTTAGTGATATTAGAATAGAATAGAATATTGTTTATTTCAGGCATATTATCCCATTTACAAACACCTTTAATGGTCCTTAATGATGCGAGATACCAATTAACAACTACCTACATATACTTATGAACCTTATGAAGTTATTGTATCTATCAAGTAAATTTCTAATTGAGGTTTGCTGCGAACTTATTAATCCGTTCAGTTGGAACACACACCACCTAACATCCTAGTTATTTTGAAGGAATAATAAACAATATGTATTGAGTACTTATTTTGTCTTACCCATGGCCAAAATATAAATTTAATATTAATTGTAACATTGTATTACTCTGCGTCTTAAATTATACAGAGATCTACACAATTATATCCCATGCTTCTGATACTTCCAGTCCTCGAGGCGGTGTCTGCATTAGTTCCATTTAAAAGTGTTGACGTGATCTCCATCAATTTCTTAACTTACAGCCTAGTCTTTTTTCCCATCATCGAGACCAATATTCTAATGAGTTTTTTTGATTTACAGCCACACGGGCCCAAAGAAATGTCCGCGTGTTGAAGTGAAGCCTGACCGCGAAATTACGATCGCATCGCAGAGGACGGCTTCAAACCACAAACTTTTCTGCATTGCGGTGCCCGCATAATAAGAAAACTTAATGCGTCGTGTTTAGGTATGTAGCCTACGCAACTTTTTTGAGGCTAAGCGATTGTTGTGGTTGCGGAGAGAGCATTGAAATCCCTGTTTTGCACAGCAACAATATCAGAAACGTTTCGTAAAAACGGAGGCTTTATTTCTGATCTGATATACGATACAAAATACAATAATGCATGGGGTATCTAAGTAAGAAAGCAAAAGATAAAATAACCTTAGGTATGTAAGTAAGTAGATAATTATATCAAAACTGGGATTATAATTAAGTAATTATGAATGTTAAATGATTTTAAATGATTTTGCTGTGGGGATACGATGTGTCTGTATTAAGTAAAGGTATATGACACTAACTGCAATAGTAATAATGTATACTTAATATAAAACCATACCTAATATAAAACGAGTAGATGTTAGAGTTGTTAGAAGGATCCATTCACATCCTCTTACAAAACTCAAAATTCTATACCGACCACTCTCCTCTCGTGTGATAATATGTCTACACGTCGACATTGGCGAAATACCTCAAGAAGTGAAAGCCAAGAAGGAAAAAAAAATCTATTCAAAATGGGTCTTAATCACTAGGAGTGAAATATTTACTGATCAATGATCTTAAACCTTCAGAAAGACAATTGCGAGTTTAAGCTTTTTTAGGGTTCCGTAGTCAACTAGGAACGTCCGTACGTCTGCGGCTTAGCTCCGTGATAATTTACTAGAAAGCTGAAATTTGACGACAAACGGTTATCGCAAAATTTCATTATTTTCTTTACGCATATTACTTAAGTGCCCTACTGCATTAAAACATTCCGCTCAATCTGGCGCGTATAATCGATAATTTCCAGAAGGTAATAAGTAATAACAGTTACTTTGGCGTTTACGACCTTTTTATAGTAATTATGACAAATCTTTCGTGATTTTTTTTATTAGAGTTCCGTACCCGAAAGATTAAATACGGGACCCTATTACTAAACCTCCGCTGTCCGTCTGTCTGTCACCAGGATGTATCTCACGAACCATGATAGGTTGACCGTTGAAATTTTCACAAGATGATGTATTTCTATTGCCGCTGTAACAACAAATACTAAAAACAGAATAAAATAATATCTTTAAGTGGGACTCCCATACATCAAACGTAATCAGTTGCGTTAACTTTACTCCTAATTTGTTATCAGGTTAAGTTAAGTTAACTTACCTTTACCTTAACCCAGCTAGGATATTTAAGTGTTTATTTGGATCTCTCGGTGCGCGAGCCAGACTCGTACTTGGCCGGTTTTTTACGTTCGTTATCCATCGTTTCAAGCGCAGTTATATGAGCCACGGATGGATAATGAATTGTAAATAATAAAATAATTAGTTTGAATAAGGTGATGAGGTCCAACTTTTATAAAATCAATCTTAACATTAGTGGATATTAAAACAAAACCACTGACATTAAAAATAAAATATGTATTTTAATGAGTAGTAGCCGTGATGGGGCTTGAAGTCGAAGGGATCTTTGTATTGACAGCGACAATGGCCTGTCACGATGTGTCACTCCGCTTTGTATGGATATTATTTAAATGACGAGCAACGCGACACTCGGTCGACGTGAAAGGCATATTTTCGACAATTCAATGAACGACTCTTCAAATCTCAACATGTAGCATCTCATTACCGCTGGGGTCGCAAAAATTGAATTAAAAAGTTTCCAAACCCATTTGTTTGTACTTCAAAATATTGAGTCCGGGGGGTGTCCCGTTGTATTTTAGGCAAGGGTCATAATAAAAACCAAACGGTACTTAAAACATTTGAGATGAATTTCACCTACCACTAATCTAGGAATGCTTACAAAAAAAATTTAAGTTTACGACCTATATCGCTGTTTTTAGCCCCTAATATCCAACAATAAGTCCCTGGGTAGGTATCAATCCAATAATAGGAATTTGAATCAAAAGTAATTAAATTGTTGGAAATTATTATTAAAACATAATTTTATTCACAAAACGGCACTGAGAATGCGATTCATACACAATACTGGCACCGTAGAGTACGACCGATTTACCCGCCAGAACCCTTGACAGATGCCATGACGCCAGCTAGCAGATCTTGATGGTGCAGAGCGTGCGCACATACGCAGCCGCCGCAGTAGCCTCCGCACGCAACCTCCACAGTACATAGTTAAAGTTGAAAGAGACGATTACACTGACGATTCACATTATTTTACTTACACAGCTTTATTGTAGGTGCCTATAACTATAACAAATATTAGAACATTTGCCAGTTTCGCATCTACCTTAGGTAGACGTTTAGTAGGGTGTTTTCGAGTGTCATGACAATATATATGCATGTTATATCTAACTTTTTACCAATAATTACTCTCTAGCAGTTAAGAATTTTAATTTAGGGAAATAAGATCCGGTATTAAGTATATATATCGTTATTATTCAATGCAGTAAATATTAATAATCGAATCGGATTAGATTAACCACTTAAACTCAGCATATTACTTGTCGGAAGGTAAAGGCTGATTTTGGTATATCGCTAATGCAAACATTGTAAACACGCAGAACCTAATATGTGGGCATATGCCCTGGACTTTCTTTGCTGTTCACTTTCTCTAACGAATCCCAAAAAATCATGTGGTCCATTTCTGTCATAAAGACATTTCTATGAGGTCAAGATGATATAAACAGGTGGATCTAAATCGATGTTATACAAAATCATGTATTGCCTAAGTATTTTAGAGATCGACAACTTTTTTTGCTTCGTTATTTTAACTTAATCTCTATTACCATAAAACATGTATATAGTATATACGAGTAAGCAGTGACCAGCATACTCAGAATACTCACACTCACACTACATAATTGATGGAGACATATTCATATTTAACGTATTAAAATAAACAATAATATTCAATTGGTGCATCGCTTTGATCGTTTAAATCGAGCGTTGAGCGGCATTAGGCCGGGGCGCGTGCCGAGACATAATCAGGAGATCTCATAAATAAATTGTGAGCTTTATGTAGAAAAACAAAAGGGGGTTAAGATATTAGGACGGAGAAGGGCGCGCGTGCCTGCGCGGGTGGCGCGCCCTGACACTTAATAAATTGCTTTCGGAGACAGATGATGCTCCGAAAGAATGTTGTTTTAAAGTCTTCGCATATTGCCGTTAAATCGAAGTCGACTGCCACGTGCTTCGAGCGAAACAACTTAATTACTTTCCATGGAAGCATTTAAATAAAACCGAATGTCCCAACTGATTATATTTAAGCATATGTCCAGCTCATTGTACTTATCTATATTACGTTTGTACTATTATCTATTCTGTGATTACGTTCAATATGATAATTATGTTCTCATACCACTAGTTTTCGTCTAGTAAGTAAAATTTTTAGTCTGGATTCATTTTTTCGTGCAAATCAATTTTGGGGCAAAATTAATTCAAAAATATAGATTATTATAATCTTTCAAACAACACGCACATTAGTTACGGGTTTCTAAAAACTATCTAAGCAATAAATAATATTATAACTATATCTGTCGTACCTACGTCTCATCCATAATTGTGAGTACCTAAAGTTTAGTGAGTTAAGAGGTGCTTTCAAAATGAGTTTAGATTTAATAAATACATCACCCGCACCGCCCAGCAGTAACTAATCCCTATCAGACAGAACAGTCGTACTTTTATAAGTGGCTATTTACAGCACAATGATATATTATAATAGCGACGACAAGAGCCAACTGCTCCAGTTGTGCCCGGAATTTACGAGCGCCCGAACACGGCAAATACATTTGTTAATAGACACATTAGCCAGCAGTTAACGCTGCGCCGGCGCTGCTTTAATTGCCAACATTATTTCACCATTGTAACACAAAAAGACATATGTCCGAAGCTTGCCCCACCCACATACGACTTTGTGGATCACGACAGTTTTATCATGGTTGTCGCTTGTTTGTCAATACTGCTCGATATCAGTTTTACCGATTGTTGCTAAAGTTAAGGGGCACGATGGAAACGTGAACGAGGAGTACAGATGGTTATAGGTTGCACCTGCGCCCAGAAAAACCGCAGCACTACATTATCTAATCTTCTTTGCTGACTTTTGCAATTCAAGTTAAAAATATTTTACTTCGGATTAAACATCCATATCAGTTAGCCTCGTAGTCGTGACCTAAACGCGGTACTCGACCTTAAGAACCTTCATTGTGCAACGATTGCATAAAATACTATAAATAAAGGCTCTAGAAATTGGTGAAATCTAACCCTTATTATAAAATAATAAAATAACACAGTTAAATTTAACATAGTATATCAAAGTAACCTATTTACCTCTATTACATCTGTAGTAGAGGAAGTGTAATCATCATTATCATCATCATGGCCTCACTAAAAAAGGTTTACTCAACGAACGGTCGCAAGTCGCAGGCCTTCAATCCTTCGGCCTTTTCAAGGCTTTTTTAGGCGCCATCCTATTCGGGGTCTCCATTCGGAGTATTTTCGCCAACCCATCGGTCATTGGTTCTTCGGACACAAGTCCGAGTTACAGCCCATTGCTACGCCAAAAGTAAGAGTTAACATTTTTGCAACACTCATTATTAAACCGCAATGAAGGATATTGATATTCATTTGTCGTTGACAAATCATACATCCTTAGACAAGGATAATCCTTCGCGATTAGCATACAAACGGCGATGAGTAAGTGACGAGTCATTAAGTGAAACCGCGTCCTTATATAACCTCAACTCGTGCGCACAATGGTTCGAGTGTCAACAAACAGAGACCCCGTCCCGATTGATTTGCCAACTTTCTATAAGGTTTTGAAAACTAAATGGAATGAAAAGTTTAATACAAACAATGGTTGTGCAATTAGCATAATGGCAACGTAGGCTGGTATTGTTTTAGCGCTTTATGCATTGCGCGCTAACGAGCATCAAGTGGCGCGTGCGCGACGCCCCTTTGTTTCCGGTTTTCGCTCCATGTCACCATTATTTTGTACGACATAATGCGTACGCACGATATTATCTTAATAATTCATTAGTGCGTTTTGTAGGTACTTAGTCTAATACTCAATTAAGATAACATGTCAGTGTCTACACGGATTTAAGGTCAATATTTTCCCTTTTGCTCTATAGTCTAGTAAGTTAACATATAAAAATAAATAGTGATAATCGAGAAGTTGCGTACGTAGAAATAATACATTATATTTTCAATCGATTTCAAAAAGGAGGAGGATCTCAATTCGGTTATATTTTTGATATTTTTCCTCAGAACTTCTACATACGATTCGAGAGTAGGCATCTCCAAGTTGGTCCCGTAAAATTTTGGTGAAGATCTGATGAAGAGATCCATGAGGAATCTAGATAATTCTTCAAACAAGTATTTATATAACTTGCAATGTAGTAGTACGTACCTATGTTAATGTACATGTATGTAACTATGTTTTCTTCGGGTGGAATGGAATCTCGCAACTCAATTTTGAAGCAAATATCTTCAATCGATTGAGCTGAAATTTTGTATACACTTTTAGTTTTGATGACAATGCATGGTTAGCTGCGTCATGTTCATGTAATTTCTAAATCCAACATGGCGGAATACCCAAGAATAATGCACTCCTCAATATGGCTATCAAATTAAAGGGCTTGCTGAGAATAAATCGAAAATTAAAGTGATGTTACTCTAAATCCAATATGGCGGACTTCTTAAGGGTTAGTTAACAGACTGAGAAACCACTCCTGCGATAACTAAAGGTATAAAATAAAATAACTTAATAAAAAACAAGCTTTTATTTAAATGCGCTAAAAATCTGAATTTTACAGGTTATAATTAGTTAGACATAGCTTGCAATTAAATATCACGTTAAAACAGTTCTTAGATTTTATAAATTCAAATATTAAACTTATTCAGAAACGTTGTGTCGTTGTGTCGATTTCAAGTAGCTCAATAAAACTGATCAACCATGAAAAAGGCTAATAATACGCTTGTAGCTTGCGATTGTCGACGTCGCAATGTCTGCTGAGCTCAATAAGCGCAGACACGGTAGATTGCACTCGATTGAGAACGAGATAACAATGTTGCAATGAATTCCGTCCATTCAGTCTTCAGTTTTACAAAGAGAGGTTTAACTGGATGAGAATGGTGTAGGGTATTGAGGATGGTAGCGCCTAGACCACCGGCGGAGGCGGTGCTTTGCCGCGCGGCGGAGCGGACGAGCGTTGCCGGCTCGCTGCCTCTCAAACGCTCTCTATATAGCGCCTTCAGGAGTCTTGCAATTGGAGCTCTTGGATCAAATTGAAAGCAGCCAGATATATAACTGCATTTTCGTCTCTAAGTCTTAGATCTCTTTGGATATGAATAGAGTTGATTAGGGCATATAATGTATTCTAACCTTATTCTCTGGGACTAATTTGGGGTTAAGTATTCCGCGTATTTTTTTTATAATTTATAATGGTGTATAGGTATCTAATAGGCATATTGCTTGAAATAGGGTTAGTAGTCAACTTTGACTTGTAACATTTCAATAGTTTCACGCATGATATTATGAATTTAATCAGAGCGACGAGCGTATTAGGACGTTACAATGTTCATAATGCACACGAGCGGAGGTACCACGGCAGCCGTATTGTCAAGCGGCCATTCATGCCACTGCTATTGAATACCAATCAATACTCGTCTGAGCATCTCTTATTCACGCGTACTTTAACATGCAACAAACAGCGTTGCAACTCGCGCGTCGCACCTCGATGGACTGGCAACACATTAAATGAAAAATAAACCCTCGTACTCAACATGAAGGTTCTTATTTCATTCAAAAAACAACGAGTACAGAGGCGGCATATCATAACACAACTTATCTAATGTTATTCTTACTTAATCTTTTGTACACGTTCAAGTTTTTGTAGTAGCTTTTATTGTAATGTTTGTGTGTCTATGTTTAGTAATTCGATAAAAGAAAATCCATCTCCGAATAGTCACAAAGGGGCTCTTCAGAATGTAATCGAGATTCGGAAAAAAATGTTTCCTTTATTCGTGTTAATCTTATTTCTTCTCTATTTTGTTACATTCATGCTTAATTCAAATAGAACGTCAAATAAGCTCGGTCCCAATTACTGACCTACATTAATTGATCTGTAATAAATTACGTATACTTATTTCTTGAATTGTTATCAAATAGTTGTTTATTTTAACATAAAGAAAATACAAAAGGTACCCAAAAAACACAAAATGACAAATGGTATGGAAAATATATCGACGATTTTTCCTGAGATATTTATATAGTACATATTAAAATTTAAGCTTTCAATTATAGTTATTTTAGATAGGTACATAGGATGGTTGTTTTCATGTCAATCGCGTCCCTTTTCCCTTATCATCCGTGGATATTGGATAATAGTGCCGTTCCGTGGAAAGGATTTTTTGTTCGAGTCGAGTTGTATAAATCAAAAATGTTTTCCACGAATGCATTTTTGAAGAATACAATACCCTATAGCTCGCTACAGAGGACTATCCTGTGTATACCGAATCCACCTCACTCGACGCAGCCCTCACGATTCAAGATGTCATTATTAGTTGAGGACCGTCCAACGCTCCGCGCATTTCAATGTGTGGTCGTCACTCCTGGACTTTACCCCCAACAGTCACCCGCTCGCCCATTGCCTCTTCAACCTCGCAATCCTGAGAGCTATATCGGTTCTTCTGCGAATTTCCTCATTGTTGATTCTATCAGCAGATAAACTCCGATCATAGCCCTTTCCATTGCACGTTGCCTGACTCTGAGCTGCATTATGATATGAATCCCATTACTCAGTAAGTAATTAAAAATTTCACAGAAATCTGTACCATTTCCATGCACAATACTTATTACTTTATTATACATCCATGCCAAAGTATTAGCTGCAACGCTACATTTTTACTACCCATTTACCTTGATTAAGGTATTTCTGAAAAATCAATTGATTCTGCCATTCATTTTCCTCTTAAAGATGTTTCCTATATCCTCTTGAACTACTTAAAACACATTTCTTCCAATGGTCGCAGTCGAATGACTGCGAGCTTCAATTTCATACAAAAATATTATTTACCTTTGTGGGCAATATAAAACGTGACGGCGTGCGCGAGTGCTTCTTCGCTGCGCCGGCGCCGCCTCCTCACGTCCGCAGGAGATGGAGTAGCTTCTGTTATTTACCAGCAGACCTACCAAATTACCAGTAATAACAATCCACCGTAAATTGCTTCGTTGTCTACTTTTGTTTCTCAATCAACCATTTATTACGAACGCAGCTTATTGTTGCATATCCAAGTTATGGCTACTTATGACTTATGTTATGAGCTTCGTTACAATTACAATAGGTCGGGTTGTTTGCTGCAATTAACGAAATCGATCGTTAGTTGTACCGGAAATAGGATTTTAACCGTGTTTTTATTGGGAACACATGACGTAAATGTTGTGAAGGGATAATTAAAGATCGCTTAACCCTGCGCGTTCGCGGGTTGTTCGGGCAGCATATTGTGTGCGAGCGAGCGCCCGCGCCGGTATCCTCCGCCCTCCTGGGCTACTCGTACACTTGCCGCGCACTATATCATCGCATCGGTCACGCGCGCCTCGCTCCAATTTTATCCCTCCATAAATGGCGCAACGACAGGAAGGGTTGGATTTTAATTACGATATTTTTCTATTATTTCCTCCGCTGTCTTAGTTTCGGAGCAAGGGTCGTGAGATGTAATAAATTCCGTTTTTTATGAGGTCACGGTTAACCCTCTTGATATCGTTTATCGCACATCTGGTGGAAATGAGACGACTATTGTTGTTTATGTTTTAATAGATATTTTTTCATTGATTTGATCGATCACGAATAGAATCTAGTCGCCACGGCACGGCGCCACAGATTATATACAAGTTACTAACGGCGCGTCACGCTGCCCGAGGCCGATATCGAAACAGGAGTAATAATTAAGATAAAGGGATGTGGAAAGATAAATCCCACCAAAACATTTCATGTAAAATTGGCGGCCAAGACTCACATGCTCATAACGCTTTCGCTCTAAAAAGTTATCAGATCCCAGTAAAAACCAAGCCCCTAAGCCCTGACTTTACTAACCCTACACCTTGGTTTCAAAAGTATGGCTTGGCTGTTTCATAGGTTACCGTAAATATAAACCGTAATGGGCCAGACGGTCCGTTGGACTTATTTACGGTACTACGAAACGGCCAAGCCATACTTTTGAAACCAAGGTGTAGGGTTAGTAAAGTCAGGGCTTAGGGGCTTCGTTTTTCCTGGGATCTGATAACTTTTTAGAGCGAAAGCGTTATGAGCATGTGAGTCTTGGCCGCCAATTTTACATGAAATGTTTTGGTGGGATCTCATTTCTTTTTGTAAGGTGCCCTAGTTTTTTTATTTTTTTTGGGCTGTAGCATTTCTTGAACATCAGTCTTCAGAGCTCTATCTTTGCCTATTTTTCTAAAAATCCTAGAATATTATGTGGTTTATTCATAGGTGTGTAAGGGGCCCCAAACCTACATCTCTCAGGGGCCCAAGCCAACCTCACCTGCTCGTGGTGCACGCTGCTGACCAACGGACGAGGCTCTGGCGACCCGCCAACCCGCACACCGGACCAGCGTGGCGGGTTATGGTCCGAACCCCTCAAATGAGATGACAACTTTACCACGGCCCCAAGTACCCGGCGGCTGCAGTTGCAAAGCTGGCGGAGACGGGCGTCGGCCGAGCACTGCAGCTAGGGGTGCTAAGAATCCCCGGGTGGGGCTCCACCGTCAAACGACGACCTCGGCTAACGATAGTACGGACAACCGGCGGGGACACGCTGGATGCGGGTCGCTTCTATCCGGCCCATGTGGAAGTCAATTGAGGAGGCCTGTGTCCAGCAGTGGACGTCCTATGGCTGAAATGATGATCAATTTTCAGACCTCTAGTATCAAAATTTGCAGAAGTCTCATACAAACTTCCATCCCCTAATTTAAGGGGTTGGGGGGTAAAAGTTCCAAGTTTTAGAATTATTTTATTGTTTGTGTACTAATACTAGCTTATATACCAAATTTCAGCTTTCTAGGTCATCGGGAAGTACCCCAGAGGTTTTGATACGTCAGTGTATAATAAGTGAGTGGCAAAATCGGCGTATTTTAGGTACCAATAAAACCTAAAGTATAAAAGCTAGATCAATGAAATTTAGTACATTTTATATGTTCCCTAACTGCATCTTAACCTGTGAATTTGGGCGCTCTGGTGTTTACTGGGACGAAACTATGAGGGTTTGAAAATGAGACGAAACGGTTCGAGAAAAGGTAGGTAGTGCCCCGCCTCTTTTTTGTTCGTCTTGGCGGGGGCACTACCGTGCCCCCAGATGATTATACATATACTACGTGCTTCCATAAAATAATGGTAGGAATAGATATAGAAAGTAGTTTTCCACGACTTCCACGAGACGTTAGCCTATTTAGCATTTACAACTCCGAGAATAGTATTATGACCACTATTTAAGTATTATAGTATACAAACAATCAAAATAGAATAAGGTTAGAAATTAATAGTCTTTCGGTACCTAAATATGTAGGTGTAGGTACATCGATTTATATAAAGGCATTTGCGTGGAGCTTTACTTGGCGTTTTTTAAACTGTGCCACGGAACCCTCGGTCTACAAGTCCGACGTGCACTAAGCCAGTTTTTAACCGATCAAGTATCATGTACTATGTCACGGTGCACACGGTGTGTGAGATGATGGATGCCACCCGAGAACACGTCACGCTGCCGTGCTCGGTCGCGCGCGAAACGCGCAATCGCGCCCGATTGCGCACGGGCACCCGCGAAGATCGCTACGTGTATATTGATCACCTCTAACAATCTACGTGCCATAAAAAACATTGGAAGGGTTAAATTGTAACTGTCACAGATATTTGTTATTTTAATTGAATCTTTTATACAATCGAGCAAAGGAGGTGCTCGATTTGACTCGGTGTTTCAGCTCGGCGAACTGGAATTTTAACGGCTCTATTATATTTCTGGTTGTAAAAAATAAAACGTCATTGCTGGCAATGTAAGGGTTTTGTGTAATCTTAGTTTATATATGAATGACTTTAGATAAAAAAAAACATTGAAATTATACTTTAGGTAACATTTTATACGGACACAATTTGAAAGCCCTTAATTGTTAACATCAAATGAACTCAATTTTACATGTATGATGTTAAGATAAAAAAGGAATAATAGGCGCGCCTAAATTATATGGTTTTCGTTGCTTTGAGTCAGTAAAAAATATAAAACACATGGTTTAATGTGAGTTTCGGACTCAATATCAAATGGCGGGCATTATGCAAACACTGCTCGATGGATCGAAAGGATTTTCGCCGTCGCATATGAATAATTATAATTCGTTTGTCGCGGATTTGTGTACTTATGCGATTAAAGTTATTTGAATACGGCTTTATGCGTATAGGTGCACGAGTGGGAGCGCTATACGCAAATACAGATGTTCGCACTTAGGGATCACGGATCGCGCATATTGATCGCCGGCTTAAAATAAAGGGTAATATATACGCTAGAGTAATCTCAAAATTTACTAGTATTCTACACAGTTTTCTATTACTTTCCGACAGTCAATTGTCACCCTATATCTATATCATGTTTGCGCAATAATTGATATGGATATGGTGTCGCGATGTTCAGCGATCAATCACGCGCCACGTGCTTGTAAAACGGACGCTTTTTTATCTAAAAAATGCTTTTTTTGCGCAAAAAAGCTCCCAAGTTTTAACAAAAGCCCATCGCGATAAAAATAGGTACACAGTGGATAAACAAATATTAGAGTGGGGGCGTACAGAGCGTGAAACTGGAGGACAAAGGCATTAGCGAGGATTAGGCGGGCATTAATGTTATTTGATTACTTAGACACATATTCTGAGATGGGAATGTACGGAGCTCGCACAAAGAAGAGATCCTTTTCAGTTAAGAGGATTTAAGTGTGCCAAAGAGCTGTATAAACAAACACATAAAAAGTTCTTCAGTTATAACGTTTTTTAGCGGTCTATAAAAATACAGTTATTTAAATGAATGAATGAATGAAAACATTTATTTCAGACAACTGTGTGGCCCATAAAACTAACATACACATCAATAAGTAGGTACAAAATAATAAAAGCATTAAGTACTAAACTAGGTCATATTTTTCAACAACAATGTGTTCCGTTCCGCGTGTTCGAGGTATCAGGTAAACAAACGTCGTCTCTTCTATATGTTTGAAATAGTTATGAGTAGACAGTTTTGTACCGACTTCTATTATACCTAAATTCGATTTCCCGACGACATAAAATCTAAAACCAGGTCAAATGCAAAATTAGGAGAATCTAAGAAATTCAATTATCCAAAAGTGTACTCGCTAGGATTGCTCCGGCTGATATGATGTGTTTATGATGAATATAATTAGTTAATATTTATGTACAATCGACTTCAAAAATGTATGAACAAGAAATTTATCAAAAATATGTAAACTCGCCTCTAGTGTTACGGTATAAGGCGCTATTAGCACAAATCTACAATGTAATATAAAATATCCTTACACAATAATAATATAAAGAAGATAAATTGTGTATGGCCAATTGGCCACTAATACATAGATAGGTACACGCGCCACGCTACGAACCCGCGTGTAGGCGGCTACAGCATCAGCAGTCAGCGCGCTTGCGCACTGCGCCGATCGATATGCCCGTCTACGCCACGTAATCCTAGCCAACACTACATACTCGTATCGTATATATACTAGTGGCTCTGTGAGCCCACCATAAACCTCACGAGTTGTTTTCGAAATGGCTGATACTTCTAACTTTATACAATATCTCCGCTATTTTGGAAAAAATGTAATCGACAAAAAATCTTTATATTCACTTAGCGAACCTAGTCGCAAAATTTCATAAGCACCTGTTGGGAATGTGTGACTTATAGGCGATTACAGCCAGATATCAGGACACATCCAGATACGAGTATACCTACCAAAGAATTTTTGTCCAAGCTGAAACGAAGATGCTTTGTTAGCTTGATTCGCTCGATCGATTAAATACCAGCATTTACCATTACCGGCGTTTACCATTTAAAAAGAAAGAAAGAAAGACAAATGTTTATTCCAATCCAATAAAAGCACACACAGACAGGACATTATATTGACATAACAGTGTTCTATTAATTATCGTATGCGGATTTGAGATGTTTACAATAAGTCCAGCAATGTGTGCGTTAAAGAAAAAATATTTTATTTCATTTACCTATTAACAACAATGTAAGTATCTTATATTCACATCAATCCGTAGAAACCTCAGTCCATCGAGTTTCTCAGTTTCAGTTGAGTACTAATCTAAATATAAATAGCTGGCAGCTACTTTGGACCCCGACTTAGCCTCGCCATCCAAAGAGGCAACGCTGTGCCAGCCTTCTGGGAACAGTAGGTATCTACGGTATCTACTGAAAGCGACCTGGCGGGTATTTACAACCTTTAGGCTCTATTTTAATTATATTTATACAGCGTGTTTATTTGATAACCGCAAACTTTACGGGGTTTTAGTATAGGCCCTTTTTAGGGTTCCGTAGCCAAATGGCAAAAAACGGAACCCTTATAGATTCGTCATGTCTGTCTGTCTGTCTGTCTGTCCGTCTGTCCGTCCGTATGTCACAGCCATTTTTTTAATATATTGATCCGTAAATTATTAAAAAATTGAACTTTTTTTTACCATATAAAATAATTCAGCACGCAATGTATTTGTTTGTTGTTGTTTGTTGACACTACTTAACATCGTGATGTCACAACTGTCACTAGTAATAACTACGCCATACATGGCTGCTCTGAAAATTTTCAAAAATTAAATACGCTATGGCAGTTAACGCTAAATTAATAATTGTTATAAATATCAGATTATAGCACTAAAATCTCCGTCTGGCTACAATATGCAGTTATATACACAGTATTTTAGTTGTAAAATTATTAGGTTTAGGTATTTAGTTAAAGTTATTGGAATTTATTGATATAATAATTATTTCGTAAAGTAAATCTTTGGTATATCAAAATTTATAATCTATTGACAATATACATAAATATAAATCACATAGCTATTTTAGTTTTGAAACTAACGTCCAAATAAATATTGTCACACAATTTTTTCTTGTATAATGTTAGTATAATATTTTGACGCCTAGAGATCTTTTATGTTTGTAGGGTTAACGTAAGATCAGGTTAAGTTAATTGTAGGTAATCTAATAGACACGAAAAACAATAGTACATTACTGCAGAGCCGGGGAAAAGTCAGTTCGTGGTTGAGTATGATTTTGTAAGGATTCCTGCTCCTGGATGGACCGCGAAATCCTTCGTTAAAGCCAATGACACTGATAATATATGTTATTAAAAATGTAGAGTGGTGATTATTTCCACAAGCATATTTGGAGAAAAGCACTACACAAGCCTCGGCGGAAATGTCAGTTCGTGGATTCGTATTAATTGAATGACTCTCCTATACGCCTCGTCCTTCAAAATGATACTCTTCCACGAACTGACTACTCCCGGCCTCTGCAGTAATGTAGACTATTGTCTGCAGATTTTTATTACTGCCAATTTTTTTTATCACTTTATTTTATACTTATAGTGACTCTATGAGCCGCAGACCTTACAAGTCTGTATAGAAATGGCTGAAATATATATTTTTATACGTTTTCAACACTATCTCTATCTCTCAAAAGTCAAAGATCTAGTTATGTGGACAATACGAAAGCATTTCACCCAAGCTGAAACGGAGACCATTCGCTAGCTCGATGAATGAGTAAATGTTGAATGTTAATAAAATGTAATAAAATATGAGTTTTTTTTGCACAAACCTGTAAAGTTCCTGCTAAGCCAATTTAATTAACGCCTTTCAAGAGAACTTTTGGTTACACTGAGATTGTTCTCCTTATACCGAGTTATACCCTGCATACTCTCGTGAGTAGGTATCACACCTTAATTATGTGACGTAGCCGCTTAATTAATACGATACCTACAACACGCAAATATTAAAAAAAAGCTGAAAAGATAAAAAACGACACGATATACCAATGTATAATATATTAATATACTCCACTCCAATTGACAACTTTTCAAATTTTCAAATAGTGTTGTTTAAACTAATTTCATAACTTTATTATCTCAGAACCCAAAACTATTTATTTATTTTTATGTATTTATTTAATCTTTACCTATTGCACAAAATAAAACTTATCGTACAAAAGGCGGACTTAATTCCACGAGGCATTCTCTACCAGTCAACCTTCGGGCAAAGCAGAAGCAGCGGTTATAGGTACGGACTAGTTTTTAAAATATCCAAAAAAAAAGTGAAAGCAATCGCCAAGTCGTCCAAGAATCAGCACTCAAATAACGTCACAAACTACAAAAAGAACAGTGGTACAAGTAAATAAATTACAGCTGCAAAATAAATTCATCATTTCTAATGCGAACCGCTAAGGAATGGAACTCGCTCCCATGTATTTTTAGACAATTATAATTTAGTAATCTTCAAGGTAAGAGTGAAAAGGCTCTTACTGAACCGGCGAGCTTCATCCTCGACCCCGTATATAGTCACTTTCCATCAGGTGATACTGAGTAGAGGTCAATCGCCGGTCAGCTTGTTAATAAAAAAAAGTCCGACTGTAAAATTTTCTGCGCTATCGCCTACGCTCTTTTAGAATGAGGATTTTTTATCATTGAGATATTTTCGAAAATGTAAAAACGAGGTAATATTAAGTTTTTTAACCTTTATTAATAAATGTTTTCAATTAGATAGGTCTACTTAAACTCTATGGTTAAAGTTGGTTGGGTTACTCGGCCCGCGGTTTATAAGTACCAAAGTTTAACCTACGTTTGATCGAAATTTATGATAGTAAAATGCAGATGTAAATTGCTGATAACATTCTGTACTTAATAAAAAAATATACTTCAACGAGAAGAGATTATATTTCCGAGAACAACTGAAACTCATAAAAAACATAGATATCGTCATAATAGTTGAGCCTATAATATTTTAGATGTGCCCTGAATTCCTTGTCATCAGCAAAATTATCTTCAACAAAATTACATGGGTATGGGACCAACTTGGAGATGCCTGCTGCTATCTAACATAAAAGCCTTCTTGAGCTTAATTTGGGACTAGGTTGATTTGTGTGAGGTTGTCTGATATTTATTTATAAAAAAATCTTAAATCGGTTCATAAATGATGGAGTTCTGAGGTACCAAACGTTAAATAGAATACAACCGAATTGAGAATCTCCTCCTTTTGAAGTCGGTAGATGATATCTCAATGTAGGCCACGTGGCGTGGCATGTTAATTTCAAAGGGACAAGCTATTCTAAATATAAGCATCTTATTTATTGTCATTCGATGTATTAATTTTGCTATAACTGTAAACCATGTTTCAGTTGCGGATGCTACCTTTATTCATGCCGATTGACGAATAGTCGAATACGCCCACATTAACGCAATACTCGTAAAGATATGTAGGTACAATTACATAAAACATTGTAGCCAGCCATGAATACATTTCGGAGAATGTGAATTGGGATTTCAAGAGTTTATTTCGGGGGCTAGGATCAGGGTGCTTAGCGTGAACATAGATTACAGTTTTTTTTTATACCTATTATTTTATATTCCATTGGCTCATACAAAGTGCTTTGTGTCCATATTTCTCATTAGGATACTAAAATAATAAAACTCCCTTTCAGCGAAGTTTTTCCCTTCAAATCGGGGTTAATAAATATTTTGACAAGCATTCTTCATCTTAGACTCTTTCGGCATCAGTATACTCCAATGAGGGAGATCTGGTCATTTTGTTTGCATTTTTCACATTCAAATAATTTTTAACAAAAAAAAGAACCGACTTCAGTAAAACTAAAAAGCCAAAAATAACCCGTTCAAGTACAGATTACATTTGACTCACCCTTCGAAGTCGATCCCAAACCACTCAGTTCTTATCAAAGACTATATACCCCCTAGACCGATATTCTTCATACTACGCACCGTACTCCGTTTGTTACTATCGTTCTACATCGCTAGATGCCGCTAAGGGTATCAATTCATTCAAAAGTCGACATTTTTCAATTTCTACTGTACGGTACGCGCAAGCGTGAAGTAACACAGTCGTCAAGCGTTCAACGACATTCCAACTTCCAAGTGACAGTAAAAAGTGAATAGATGACGTTAGGTGCGATGTTTGTTTACTACGTTCCGTTTCGTCTCATTTCACTTTTCGTCTCATTTCACTATTTGTGTATGTTTTATTTAAACATAAAAATTACTTACATCCTAATCCTAATAATATTATAAACGTGAAAGTTTGGATGGATGTATGTATGTACGTTTCACTTAATCTCAAAAAACTACTGGACGTATTATGATGAAACTTTCGAGTTATGTACCTTACCTTACCTGCCTGAAGGTAGAATACGTAACGATTCTGACTTCACGCCTACCATAGTTTAGTTTAGGTGCTGTAATTTTAGCCAATTTGATAATAGGCAAAATAATTCTTAGGGCAATTCATGTTAGGAATATTATGCTTTAGGTAATTAGATTTTAGTTATCAATATTAGGACAAACTTGATTTAGGACTTTAAGAGAGTATGCGCAAAAATTATTAGGACAAACGAGTAGTATGCCATTCAACAGTATGCCAAACTTTCTCGGCCAAACATTTTTAGGACAAAAAACGTTATGCGATACGACAGGCACCCGAAATTTATCTATACAAAAACTAACAGAACTAACGACAGTGATAATTCAATAAAACCACAATTTTATAAACGTTTTTTTTATATTACTTTTAACAAAAACAAAACGAACGAATATATTTTCGCAGGCCGCCTGCATGTAGGCAATTTCTAATTGTTCTAGGGTAAATGTCAAACATTTCCGCAAATCGTCCCTTTGGCGTAAAGCCGTTTTGTCGTCGGCGTTGGTCTTGGGCCATGGCAAACGGACGATGCAATGGTTACTTTGCTTTGCAGTAGATCAATAAGGTTTCCTTCAACATTATATCGCCGTACCCAACGTCAAACTGTGTCCCTGCTAGCATTGAGCCGACGCGTGATCTCATAAATCCGTATTCCTTCCTGGTGTAACTCCACTCTTTGAGCTCTTCATTGTTTTCAGTCATTATCATTATCTTTTAATAGTTCACGGTTAGCGGCAAGCATTTTATTTTTCATATTAATAACGTTGCTGAAAATTATTTTACGATTTTCTCGATTGACACTGACATATGTTCCTAATTAGAAATTAAAAGCAAATGATAACCTTTCGCGAGGAGGTTTTTTGTAAAATGAAGTGACAAATAATAATATTGACATTTCAATACTATTATTGAAATATAATTTTCGACCTTAATGCATTGCGAATGTCTAACGACATTGTAACGAAATGGGTAGGAAATGAAATTCCTTGACTGTACAAAACTTATCTAACAAATATTACGTTACTGACTGTTTGTTAGTGGGAAATGTCGCATGACAATTCGGGCGTAACTTATTTTGTCCATTACATCAGTGCACCAACGCCATCTAGCTATTTTGTGTAGCAAAAATTGGCGAGCCCGCAAGCAACCTTGAGCTATCCAGAGGTAGTGCCATCTATTTTAATACGATCAAACCACGTTTTTGAAGAGTAAAAAATATAATCCTTAAAAATTGTGTATTTAAGTTATATTATCGTATTAAAATAAAGCAGTAATGCGTTTGATTTCCAAAAATCAAAAATCACTTAAAAATGTTGGTGAAAAATAACATTTTTGTCACTTCCAGGCTACGAAGCAGCGCCATCTAGTTTTTATACCGAATTTTGAGCTTTTTCAGAGTTACGTTTTTTTGTATGAGAACATATGTCTAGGGGGTATATAGTCTTTGGTTCTTATATTTATATATTATAGTTTACGCGAGGTTTGGCACCGACTTCGAAGGGTGAGTCAAATGTAATCTGTACTTGAACGGGTTATTTTTGGCTTTTTAGTTTTACTGAAGTCGGTTCTTTTTTTGTTAAAAATTAATTTTTTTTTTTCTTTTTAGTGATTCATACAAAAGTTCTAGAGGCCATCTGTGGTGTTCATCATCAGTTTCCTTACACCAAATCCTATTTACTGAATGTAAATTCTTGACTTTATCAATAAATTACCGAAAGCGCCGTACACGTCCCTATAACAATTGAAGAGTTCCCTCGATTTCTCCAAGATTCCATCATCAGATCCCGACTTAGTGCCAACGGGACCAGCTCGAAGTTATACCCTTTCGATAAAAAAAAAATTGAAATTCGGTTCACGGTTCTCGGAGATATCGAGTAACATACATACAAAAAAAAAATTAGTTCGAATTGAGAACCTCCTCCTTTTTTGAAGTCGTTTAAAAAGATAAAGTCATCATTCACAATCACATTGCTGCAATATAATTAAGTTGGCAAGCAACCACAGCTTACATTTCGGATTAAGTTGTATTCACACGAACAGTACAACAATAAAGAAGGATATTTTACTAAATCGGTAAAATATGGAGCGATAAGGCACTGACATTAATCATCAAACGCGCGTGAAATCAAATTACCGTTTACCAGTCCCTGCGCAGGGAAAGGGTTGCCTCTGTGCGCGACCAATGCAACCCTTACAATGCTCATATACCTCTCTTTTTTCTCCTAACACTGTTAGTCCCAAATCAGAATAGGACAGCATGCTCCGATTTCATGTATGTTCACCGCAAATCAAGAATTGTGCAAATCGAAAATGCAAACAAATTGAGTCACGGAATTGGTTTTGTGTAGGCGATAAAACAAGTTATTATTTCAAATGAAAATGTCACGCCAATATTCCCTCGGTTTCGGGAATCAATAACGTTGATAGGTTCCCAGGGGATTAGGAAAATATTTCCTATTAATTTCCTACATAAGTTATCGTACTACTTATGACGTAAAATAGCTACATGCAGGGCAAAGCTTTCTCTCTTTCGCATCCTCTACTTACCTGGACCTTACTATAAAGTATACAGGTTTTATAATTTAATTTAGATTTATTTAGAAAATTTGATCCCATAGTTCCTCGATGCCTTTCAACATTTTTAATCTCTTATGGATTGACGGCGTAATAGCAGGCTCTTTAAAAGCACAAAAGTATTCTGAAAACGGTACGTTCACGTCAAACATTAATCCCGCGATTGACTTTTGTAAAGGGCTCGGTTTTTAATTAGGGCGAATGGGCCGAGCGGCCCGGCTAGCGGAGGCGGACGTGCCCAGACAATACCAGTGATTGACACAAATTACCTCTAATCGACAACTCCGCACACACGCGCACAAATCTATAAATTCTAATCTTGTTGACGCTCTGTGCAATTTACAACGATAAATATGTGAAGATTTCTTCTCTCCAATAAGTTTGGCGAGTGAGACGATTGCACTTTTAACAGTTCCGTCATCGGTCCCACAGTCTCGAGGCGTGAAAGGGTTAACAGTAGAAATGTTTTGCTCGATTTAAAATTAAATTTAATTGTATTTTAATCCCGGCGATAAACGTCAATCAAGGCGCTCTGCGATACATGTATCAGTAGAGCTAAAAGCCCGTCGCGCCCCCGACGCCATTCAAAAAGGATTTCTAGCAAGGGGTGAAATTAAAATGTCAAAATAGTAGCGACGTAGCGCGAGGTATTTGTCTCCGGCTTTATCAGAGGGCATTGTACGCCGCTGCCTTTATTCTATTACGAAAAACGATACCGTTTAAGCCGTTCTTTTAAACTCAAAAAATGGCTACTTACCTGCATGTTTATACTATGTTTTATTTGATTTTTTAACAAAGAGATATTTCCCTTGTAATATCCAATAATAAGGAACTTCCTGTCGAATGTTAACATATTCTCATAGTGTTAGTTTCCTATAGATAATACTTTAATGGGCTTTATTGAATAAGCATGGAAAAGATACGGCATACGTTATTTAAATCCAATATTCAATATTAATCCATGTGCAAAAATAAAGTAGGGCTGTGTAAAATACGTCTTCACTTGCATATTACTTTTGGTAATTAAACAAAGAGTAGAGCAGTGCACTGCACATTCCTTGAATTACATTCTACTATTGTATTCTCTTTGCATTCATTTATTTGTATGGCTATTGAAAAGGTCGGAGTCGCAGCGAGGGTTCGGAGGGCAAATAAATAATTACACGCATTCTGCAGATACTTGCCCTCGGGCGGGGCGCGGGCGTCCGGACATTGCATACTCATAACTACGATTGCGTATAATACATGCCAATTACTTTTCCTCTTATAATTTTGGACAACATGTTCATATAGGTATTAAGTATCTACGTAAATAATAGCTTCCTACTTTACGGATGTATCGATCTCGAAGTTTTGAAGAATGTTCAGAGAGAATCTTTGTCCAAAATAAAAGATCTCTAGCGCCTTTTATTTCGGCTGGATGTTTATGGTGATGAATAAATTAACCAGTGAGGACTCCTTTTGATATTTGTATTATAATATATATATATATTATATTGACGACACGTTTGGCGCAGTTTATAATCCCGGCTAGGGCAAATATTTGTGTGATGAACTCGAATACTTGTGCTTGGGTCATGGTTGTTCTATGTATTTTAGTATATATTTATCTTTATAAGTACATATGTATATCGTTGTCTAACACAAGCATTCTTGAGCTTAATTTGGGACTAGATCGATTTGTGTGAGGTTGTCTGATATTTATTTATTTATTATTAATTTATTAATAAGTTACGAAATTATAGCCCATTAAAGTATTTAACGTCTCATTGCCTTTAAGCTATAGTTGTTTAATTTAAGATTTCATATGTAATATTTTTCTTATTGGTGTGCAATAAAGTACATATTGTTGTATTGTATTGTTATAAGTACCTACATGTGTGATCATGCCTTCGCTCACCTGTGTTATGGGTTATGGTTATGGTAAACAGCACGATCTACACATTTTTGCACAATTCACCCGCCTCACCTTCTTGCCCTAACAAATGGGCAACGTAGATATACCACGCAACTTACAAATTCTAAGACTCTCTTTGTTGATACTTATTCGTAGATATACAAAACCTATGACTAAACCAAATGTCTTGACGAAAATTAGAATTAATCCTTATTCAATTCAAACTACTAAATGGCCATACTACAATAAACTAGGTACAGATACCTACAACATACTCCAAACGGTCCTTTGCGTTAGTGTTTGCAGATAAATAGGGTAGGGACAATAATTCCAACAAAAACTATTTCTGCGAAAAATTGTAGAGCACAGGATAATAAACGCTTTTATGCTTCGTGACGTTTTTTAGTGTGTCAATTAGAGTTCTGTATGCCGACGGCACAGCGTGAGTTGACGGCGCGCAGCGGGGGCGCCCGGCCCGCTCAGGGCCCGGACAAATCGCACCGTTTCATCAAACCAATAACGTCTGATGAGACTATTGGCTTAATAGTCACATACGTCATTCTTCAACAATAACATTGAAATTGCATTTTTATAGCAAAAATGGAAATAACCTTGCACATGTTAACGTATCGGCTTTTGTCCTATTAGAGGAAGCTCATTTTAAATGAAATCGGGTTACTTTTCTTCAGTCGTATTTCTACTAATTGTAAATATACTTGTGGAAAAGAAAAAAAAAATTTAAGTATATTTTCGAACGAACTGAATATAATTAAAATATAAAAACTCAGAAAGTGACATTGTTTTGAGTTCCGATTCATTTGTTTCGTCTTATAATTATTGTGTAGCTACAGTAATTATTTCTGGGTATTTTTTATGTTTTCACTAACAAAGAATGCACAGAATACTTTTGCGTTCAATCTTCTATAGTCTAAAAAGCAATTATGATTTCACATTCGCTACTGTGGCTCAGAGCGACCTGCTGAGCTGCCCTATAATTACGTCGCGAACGACATTTCCAAACCCATTGAAAACGATAACACGGAAGCTGCGCCAAAACTTAAAAAACTAAGTAAGCATTGTTACAGTAATGCATTTGGGAGTAAATATTGTGTATGCACAAAGCGGGCCTCGACAACCCTTGAATAAGGTCCGCGGGGTGCCATTAGACGGCTCAAAGAGTTGGCTGATGCCGGGACTCGCGCTGCGAGCGGACTTTGTAAATCTAATTAAAATATCAATATGGTCACCGTAGTTCGCGTCGACAATTTGATTTCACGCCTCACGCCCTTCGAATATGTTGCATGTTAATTTTTCACTAGCTATGAAAGTAAAATAGTTACATGGACGACTAAAATCAAGTTGTGATAATCATAGATTACAGATGTGGCGTTTTTTGTGAGTAGGTATATAGGTACATATAATAGATAAGTAATTACACTTTACGCATGAAGCATCTGTGATCTAGAATCGCGGCAGCGTGTCAAGCCATGTTCAAGCAAAGGAACTGGCTAGCCAGCGCCGAGTGTAATATTACACGAACCATGCACTTGGTGCCACTTTTGACCCTTCTATAACTCAAAACCTCTATAACGTAAACACATAAAACTACGTGCGTTTAATTATATCCATAAGGACATCTAGGAGCCCAAATTTCATGAAGCTAGCTCAAATGGTTATAAAAATATGAAGGTCAAAATGTCGTAAATTTTAGCACTGACTGACTGACATATAGTACCTAAACCTAACCTACTTCCAGATGACCTAGAAGGATGAAATTTGGAATCCAGCTCGGTAATTGTGTGTAAGCGTAGGAAAAAATCTAAAAATAAAAAGAAGTTAAAAAGGGGGGTTCCCATACAAAAAAAAAAAAAAAATATTGTAGCGTTGGAACCGTTACAAGCAGATATTTGATAATATATGTATTATTATATTTGCTATATAACAAAAATATAAAAATAAAGTCAAAAAATAAGTGGTGTCCCCATACAAAAAACTTGTAATACGCGCTAAACAACCGGCCAACGGTGTGTCGTTAAACGTAGGAAAATAAAGTAATTAACAAATAATAATTAAGTAATTTACACATCATAATAATTTCTGTACAAAAAGTACCTAATGATATCCCACCAAAACATAAATGTTAAATGAGAGCCAAGTTCAATATCGCATGCCACGTTGTCGACTTCGCCGACAAAAGAATTGAGATCTATATGGGTGCCAAGTTCTTTGCTACTTCATAGTTAATTTATATGTTTTGATTAAAACAAACAATTATTTACTCAATGCATTTATTTTACTTGGAGTGTAATTTAATATCAAGATTTGACTTATATATAACACATTTAGGTATTTGATTAGAACTCTACATTATTGGACTTATCTTTAGGAAAGTTACTCCGTTAAGAATAAGAGGATATGTTGGTTTAACTTTATTTACCATATCCATAACAAACGGACGTCTAAAAATACCTAGCATGGTAAAAAAAAACCAGTTCCGTAGGTATGCAAATATTTACTTATTTAGAGATCTCTGTTTAAAATACTTGAGTAAATATTAGTCTTCGGCGCTTGTTTGTTTCGCACAAGTAAGTGGCACATATCAATGAAAAAGCGTGATTTCTCCGAAAGACCATCGATTATCCACCCTTCAGGATATGTCCGGGCGCACAATAAAGTCAACGACTCATAGATCTGTCACATTCCGCCGAGTGGCGTGAAAGGCTCGATCTGTCGACAATCTATGCAATCCTAGTACCCTTATTTTTTCTCACTTGGCATAAAGGACCCAGGTAGCAATACAAACAGTAATAAAAACGTGACATATCAATCGATTTTTTGTTAATGTCGCAAATTCGCACAAATCAAACATTGAAGTGTTATAAATGTTGTATAACAATGAATTCGGAGTCGCACGGCGGGGAGTAACGCGGACGTATATTGTAGCTCGGGATCATTAGTTAGCGAATGTCAGAGTGAATCTATAGATCCTTTTCGACATTTCGCCTTACCTATTCCTTACAAGAAGGTGACTACGTAAACATCTTAGGCCGTGATTTATAGTTCCGCTTAACACTCATCGCTGTTTGTTTGTATTTCACCTGCGACTATTTATTTACCTTATTTCACGGAAATATTTATGCTAGCGAAGTCGGTTTGCATTTTAGTTTCGGTTTTTGTTTTTTTTTTCACTATAGCCTTGTTAACTGCAATATTTTTCTTTATTGTTTATTAGTAGAATAATATTAATAACAACTATTTAACATACACTAAAAGACAACTGTTGCTATGCACGGCTGGCGCAATATTTCATCGAGACATTCTCGCAAAAAGGGAACCCTTTTTTGTTTTCAATGACAATTGTCACCCTTTCACTTCTCATTCAATTAAATAATGTCTGGTCATTTGGGGCGGGCGGGAACCTAGAGCAAGTTGGGGCCGGGAGACGAGCCGGTCCCGCCACAGCCGTTGCAGACATTACAAGTAAACTTCGTAAACTAGTAGGTATTACTTTACTTTTACTTACTTAGGAAAAGAGAAATGGCTACGCAAGAAAGATCATAAAAATCCAGCATTTTTTTTTAACATATTTAAAGTAGATGTGCTGTACATTCAAATTTTAAAAATTATATAGGTTTAAAAGTGATCGGACGTCAACTCCAAGTAGACGTTCTATAGTATCGCAACGCAAGACGTGTTATAAATTGGTACAGTCGTCATCAGATATATCAAGCGAACGCTGGTCACGAATATAATATATGCCTCTAATGCCCTGACAATAAGAGTCGTATTCAGTCGTTTATGAACGCATGGTTTGCTAGGGTACATCTGCTACTGTACAAAACGGCCCTTGTACTGCGCAGTATTTTATGCCCCTGTTTTGTTCGCGCCTCCCTCAGCCCTCGCGCGAAGTGCGCGTCATCCTGCGCGCACATTAATCATCGCCATTATTAAACTTGTTAATGTGTTTATTTGAAGATAACGCTTTATAAACGGTGCCGTCCGCTCGACATAATAAGCTTTCTGTAATGACGTGTAAGCGACACAGCTAGCGGAGTGAGCATTGCAGTAAAAAGAGTTGATTAATGATACTTTGGGCTTTTTTATATCGATTAGAGCAGCTTAAGTTTGTAGTTTGAGATTTTCTTTTAAACTGATTAATGAAATTCTTATTTATAACAAATGTGTGACGTTACGTATTTGTTTTAGACTAGACCTACGTACAGCGCAGTTTAAAAATTAACTCTTGACTTATAAAATGTTCAAAACCCTATTTTTACCAAAATATAAAACATGTGTGTACTAGAATTGCCACAACGGAACATATATATATATATATAATTACCTCAGTGTCAGCATCAGATGTTTTTGATAACTTCCGCTCTTCATCTTTATATATAGATAGGTACGATGGCAATCCGTGACGTTATCAGCATGACGCGAAACCTTCGCTTGACGACCGCCCGGCTCTAGAGCCTCGTACACGTCAAAATCCAAAGATACTAGGATGTAATTGTTTCATACATACTTACTATCTTTTACTGTTGAGTAATCACGGTGACTAGTGAGGTATTTCCGATGTATGTAACGCAATCACAATTGGTGATCGGTACAACCTACGCTCTATCGGCTCTATGCCTTTGTTAGACAACGGAGACTCCACGTTGTTTCTACGCGACCTACCTACCTACTTCTAAGAATCGCGCGTAAAAACCGCGCCGCCGATGAATACCACGGTTTTCCTTGTGTGATATTATTTAAATATACATACCTGGTGTGTCATTGCTTGGGTTTTGTAACGATGGTGGGCACGATTACGTGTTTAAGATTACGTTAAAGTATCTGATAAAGGTCTTGTGGGTGTTGCAAAATACATATATACCAAAAAGAAAGTCGTATTCCTGTAAAAGGGAAAGAGTTAACCTTTGACAACGCTTTAAGGTTGCCAAAACGTCAGGAAGACTAATAATTTTGACGACGCGCTTGGCGCAGTATGCAGACACCTGCCTACTGATTACTGATCCGGCGGTCCCGGGTTCGAATCCCGGCCGGGGCAAATATTTGTGTGATGAACTCGAATATTTGTTTTTAGGTCATATGGATGTTATCTATATATGTATTTATAATTATGCAGTCAAAAGTGTGAACTGGTCAAAAGGACTTTTAACCGACAAAAACAGGCAAAACTACTTTTGACCAACACGCCCAGGCACACTTTTGGTTAGGGATATTAAAAAAAAACTAACCTAACCTAACCCGGCCGAGTCGGATTAAAATAATATCGAGATAAAGAGACGAATGTGCCTGCGGTCAAAAGTACTTTTGACTGATAGTAACAGTCAAAAGTACTATTAACCAATGATTTTCAGGAAAAACTACTTTTGACCAACACGCTCAGTCAAAAGCAGTTTTGCCTGTTTTTGTCAGTTAAAAGTCCTTTTGACCAGTTCACACTTTTGACTGCGACATATATATCGTCGTCTTGTACCCATAGTACAAGCTTTGCTTAGTTTGGGGTGGTTTTGGACTAGGTCGATTTGTGTATGATTGTCCCATAATATTTATTTATTTAATTAATAGTATACATTTAAATTGTTTTATTTAAAAACGAAAGTGTTTGTTTGGTTTCGTCCCTTTTAAACTGCAGTTTTTCTTGACTGTTTCTAGATTAATTAAAAATGAATCTAGAAACAGCAAGTAGGTACTGCCCCGATCTATTAATAGAGAAGTTAATTCCGCTTGACTACAAATGTACGATCACGCTTGTCTATGTGGTAATTGTGTTTTTCACATACCTACGTACTTATCTCGTATTGATTTTTTTACGCGTGCCAATTCTTAGTAACTCAACATAGGCTTAGGTCAATGGCCAGGAACCATTGGGCATAAGGAGAATTATCTAATACAAAAAGGTCAAAAAGGCGCACTCATCTTCACGCGGATGATGCGGGGAATAACGCACCCATAACCTTTATATTTTACTCATAGTAGATTAATAAAAATAGTACCTATAAGCACATGAGTATACCGTCTACTTATCCTTTAACCATCTATAGAAGATATCCAGCTACTAACTACTGTAAATGACAAAATAGTTGAAAGTCATCCAGCAGTTTGGCTTGATGTGATGAGGCCGTAGAAATTCAAAAGATATGTACAAAACTAAAAAATAAAGGTTATTTTTCGATTCAGTAACGTAACGTCAAATATTAATATAGATAATTTCAATGATCTAGAATTCTATTACAGTTCAATAACTATATGTAGATTTCTGTGACCTACAAACTTAGAATAATAACGCCTAGAAGGATAGTTTCAACCGGCCGAGGCGCCACACGTGAGGCATAAAATGGATTCATGTAGTTGTGAACAACTCGTATTTACACGCGCCGATACGCACACAAACACAGCAATAATGTTGCTAGCGCAATCACTTTTCCCCTGAAATTGGGGGTATACTCATGCCAGTGGTGATTGGTTACATTCTAAATTTTAATTGAATCATAGACCCGTTGTTGACTTCAAACACTATTAAATACATTAAACAAAGGTTTTTTTTATTTATTATTTTTAATTTGCAATGTCACTTGAAAATAAGTAAATAAAATCGTAAGTATGGTCAAATCCTGAAATGACTTTTCAGCCAGCTGAAAACGCTTCTAAAGCACTGAAATTGAAGTTAAAAGTTTTTGACCTAATCCACCGGCGTAACACTTTTATTTGCACAGTCGTCAACTCATCATCAAGACATTTGTGACGAGCCCTAACACGTTGTGTTTTTGTGTTATTTAGGAGCTAACTATGGCCTCCTTCCGTCCTCATCATCAGACCAGCTTGGTAGTACCATAATAATGCATTCTCACGTGATTTAAACAGGTGTACAAAATTTAAACTCGATTTAAATTTGATTTGCAATATTTGACCCAGACATACTCTAACATACACGGCAAGTCAAATAAAAGGATAATAAAAATCAAGTGATTAATCTTCTTAATTTTTTCATATTTGTATTTTTAAATTATAGGCTCCCAAAAATAGGTCAGTATATTATCAGGACAGAATTATGGGTAAAAAAAAGTCCGTTACACTGGAAACACTACGTTGTCATGCCGCTTATAGAAAATATGAGATTTTGATTACTGTTTTACGTAAAAATACGAGTTAAAGAATAATATTTACGAGTGAAATGTTGTCTTATCATGTTTATCCTTTTTATCAGATGCATTGTGACACCCTATCACTGCACAAACCGTCATAATAATTGAAAATGCGGGAGCTCTTTACACCTGTCACGCGTCCTTGCAACTGACAAGCCGATCGACGCTTTAAGCCATTTCTGGCTTACTTTTAGTGGCCTCACCGTTGCGCGTGAACTGGGTTTCTAGGCGTTATTATTCTAAGCCTACAAATACTTAAATAGACAGAGACACAGGGTTCGGTTCACATCCTTTGGGTACTATAAACACAAACGCAAAAACACAATCAATAGTCGTTTATTTGCAGAATTTGTGCTGATTTCCGAAGCGATTGAATTGGTATAAAAATAAAACTGATAAAACAATAATTCTACGATATACATATTCACGATTATCGTTCATAGAAAGGATTTGTACTTGTAAGGCGATCTCCATCATTGGTTTTCCATGGTCCGCTTGTGCGTCATTAGTCATACCTGTGCATGGTGCAACGTAATTTTGATGACGTGAATTCGCGACGCCTTATAGTCGCCGTTCGAATCGAACCGCCAAAACCGGTTCAGTGAAGCAGGTCACGTACGAAGTCACTGTTGTGATGATGGTTTGCGTCAGTCATGAGTTCAATAAGGAATAAGATACATAATTATGGTATAATAGGTATAAGTATCGATGAATGTTGTATTTACATAATGTAGAAAGGAAAAATAAATATGCTTTTTTGTAGGTATATTGTAAATGCAAAAAGGTTTGCCTTGCTTTTACTAGTAGGTATAGGTAATTGTTATCTGTATACTCGTCGCGCTCGATCGCACGCTAAGTAATAAACCGGATCAACAGAAAATAAAAAACTAAACAGATACGTTACCTATGTATGTGAAAAAAAAACGGCATAACTGGTGGTTTTGTTTGATTTTAAAAGCAACGGTTCAATATGAGTTTTTGCTTAAGTCTAATATATACATACTACATTTCATTTTGAATCGTAACCATATTCATTTTATCAATATTATGTTGAATTTTCCTCCTAAACCATTAATTAGTACGAATAACTCGATTATACGTATAGTATAGAGTCTATACTATAGACTATAGACATTATATCACGTCATATAAATAATACTACTTTTAGTAATAATTGTGATTGTGTTTTGTGTGTTGAATAAAAACACTTGTAGGTACCTAGTTTGTTAGGTGGTGCGGTATTCGTGTGTCATTGACCTGCCATGAGTTCCGTATCCGTAGGCCAAAAGACGAAACAGAAAATCTTCCTAATATCAATCGTCCGATGTCTCGTTGTTATTTACGAGAGCGACGGGTCAAACCATATTCATTATAAGGATTACAAAAAGTAGGTTCACCATTCAATTGTTTTTTTTTTATTTCACAATGATCTGTTTTTATTTTTTATTTGGCACAATATTGGCGGCCATCACTGCACTGCCTGGCGTTTAGAGTGGCCGCTCCGCTCGCTCTTCCGCAATTGTGCAATTCTGTATGTATATATTTCACTTAAAAATAATCTAATAAATATCTATGTTGTACCACGTATGCTACATTATTACACAGTTTTTGCACTCACCAGTCACTTGGCGTTTACGCCTTCTACAGATATGTGTCAATAAATTTAGAAGTAAGTATAGTACCAGTAAAAACTCTATTGAAAATTCGTGGACTTTTACATATAACCGAGAGACCTAATTCAAACAGTGGATTGTATACAACAGCATTATCTTACAAACTAGTTGCTAAAAGAAACTCACTACATTACATATCTTCGCTAGTAGTAGATGCTTGGATACGAATACATTAACTAACCAAACGCGAATCTCCTGCACGATGGGTCCCGTAGTATACCGCAAGCCTGAAACCAAGTTTAGTGTCATATGGAGCCGTTGGGATGGTAGTAGGTATGAGTACGTGGCGTGTGGTTGTGAACATGGCGGCCAGTTTACTTCAATGTTCATGGAATGGTTTTACTTAATTTTGAATATTTTCTATATCCCTATAAACCTTTATTGTTCAATTGTTTTAAAACTGGGCGTTTCTGACAGATAAGGCGGTTAATACTAGAAATAAACCCATTTACACAATTAGTTTTGACTAATTGTGTAAATGAGTTTGTTATAGTTAATAGGTAGTAGCAATATTTTTTTTGTATAGCCAACCTATATAAAAAGCTATTGTTTAATTACAGCTGAACTGTTCCAAAGGTCCGTTATGCAGTTGGGATGTTTACAGTTTCTACAAATTTTAACAAAGCTGATTTTGTTGCATTTTATTGCCTCAGAATGGGATCACCGACCATTAGTGCAGTTTTTGCTACGCCTTTTATTTATTAGGGTGTCGTTGGAGATGGTGCCGATGCCGGCAAGACAAAGGGGCCGGAATCACTCGCATAAACAATGTTTGACGGCTTCTTTGCCGGTTTATGATTACGATCCGGCGGATCTCTTTGGCGTCTGCCGGCGCGTTAGAAAAGCCACCTTGCAACGGACTCCGTAACAGGATTCTGCATATCGCTAAAAATTTGATATCGGCAAATTTCTGACATCGGCAAAATTTTATAAAATGACTGAACTTTCACTCTTGGTCAGTAGGTACTAACGTCTTACGGAGAAGTTATGGGTAATAAATTATTTTTTTACGTCTAGGCGTTAAGTGGGGGCGGTATTCGTAAAGCCCCAGATCGCATATTTATTTATTATCCAAATAAGTTACACAGCACTACAGTAATAAACCCAAGGCAAGGCGCTGTGAACTACAAAAATACATATAAACAAGACTTAAAACTAGTTCAATTTAGGCGACATTATGGCGTGGCTCCGTTGCGTCCTCTGATCTGGTGTAAAATACGACAGATGGCCCCGCAACTGCCGAAACACGACACCCTTCGGCCAGAAGTCTGCACTTGCGACTTCTGTGCAAAAGTCGCGTGTTTCTGGTCGAAGGTAGCCTTCGGTCGGGCCACAAACACCTTCGATCTGGAAAATTCACGATTTCACCGCCCTAGGTATGTAATGTACTATTATTATATTAGTACATAATCGGTAGCTGAAAATACACATTTTAACAATCTACATCGATACATGGCACTCATGGCAGTGTCACAACTTCACAAGTCACAAGCCATGTTCGATATAAAAACAGAAACTGGCGCTACACAAACAGGCGTGTTAGAGTAACTATTTCGATGTAGTTTTGACTTTGTAATAACCCTAAATCTACTTAACCTACACACCCTATTCCATCCATAAGACTTCCCATCAATCGCATAAATACAAAAAGAGGGACTAGTTCTAATAATGCTATCAATAGTCCTAATTTCTTTAACAGTGCCAAATCTGCAATCATTGGACTGGGTATAACCTGTCAGTTTTATACAAACATTTTATTTGAATACGGCTATTATAAATTGATTTAAGAAAAGAAACTACCAAGTTTGGCGCAAAACGCATTTACTGGCATTGATTTGTGACGAGTTATTGACCATTATAAACCAATGCCAACTACGGCACTTGTTGTTGGCATAAGTAGTATCTTTTGGTTACATATGAGAACACTTTCAGATATGTTGGGATTGTAATGTTTAAGCTTAGCCAAAATACTCTCCATGCACTGCACAAGTATAAATTCCCAAGTGAGTGAGAGAACTATTCAATGCTAAACAGAACTTTGCCAAATCACTTTTTTCAATACTGCTAGCTACATGGTCCCGAGACCCGGAGTTATAAAAGCTAATTTGTTGAAAGGGTGACAGAAAAATAAAAGAACTTAACAAATGACTGGACTGCCCAAAATGTGCCTCACATTAAAATACATGTTAATACAAACACGTTGTAACCCTTTCTTTGTGAATGGTTTTTTATTGTCTTTAAATGTAGGGGTCAATGCGTAGTTTTTGCTTTGCAACGAACAACTATGAAAAGGTTTATTAATCAATTAATTAAATGTGTTTCGGTCATTGTCATAGAGCAAATATGGAAATGAACCGGTACGTAACAATGTTTTGATTTATTGGAGGCAGTCATAAAAGGGTTTGCTCAAGGTGAGAATTTGGACTACATTTGTTCCTTTCTCTTTTTTATCTTTAAACAATGCAAATTACATTCTTGATAAAAGCACAAAGGATTTACTATCTATAATATCTTAACGGCTCAAAATTCAAAAAGAAACAAATGTTAAAACAATTTCCTTCTTTAGTTTTTAAAAACAAATGCATTTTACCAGCACCAAGGTTCTCCGATGTCTTTGTACTTTCAATGATTATTTTAACCCTGCAATTCTGTAGCTTCTACAAGTCTTCTTTTACAAGAGGAATATAATATAATGTAGTGAATTGTGCAATGCTAATACATATTTTTCTGTAGAAAACCTTCATTCTACAATGAAGCGATAAGTAGAAATCTTCTACATATACCGGGTGATCAATCCAAAAAATATCTATATGGGTCAGTAGGAAGAATACGAAAACTATAAGAGATGTATATGGCTTGTAAGTATATGGCTTCGATTTTAGATTTATTAAAAACTGCATTCATTTTTTTTCATTCAACAGTGGTAGTTAGTTAGTTAGTTGCGCTGGGCATTTTCCGCAAGTCGACATCCAACGTGCCTATTTTGCGTGAAAAGGGGGTAGCGCTACTCCAACCACCCCAGCTCCTCCACGAACCTAAGCAAAGCCTTGTTGTTGCTTATGGCTTCGTGTACGGTACTTGGAGATCCTAGGTATTTCATCCTGTATCCTTCTACCTGTTTGCAATCTAGTAGAATATGTTTGGTGGTTTCTTCTGCCTCCATGCATGCTCTGCATATTGGGCTGTCTGTTATACCTAAATTGAAAAGGTGTTTGTTCAGAGTATTATGTCCCGTTATTAATCCTACTATCTTGCGTAGTTGGATCCTGTTGATTCTCAGTAAGATGGTGGTGAGTTTGTGGTTCCTATTCGGAAGTATTTCTTTTGTTTGTCTACACGTTCCTATGTCTTCCCAGTATTTTTGGTGTTGGTATAATATGTGTTGGTTCATTATGTTGTATATATAAGATTGTGGTAGGGGTATTATTGGCTCTGGCCCGCATGGTGGTGTTTCCGATCCCTTCAACAGTGGTAATATTTCGTGTAAGAAAAAAAAAATCTGCATTTTTGGAAATTCATCCCCAAAAGGGGTTAAATAGAAAGTGGAAGTTTGTATGACAAACGTGGTCTTTTATGAATAAAGGGTGCATTATCTTGCGTCTAGACTCCTCATCAAAAACTGTGAATATTGATTTCAGCGTTTCTACAAATTCAACCCCTAATGGGGTAGAGTGGGAGATGAAATTTTATATGAAGAGCTTAAGACTCATTGAAAGAAAGAAAGAAAGAAAAAAAGAAATGTTTATTTGCTAGAATACGTACATAAAAGGTGTTAAATATTTTCGCATATTATAGCAGGTTAACAGTATTCAGCCGAAACGGCATGCAAATTGTGCGTTTGACATTGTAAAATTATTGAGGCCAATAACAATTATCTTTATGTCTAAATATTCCTTAACTGAGTAAAAACAATGTTCATGTAGCCATTTTGTCAATTTTGTCTTAAATTCTGGATTTTTCAACAACTTTAAATTGTCAGGTCGGGAATTATATACTAAAATACAGGTATTGTAGGCATTTCGTTTATAGATATCAGCACGACAACGTGGCTGGTACAGGAGGCTCCTGTACTGTGCTCTATGATTTCCAGAAAAGACATCGTAATTGAGTAAGATTGGTGATACGTGTATAGGTTCTTCTATACAAAGTAAGAAAACAACTTTTGGCCTGTTTGAAAATTCATCCCCGGAAGGGGTTAAATTTAAAGTAAAAGATTGTATGATAAACGCGGCCTTTTATGAGTAAGGGGTGCAATATCATGCCTGTAGTGTAGACTCTTCATCAAAAACTGGGAGTATTGATTCGACCCCTAATGGGATACAGTGGAAGGTGAAAGTTTGTATGACTAGCTTGGGGTTCTTTAAGTAAGAGTGACAATATTTCAATGTCTATATTTTTTGAGTAAGTGGTGCATTATCTAGCGTATAGATTCTTCGTCAAACACTGAAAATATTCATTTAAGCGTATTTAAAAATGCAATCCCTAGGTACAGTAGGAGATGAAAGTTTGTATGAAGTGCTTGAGATTTTTTAAGTAAGAGTGATAAAATATTTACCTCTATTGTGTTTTTCTGTACAAAATAAGAAAACAACTATGGGCCTTTTTGGAAATTCATCCCCGAAAGGGATTTAATGGAAAGTGGAAGTTCGTATGAGAAACGTGGCATTTTCTGGTGCATTATCTGGCGTATAGACTCTTCGTCAAAAACCTCCCTACTGTCGGCCGTCTATACCTACTCACTCGGCAAGCACACGTAAGGCAAGTAAGGCATGTACCTATAGTGCTTTTCTCAAACATATGCAATGAAAATAAATAAAAAAATACACCACTCAAAAAATATATAATGCAACTGACGCTATGTTTAAAAGAAATACTTCTCATCCTTCAATTTAGTATGAAATTCTTTTACATTTCTCTCGAGTTATTCTACTCGAAACGTGATACTTTGAAGTCAGTTATAACGCACTTTATGACGACATTTTATTGCATGTTTGAGAAAATACATAAATCTATCCAAAATTGTATATGTGTATGTCCGCAAATTTTTATTAGTTATATTCTTTTAAGAACCAATAAAACGGTGGAAAGTTCCACAGACCTGTGCGAGCGAAGCCACGGGCAAAATCTAGTGGTGTATAAGATTTAAGGCCTACCCTAATTTACTTGGATTACATTACACGGAGCAGGGTGCACGCCTACCTAAAATACCTGACGAATATTAATAATTATCCTTTCTTTTTTATTTATCTACATATAATGTTTAGTATTTTATTTAAATATGTTTTTGTGTTTATTTTAAAATAAAGTTTTCGCACCTAAGTGGTGCGAACGCGTGCGACGGACTTTACCCAGGAATCTCGCGTGATCTCTCGCAAATTACGAGTAGCTGAAGCCCATGAAACTAAACGCCTCTGCGATTTTTAAATTTCTCCAAAACTTTAGAATACAAAGGAATATGTTATAAGATCATTAAAACTTACGAAACTAATTTGCACTGTACATAACAGACGGGTATCTGCCCTTATCATCGACTCGTGTAGGAAGTGGTTATAGTCGCTATCAGTCATTGAACACTAATTTATTTAGTTACATATTTTGTTTTTGCGTGAAGAACTCGCATCACCTACTCAAGAAGCTTTTTGTTTTAAATTATTTACATGCTTTTATCATGTTTACTTGTAATAGTTGTATCTAGGTTTTTAGTGGGTACTTATAATTTGCAAGAAACAAAATGTAATCAAATCTAGCTACAGCCATTCCAACAGCATTGATGAGTGGAGACCATTCGAATGCCCATCTCTTATACACACTGTCTATCATATACTTACCTAATATTGACAATTGTAACGATGTGTTATCTTGAATAAAGCATTTTCTATTCTATAAACAATATGTAAAGTCGCTTACCTATGTTTAAATCATTATTCGTGTGTATTATGTATTTCACGTGGCTATACATAAATCTGGTATATACGTGCTCCTCTGATGATGGAAACCGTAAGTGGCCCTAGGAACTCTAAGGCAGCACAGGAGCAACAGCATGTCGGCAATAAAAATCGTGTCTCATAAAACCATTTGACAATAAATCTTATAAGTTACTGTCTGAAATTGCATTTTTGGGTCATGCTTTTATTGTTGACTGTACTTTTCCAAAACGATTCTAAGGACCCCAAACACGGAGGTTTTCGTTTTTTTACGTATGCTAAATTTCAGCTCGACAAGTTGTGCCTGGGTCTGGGCACTGGGTAGTGACTCGAAAGGACAATGGGCAAATTGGACCAAGAACCAACAGACATGAGAGTTAAATCATTAGATAGATATTTGATTGAATATACATCATTTTTTATTAAGGGTACCAAGCTGGATTCCATAGCAGAGCTGACATATTCCTGTTTGAAATAGGGCCATGTGGCGGAAATTGGTACTAACTAACTTATACTGTACAGTGACCAATGCGTAGGTAGTGGCGCCAGAATTATATTGCAACGCTAAATGGGCATAAAGTAGGCTAAAATCAGTTAGTTATTTATATTAATACATGCATATTATATTATGCTATTGAAATAAAAGTTTTGATCCCATTTAAAGCTGATTTTTGATTAGTACTTATGCCATCTAGTATGGAATAGCAAAACTCGTTTTTGACATTTTTCTTGACAGATTTTTCTTGAACATGTAATATTTGATTAAATACAGACACACAAATAAATAAATAATGTATAAATGTGTAATAATAATAAGTACCTATTGCAATTCATTTCCTAGACTAACGCATACCCTAAACTGATGCAATCTTACAGAAGAATGGCAAAAACTTTTCTTTCATAGGTAATTAACACAGCTGAGCATAAAGCGGGGTTTTCATTATTTCTCCCTCTTAAGAAAGTTACATAGATGAAAGTTCCATCGCGTAGTATATTCCAAAATAATATGCTATCTTTTTCTCATTATCAATACTTTTATCGGCTATGTTATTGTGGGCGTGTGATCCAATTCTGTGGGAAAATCACAACTTGAATTATCTATGGGAACAAATTGTTTGGTTTATTTTTAATAACTTCCTTCTTTGTTATCAACTTAATTTACTGTGACTTTAAAGGTCCCATTTCAGCCTTTTGTTTACATAAATAAGTCGTGCTTAGGGTTTACGGTAAAGTCTGGGGAAAGTCGAGGACGTGTTAAAGCATTTAATATGAGAACGCAACCGTGTCGGTCCAACCTAAGTCTAGAGCCTCAAGTGTAGGTTTTCAACTTTCAACCAAACGTATACTACTCTGGTCGAGTGACTGAGACGTTGGGCCGGCAATCCAGAGGTATACTCAAAGGATCTTGTACAAGATCAATGCCTCAGCCATTTTTTTCAGTGATCTCTGTATGTAAATAAATAATAATAAATAAATATTATAGTTTATGACACAAATATTTGTCCTTGCCGGGATTTTAACCCAGGACCATTCATATATATGAAATAAATATAAATGCGATATTCATGTACCAGCATTCAAAACACATACCTAATTGACAAGGATTTATTTTCGTTCTTTATTGCAAAGTAAAATTTATTTATGTGGGCTTATTAATTATTACTATGAAAGCATGCTTGAAAGTTTTACACGTAAGGACTCGTAGGCCTTTTGATCTGATTATTTGATATTAATTTTGGCTTAAGACTACAGTATAGCTTCGCGATCCTAACGAAATAGGTATTTACGAAAACGCATGCTGTCGCTCGAGCGCTCACTCCCCCCGGCATCGCGCACAACACATACAAGTCGCCTCACGCACACATCGAAGCAATGACACAGACATAGCGCTGCTAGGCTAGTTTGACGATCGTGGTGGACTGTTTTGTTTTCTTGCGTACGTATAGTGAATTGTTGTGGTGTGACTGAAATTCCGATATTATAAAGAAGAATTTTATTTATTTATGTAATTATTAGTAACGAGTATGTACCTACAAGCTAAATTAAATTATTTTTTTGATAAATCAGTTTGTTCCCGATGTACCGGTAGGATGTAAATGACTGTCATTTTTTATTGTAATATTATTTAGGTATTTCAAAGGTATATATATAATGAGTTACTGATATTTACGAAACAAAACATTTTTTATTTGACTTTGTTATTGTGTACGAAGGTACTTAATTATTATACTTACTTATAATGTTTACATGATATCAGAGTTACTATGTCTTTCTAGGGTTCCGTAGTCAACTAGGAATACTTTTTGACACAATTTTTGTGGTATATGTTTCTAGTGCCTTAGCAATAATTGACTGTGTGGGAATTGTGTGTAAGACGTGTTAAAGGTTTCCTTTTTAAAATATAAAGTTAAATTGGAAGTAAATAATACGGATATTTCTAAAATATTTTTTAAATCACTGTTTCTAATTTTGGTGGTTTTTTTGGTAATTTGAAAGTCACCAAAATTGCTCGATGCCACCAAAATTGTTAATTTTATTTATCATTTCACATTTTTTATCGTCTTTTTCGCATTTCCAAAACTTTTGACTCGGTGAATTTATTTGAAGTCAAGAATAAACAAAATACATCTAATATTACAAGCTCACGGTGAGGGTAATCTTAACTTAGATATTATGCTGGTAGCGGATTACATAGCTCCTATCCTTTCCTATATTACTATTTTTTCTTTCCCCTCTGGCACGTTTCCTACAATTTGGAAATGCGCCCATGTGATTCCTCTCCCTAAAACCCCTAATCCGTCGTACTTTTCGCAGTATCGTCCTATGTCCATTCTTCCCGTCTTATCTAAAATCATTGAATCCTTTGTAAATCGACGTCTTTCATTACATCTAAATAGACAACTTGTTTAATTCTTTAGCACAACCACCGCTTTGGTTACGATCACTGACAACATTCGTCTTAATATAGAATATAGAAAAGTGACTATATTGATGCTCCTTGATTTTAGTAGTGCTTTTAACACTGTTGATGTTGATATACTTCTCAGTTTACTTAGTACTTTAAATATATCTTCAACTTCACTGTCCTGGTTTCGTGATTACCTCTTTGGGAGGGAACAGCGGGTCCGAGTTGATGACCGATTTTCTAGCTGGTGTAAACCGTCTGCTAGTGTCCCTCAAGGGGGCATACTCTCTCCATCGGAATCACCAACTCACTCTCCTCCTCGTTCCATCTCTATGCAGACGATTTGCAGCTTTATGCGGCGACCAGCATTGAAGATTTTGGCTCCTTGGTTTCGCACATCAATTCAGACCTAGAATCAATCCGTGCTTGGGCTTTTGATCCTTTGGTTTGATGAAGAATGCTAAGAAGTCGCAGGCTATTGTCGTTGGAAGCCCACATTTTATTTCTAAGCTTTCAGATCAAGCTAAGCCAGTTATTTTCTTTGATGGTACGCCTATACCTTGCTCTTCTACTGTAAACAAATTTGGCATTACCATGGATCAAACTTTGTCATAGGCACCTCTTATTTCTGAGATCAGTACGAAACTTTTCGCGTCCCTTCATAATTGATATGTCTGCAGAATTTCCTTCCTCTTCATACGAATATCATGGTGGCCCGCTCTCTTTTGCTTTGGTCTCCACAAGTTTGATCATGTGTCTCAATACCGTGCTCAACTTAAATGGCTCCCAATCCGTCAGCGCATATACTATGTTCTTTGTCTTTTGTATAATGTCCTTTTCATTCCTTCTTCTCCTCCTTACCTTGCAGAGAAGTTCTTTTACATGGCGGATGGTAGTGGCCATCGCCTGCGGTCAAGTGCGAATCTGGATCTATCTATCCCACTGCATATATCTCATGTTTACGATGTGTTTTTTGCTGTGCGTGCCGTGAAATTATGGAATAAATTGTCTCCCGCCCTAAGGTAGTCGCAGTTCGTAGCATCACTCAGAGAGAACTTACAGAAATTGTGGCTGTCGAACGAATGATTACTTGATTAGGTTGCTGTTTTTGTTATAATTATGATTATATTTATGTTATATGTATTTATATAGATATTACTTAATATGTATTACATTGACTGTTTGCCTATCTCTCTCTCATTTGGTTTTTGAATTTTCATTTGTACTATTGTAAAGTTATCGTATTGTACATGTTGCTTGGTTTGTCTACCATTTACTTGTGTTTAACACTCATTTACTTGAAGGTTAATTGGAAGAAATCCCTTAGAGGGATAGGTTCGCTTTTGTACATGCTTATTTTTTTGCAATGTATTTCTTGTTATTGTGTACAATAAAGTGTTTAGATACATTACATGCAAACAATTAATCTGAATTATTACTTTTGCTATTCATAATTTATTTATTTTTTAGGATGGCTAATCGCAAAAAAAACAATCAAGAGAAGAAGTCCTCGAAAAGAAAAAATATATTGTTGTTACAAACGAGTTAGTGATTGTACTTTCATAGATATTTTGGTATAACTAAAATGATTTATAAAACATTTACTTTCTTTTCATTTCCAGTAGGCAATTTCATTGACAAATAATTTTAGTGTAGATGTACAATTTTGGTGGCCAAAAAATCTAATAGTTGTGGGCACAAGCAATTTTGGTGGCAGGCAAATTACTAAAATCATAATACCTTTATAACTATTATGTATAACAAAGGGCCATTACTACACAATATTGGTTATGACTTTATTCGTATTATTGATATATATATATATAATTAGGACTCTAACATTAAAAATAAAAAAAGCCACCAAAATTAGGTAAATTTCGAGCTTGTTGAAATTCACCCTGAAACTATACATTTGTAATAAAATCATAAAAAATATAGTCCTTTTCAAATATCATGTTTGGTGAACCTGGTTGACATTAAGTTTTCACCTCATTTGTATACGGCGCCATACGCACCAGGTGCAAACTTAACCAGGCCAGTTAAGATGGCATAAGTGAAAATTTGTACAGAGCCCTCGGTGCGTGGGTGGCTCACACTTGGCCGATTTTTTAAATTAAATTGTAATATAATGATAATCAACCGATCGATCTTTTTCTTGAAACCCAACTAGTATTAGTAGAAGTTCCTACTCTACTCCCATCATTTTTTAAACAGATTTAGATATCGATTACGCGGGTTAGGATCCTTTTTACTTTTCCATTAACATCCTTATAATACGTGATACTTTACTTCCTCCCCCGACCCGCAATCGTGCGATAGAGAGCGTTGCAGCTTGCGACTGACAATAGGTACTTTTTCGATGAAATTTGCGTTACGGGAGAAAACGTTTTCCACTAACTAAATCTTAGCAAATCACTTCGATTTTGATGTCGATCGCTTCAACATAATATAATCTAGGTTTATAGGTTTCGCTTTTTTTTAAAAAGTGCATTATTTTTATAATACAATCGGTTTCATTCAACAACGTTTTAATCACAAAAATTAGGTTTTTCAGCTACCTTTAAATTAGAATCTAAAGCAAATTTTGAAAAAAGGAAAACCTACAAACCTAGTTTGTCACTGTGTCAATAACATACTAAAAAATGGTGGAGATTGGAAAATATTTAAAAGTGGAAAAACGTTTTCTCTTTTTGTATGGACGAGTGCGTGCTATACTTCCCTCTTAATGCGTTCCCGAGAGCAAGGGGTTTGAGTTACAGACACAGACGGACAATAATGTGATCCTATGAGGGATCCGTTTTTGCCGATTGACGTACGGAAGCCTAAAAAAACTACTAATATGAATCTAAACGCATACTTACAGTATGTTTAAATTTACGCAATACCTTCATTTATTATTTTAGTTCAGCATTGCGTGATTTTGAAACAATTGTAGCACTTACGAAATACCCCGGGAGGCGCCGCGTGGCGGGCCGCTGGCACTAAGCCCGCACTTTGCACCGGCATGCCGAGATCAAACACCAGAGAACTGGCACGTGCTCAGTTTGAATAGATGAGGACCTAGAGATTTGGAATATTGGAATAAATATTCGTCATTAAACTGATATTATTTTTTTAAAGCGGCGTAGTATGCTCGTAATTGAGTGACAGGCAAGATTTTCATGAAAGCGGCCGCATATAAAATAAAATATAAATATTATGGGACAATGTTACACAAAAATCAATCTAGTCCCGTACTAAGCAAAGCTCGTTTCAAGGGTACTGGACGACGATATATACAAATACAAATACATTTATTGAAAAAACGTAATGTACAGAGAGGTAACGGTTAAATTCTAGGTATACCTACTTAAAAAACAAATAAATTCACAATTTGCATAACCTGAACTAGGGTTCCCCCTGTGTTTCAGGCAATAGGAAAGCCATTACATTATTTAATTTCAGTAGGTACATATTCATCTATATTACAATAATCTTATTGTAGCTTAAATACTGAAATTTACACTTAAGTACTAAATTAAACAAATATTTATTTAATGACAGCCAGTAAGTTCTCTCACTCGCGAAGCGTTTTCTTACATTGAGCGAAGCTAAGTGGATATATAGGTCCAATTTCGCATTAAATCAAGAAATGGTCCCAGAAATATGAAAAATCTTGTAGAAAATGCGTGTTTTGCTTGCATGTTATAGGAGCAAACAATATCTTTACGCCTCTTGTTTTTAGGGTTCCGTAGTCAACTAGGAACCCTTATAGTTTCGCCATGTCCGTCTGTCCGTCCGTCCGTCCGTCCGTCCGCGGCTTAGCTCCGTGATCATTCGCAATAGAAAGCTGAAATTTGGAATGAGTATGTGTATGTATAACGCCGACAGAACGGTAAAATAAAAATTAAAAAAAAATTTTTTTTTCGGGTACCTCTCGAACACCTAATGTGGGGGTGTTTTTTTTTTCTTTTCAACACTAGTGTCGTTGAATAGGTCATGTAAAAATAATAGGGGTCTCCTAACATTATTTTTTGATAAAGTCAGCAGTTTAGTAAATATTCGCTCCAAAACAAAAAAAATAGTGTCCCCCCCCTCTAACTTTTCAACCACGGGTCAAAAAAAATCGGAAAAAATCATGTAAGTGAGGCCTTGTAAGTACTTTCAATGAAAACTATATTGAACAAAATCGGTTAAGCCGTTTTTGAGTTATGGCCAAATTTCATATCTTTTCTTTTAAAGGACGTAAGTTGACTTCCAGAAGGTAATAAGTGATTACAGTTTCTAGGGCGTTTACGACCTTTTTATAGAGCTTAAAATCTTTCTTAACTTAAAACTCGGGCTTAAAACAGCAGTTTATTGTGAAGGAACCAACTACGGAACCCTACACTGAGCGTGGCCCGACATGCTCTTGGCCGGTTTTTATATTCGGTGCTGTACCTACCTAAGGAGTTGTGCAGTGCTGTCTGAATACTGTGCCGGGAATAAATAACTGACGAACTGTTAGTACTTTACATTCACTGTACTCGTATATGAGGTTAGTAGGGTAGGGGTAAGGACGATAGGTATAAACCTTTAGGATTGCTCTTTGGGCTCTTTCTAATTTTAGTATTGTGGTTTTAGCCAAACCTGCCCATGACGTTATGCAATACGTTATTGTTATTACTGATTGGCAAAGAGCAAAATAAACCGTCTTGAGGAGCTGTTCATCAGCAATTGAGCGCAGTTTTTTGAAAACAAAAATAAATTTACGGATTCTAATACACAGCGCTTCCACATGGAATTTAAACGAGAGGGTTTCGTCGATTAAAATTCCGAGATATTTAATTTTGTCGGTACGCGTTGTGTAATATATACATCACATATAATATATACCTATAGCATCCATGACCCAGCTCAGGAACGAATAATCGAGTTCATCACACAAATATGAGGTCGAGATTCGAGGTGCATTATAAACTGTGCCAACCGCGTCGTCATATTTAAAACGTTGGCTACTATGTAAGTATGTAAACACTTTTTATCGTACACAAAACATGAGATACATTTTAAAAGAAAAGGAATGAAGGTAGGTACAAAGGTGAACAAATAAAATGATACAAATAAAAGGAGAGAAAAATAACATATTTTTTACTTACGTGTGAAAGTTCGTAAATATATATTTAGAATATTGTGAAGATGTTTTCTTACTCAATAACACAATATTTTAAATTCGTCGTCGAATTTAGATGAAACTTGACGTGCAGAAAGAAAGTCACAATCGCAAGTCATATAGAAATTAAAACATAGAAGCTTTTTTATTTAAGAGTTTCATTCTTGTCAAATTTGGCAGAATAAAGAGATTTTTTCTGACCACAGCCTAACTCGTAGACTCCACAACCTGAGATGGTCCATTCTTTTTGTCGCAGACGTTAAGCATTTAATAGCTTCCGTAAGTATAAAATGTAACAACAATACCAACACTTTAAGTAAACGTTATCTTGATCACTATGATACTTTAGCAACACTTGATATGTTTAAGAGCCGCTCCATTGTTGAAGAAGGGACGTGTCGGGGCCCTGTGATTATCCGAACGTTCCTTCAGCTTCTGTCTAAATGTTTAAAGCGATTTTATCTACTCGATGATTAATGTTGTATTGTGTCCAGGGTATCCATTTCTAATATTTACTTACGTAAATACTTCAGTGCAAGATGTGGGCATACGTTTGTATCTCGTTCACGTTTATCTTAGATTTTTTAATACTTTGTTTTGTTAGACAGGTTAATTTTAAGGATGTTAAATGTTAATACTAAAAACGTTTGTACAAACTAAGACTTGGTTTATCATCAAATTGTCGACACTCTCTTCGTCGAATTTAACTACAAAGTCAACGTTTCATGTATTTTCATTTCGTCAAAAATCCAGTTCGTGTAATGATTAGGTGTTACAAGTTATTTTAAATCGTGTATTTTTACTAGTCGGCTGATTCATTACATGGTTGTATTATGTCATGGAAAACGTTTTGTGGTTTATTGTTCAAGTATTTTTAATTAATATACAAATTATTACAAGGATTATTAATATTAATTTATTATTTAAATCGTCAAATGTATTGATTGGCGAAGTTTTATATCCCACTCGATATAGACCTCCGCTCTTTAAAATGATAAACGAATTGCCTCGCAACCAATTACCTACGAGTAGTGTTCCAAAGGACTCGAGCCCTTTAGCTCTTTTATTTAAGGCTGGCCTATATTTTGACGCCTAAGAGGGCTAAAAGCCTATAAAGCTCTTTAGCCCCCAAGCCACCAGCCTAGACTCTCAGAGCTCGTAACCTTATTAAAAGGCTATAAGTTTAAAGGGCTAAAACTGCCTAAAAGACTTGTAAAAATAATGAGACTTAAAAATATTTTGGCCTCCGAACTTCAACAGGCTTGGAGGCTAAAATATTTTTGAGCTTATTAAAAAGATTTAATAAACTCGGCGCTCTTTTAGTTGGGTGTTTTAAATAAAACAAAAGACGTGAGTATGTTTTCTCAACAATTATATAATTTTTGTATTTGGAACAGGCAAGAAGGTGCCATTAACATACGTTTTTCATAAGGGGGAGCCCGTTTATTTTTTTAAGTATAATAATTTCTGTAATAGGCAAAAGACAACTGATTTTGACAAAAATGTTTCGTAGCATTCACATTAATTTTTACCTTACTAGCTCGGACAACTTTCCTTTATATCAATTTAAACCATCGGGTAAAAACGCATATTTATCTACTAGTGAGGTACCTGTATACTTTTATGTAAGCTTTGACTTGTTTCTTCACGTTAGCTGGCAGTATTGACTTCTTCTTTCAACATTGATAATGGTTTTGAGGAATCGAATAGCTAAAAATGCGGATAAGAATTGCAATAACATGTAGTATTCATTTTCCTCGCGATAGTGAGTTATAACCCCCAATATTCGCGGTATAGGATTTCATTATCAGCATAGCATATAAAACACTTGCATACCCAAGTAGCACAATTGGGTCTAAATAGCTCGTATATCATATCTAATTAGATGCTTAAGTGAAATTTACCACCATGACTAAGTGCTATATAGGTGGCAAGAACCCTTATGCCACCAGTATAGAACCAAAAGGAGAAAAATTGCAGCCTATTTTTGGTGCTAAATAGAATCCATAAGAGATCTCACAATAACCTTAAGTGGAAATTAGAACTATGGGTGAAAGTTATGCGTCCATAAGAGATCTCACAATAACCTTAAGTGGCAATTAGAACTAAGGGTAAAAGTTATGCGCAGTGAACGAATGAAAACATTTCAGTTCGGTCAATGAGTGATAAATGAGTCGCCAAAATTATCTTTGAGTGGCGAGGCAACTGTCAAATTGAAGTAATACGTGATCTGCCATATTCATTTTGGATTTATATGTCTGTTTGATGAGTGATTAAAACTTTACGTTATACAAGCATCGAAATAAGCACGAAATTCTTGCGAATTTTTTTTTACTGTGAAACTATAGTATGTTTTCTTTGTAAATTTCGACGCGCCCTTCATTTGATCAGGAATATTAAAAAAGAGAGTGCTAAATTAAATAAGGAATAGATACTGATAAGAAATAAAACTGTTAAAAACCTGACCTAATGATTGTAGGTTACGTACAATGTTAAAGTAACATCGTCACAACTATCAAAAGTCTGTGATTATGCGTCAGTGTGATAAAATTCTGGTTAAAATAATCAATTTTCATAGGCTTCCATTTGTAAACATGGCGAAACAAAAACCGTCCAAGAGCATGTCGGGCCACGCTCAGTGTAGGGTTCCGTAGTTGGCCATCCTTCACAATAGACAATAAAATCGAATTTAAATTACGAGAAAGATTTCAAGCTCTATAAAAGGTCGTAAACGCCAAAGTAACTGTAATTACTTATTACCTTCTAGAAGTTATCGATTATACGCACCAGATTGAGCGAAATGTTTTAATGCAGTATGGCACTTAACTAATATGTGTAACGTTCGAAGTATAAGAACACCGCGGGGCACTTACGTTATTTAAAAGAAAATTATGAATTTTTGCGATAACTCAAAAACGGCTCGACCGATTTTATTCAATATAGTTTTCATTGAAAGTACTAATAGGGCCTTATTTTCATGAATTTTTCCATAATTTTTTGACCCGTGGTTGAGAAGTTAGAGGGGGGGGGGACACTATTTTTTGGATTTACCGAGCGAATATTTACAAAACTGCTGACTTTATCAAAAAATGATCTTTGCAGGCCCCTATTGTTTTTAAAAGACCTATTCAACGACACCCCACACGCTAGTGTTAGAACGAAAAAAAAAAATCACCCCCACTTTAGGTGTATGGGAGGTACCCGAAAAAAAGTTATTTTTTTAGTTTTTATTTTACCGTTATGTCGGCGTGATACATACACATACCAAATTTCAGCTTTCTAGCACTTATGATCACGGAGCTAAGCCGCGGACGGACAGACGGACAGACGGACATGGCGAAACTATAAGGGTTCCTAGTTGACTACGGAACCCTAAAAAAGATCCTACAGTGTTTATTTTCACTTATTTGTTCCTTATTTGGAACTATCAAGTCTAATAATCACTTATTTGTATCTTGCGAGTGGCAAAGCAGTGAATGATATTACCAATAGTAATTATTTGCTCTTTTGTAGACTATTAAACAAGCAAGACTATTAAATATATTTTGACAAGGCGCAAATAGGAACAATAATAGAACTTTTAGTTCGTTAGTGGTTCGAAATAAGTGAAAATAACTGCTTTTGGTTCCAAGAACCTCCTACTGACACCTATTTATGCGTTGGAGTGGCAATAAGGTACTTCTTAGGCCTTAAAGTTGCAATATTTTTTGGTTCCAAAAGAGCCGTAAAATATGCCTTTAGCCACTATTGGTGATATAATTCGCTATTGTACTAGTCATTTGGAACTTTTAGTTCCAAATAAGGGTATGTTCCCACTTATATGTAAAAGTTGCTTATAAGTGATTTTAAGGCCTTATATAGCACTATTGCTTCTTATTGAGTGACAATTTGAACCTGCATGCAACTTTAAGTAGCAAAATCGACTTTATCCCACCATAAGTAATAAAGTAGAAACAAAAAACGTTCCTATGCAACTACAAGTGATAGGATGAACTCATATACAGTTTTGAGTGGTGTTTAAAGCTATAAGTTGTATCAAACACTGTTAAACCACTCATTTAGAACTTAAAGCTATAAGATAAGCTGCAAAATTCACTAATGTGCTGCTTGGGTAGGTCTTGAATTACTTCATTAGGAAGTTCCAACTTAGTTAATTCTCTTCGCACGTACTCCTTCTGCAAACATAAGTTTGCGACTGAGAAAAGGAAAACAATACAGAAATATAAATAGACATATTTTGTATGTGTATAAATAAAATTATAAATAGTTATGCTGAAACAAACTTACTTTTTTATCGCAAATACCTGTTGCAATAATTCTAATCATACTAGTTATGACAATGGTGTTTATTGAAATGTCACGAAGACTTTTTGGCTCATAACTTATGGATTCATCATCTCTAAATCCCATTTTGTACCATTTTGGAGCAAGTTATATTGTATCTAGGTACATACAAGCGCGCTCGAGCAAACGCACACATAGACTTTGCTCACGGACACGATATCTCGGACCAGTTCGGACCAGTGCGAGCGCGAGTGCCATTCGCTTGACACGCGCGTCTGTGAACTATTTTATGCTATAATGGAGCAACGAGCTTCACTTCTGGCCCGTTATTTTTGAGGTTACGGTATTTAAAATAATTTCTGTGACAAATTTGTAATATACTAATATAACAATGACATAAAAATAAAAATATTGTAGTTATTATTAATTTATATTTCCATTCTTCCCTATTCTCCACAATAAATCAATCAACTATATAGGAGCGCCAGTACCACGATATGTTTTCGTGCATAAGCCATAGTTGACAACCCTAGAGCGACCGCCGACCACCGGTATGAAAAGTGAAGTAAGTACATACATGTGGTTGATTTCTGTACCTATCTGTTTTGTGGTATAAGTTAACGTACATAAGTAAGTAGCCTTAGCGTAGCCTAGGTCTAAAAAATGGCTACAGCCTTTAAAAAGGCCTAAAGCCCCTTACAAGGCTAAAATAAAAATAAAAACCCATAGGCTTTTTAGGGTTCCGTAGTCAACTAGGAACCCTTATAGTTTCGCCATGTCCGTCTGTCCGTCCGCGGCTTAGCTCCGTGATCATTAGTACTAGAAAGCTGAAATTTGGTATGAATATGTGTATGTATCACGCCGACAAAGCGGTAAAATAAAAACTGGTAAAAAAATTTTTTTTCGGTTACCTCTCGAACACGGGGGAGAATTTTTTTTTTGTTTCAACACTAGTGTGTGGGGTGTCGTTGAATAGGTCTTTCAAAAATAATAGGGGTCTCCAAACATTATTTTTTGATAAAGTCAGCAGTTTTGTAAATATTCGCTCCGAAAATAAAAAAAATAGTGTCCCCCCCCCCCTCAAACTTTTTTACCACGGCTCAAAAAATTATGGGAAAAATCATGAAAATGAGGCCTTATAAGTATTTTCAATGAAAACTATATTGAACAAAATCGGTCAAGCCGTTCTTGAGTTATCAGAAATTTTCATAATTTTCTTTAAAATGACGTAAGTGCCGCGCGGTGTCCTTATAATTCGAACGTTATACATATTAGTTAAGTGCCATACTGCATTAAAATATTCCGCTCAATCTGGCGCGTATAATCGATAACTTCCAGAAGGTAATAAGTAATTACAGTTACTTTGGCGTTTACGACCTTTTTATAGAGCTTGAAATCTTTCTCGTAATTTAAACCTCTCATCCTTTAAAATAGATGGGCAACTACGGAATCCTACACTGAGCGTGGCCTGACATGCTCTTGGCCGGTTCTTTTAAGACTAAGGCCTTATTATAATCACTATAGCTCTTCGAAGCCCATTTCATCAAGCCAGCTTTAAAAAGATCTCGTGAGGCTTCAAATTCGGGCTAAAAGGGCTCGAGTCCTATGGAACACTACCTACGAGTAGGTACCTCAATGCGGTTTATAGATCCTCAGATTATTTTTCAGGTGATAAGAATAAATTAAGTTGTTTTGATGCGCATTCAAAATTGTCTACGGTGTAGTGCAGCCCTCCATAAGGTCTTAGTGTCCAAGCTTCTTAGCAAGAATACAAAAATACGCATTTATAAGACTGTCATAAGACCCATCCTCATGTATGGCTGTGAAGCTTGGACACTGACCCTTAAAGAGGAAAGTCAGCTGGTAGCAGAACGCAAAGTACTTCGGAAGATCCTGGGGCCTACTAAGAGGAATGATGGTACGTGGCGCATCCGAACTAACGCCGAGATTGAGGTGGCCGAGCCGAATATAATCGGAGAGACAAAGTCCCATAGACTTCGTTGGCTCGGTCACCTACAAAGAATGGAAGAGGATCGTGCGGCAAAAAGAGCATACTTGGGGCAACCAACCGGTCGACGACCGGTTGGTCGTCCCAGGTACCGCTGGGGAGACGTGGTGGAGGTGGATCTGCGTAAGCTTCAAGCCGAAAACTGGCAAGAAACTGCGCGGGATCGGGACAAGTGGCGTACTCTCGTTTCGGAGGCTAAGATCCTGTTTGGGTCACTGAGCCAAAATAGTTAGTTAGTTTTGATCGTGGGATAGTAGCTAACAGAGCAAAAATTATCAAATCCGATAATAAATCTAGCCAAATGTGGTTTATGTAACATAAAGGTTAGGAGGTATTAAGGGGAAATACCACTGCTTATTTTTACATATAGGTAAATCGAGTTTCGTTGTCTGTTTTCTCCGAAACGTAACCAAATCCTTATGTAATTTTAGGAATTGAATGGGAAGAAAATGGAGCTTGTATTGAAAAACTATTTTCTATGGATAGGGGTCATGATTCCAGGAAAAATCTTAATAGCGTAATGCAGGATCGTCAACCTTGATTTTTATAACTCGGTTACGTTAAGTTTCGACGTAATTTGTATCTGACGCCAGTGACGCCACGCCATAGTTTTTGCTGCAAACTTAGGTAACGTAAACTGATAGTAGGCAAAAGGAGCAATGAAATATCCTTTGAAGGCAAAAAAACATCTGAACACTTTCCATTGCGCTCTTGTCCCGATCCCGACTGACGTTAGTTAAATGCTTAATTTAAGTAAACAGGTTACCGGGAGAATAAATATGCGGAATACCGTATTTTTACGGCGAATTTTTTTATCATCGTTTTTGTCTCAGCAAATACTTATGTATTGTCAAAATAGATGATGGTTAAAGATTACTTTTTATGAATATGACAGGGTCTCCCAATTCAGATCCAAGTTTGATCACAGTTATTGGACTTGCTATTATCGCGCTAGTACCGCGCGGTTAAAACGCCCGGAGATTCACCCACCTACTTACAACAGGACAAGATTTCTCACCAAATGCAAATAAATATTTATTACTCACTTCGTATTCGTTCACCAGTGAACTTTGTGAACAAGAAGTTCAGCTATGGCCGACGACAGACCCCTTGTGTAAATCAGATACACAGTTCGTATATGAGGTCCTTTTGTACGCTACAGTATACCTACAATTAGGCATTCAACAACACAACTGCCCAGCTTTGCGATACCATAATATCACATTTCATACGTTTTATCGGCTCCTGGGATCCTGCTCCCCTTTTATAAAACTTGTACATAACATTTATCTCGTTACAAAGGAACAAAAGCTGCGATACAAATACATAAAACACTCGAAACGTCGCAAGAGGATAATACCATCATTATACATTCATGTGCCTTGTCGTTTACAGTATTTATTTTGAAACGTGTCGAGGGGGGAAATCCCTCTTTTCGCTCGAAAGCTCCCGAAAGCGCGTAGAGGCGTCGGGCGGCGCAGCTGGGGCTGCTCATTGGGCCCCGATCTCCCCTCCAGGCGGAGGCTCCGCCCTGGTGGCAACTCTGCCCGAGCGGTGCGCTCGTCGATCATTCATTCATTCGGTAGTCACGCGCAGAAACGCTACGTACTCTCGCTTCGTAGTACAACTTGAATCATCGCTAGCGTTGAGTCAGTGCAGTGCAGGAAAGTGATGGTAGGCTGCGTGTGACCGATCAGTGTTATGCACGCCATGAGCGACCCTTCGGCCTTGGCTGGCATGTTACCCTTTGACTCCATTGGACTGTACGAGCAGCCGAAACCTAGATTCATCTTCAAGATGCCGCGAGTGGTTCCAGATCAGAAGGCCAAATTTGAGTCTGACGATCTCTTCAAAAGGCTGAGCAGAGAGAGTGAGGTACGTCGCTAAGTATTTTTATTAATAAACAAAACTGTAGTACTACGAGTATAGTAGTATTTGTTTCAATATTGATTTCTTCTTTTACCAACCGATTATTTGTTTATCTATCTATTCTGCATGCAGAATTCTCCGAATAAAAACGAGAAGTTTTCTTAGTGAGAAATTACGCGGTACTTAATTAAATATATCCGTCATATTGAAATCGTGTCAAAAACAGGAAAATCCGCTTTATAATCCTTTGTTTACGAGTAATATGCCTATATTGAGCTATGTAGGTATATTAAAAAAAAAAACATCTATCTATTCATTTAAGTGCAAGGCTGAATCGAAAGTTTCCTGAAACGATTCCCTTCTACCAAGGATAAGTTAACGTACACATCTACAATTCTACATAGGTACCTTCGTGCAAAACCAATACAGATCTAGTCAGTAATCCTTCTTTGTCAGGAAAACTCGAATTCCTTTTTCTGTATAATTTTTTCAGTGGAGTGTATTTTAAAAGCAAGTTGTAACGACCTTTTCCGACAGTAGACGATGGCAAAACATACACCTAAACATTTGTAATTTATATATCAATATTTTGTATCGTCAATAAATCAATATAATTATACAATTCAAACAAAACAAATGAATACGTAAGAATCATCACATCACTGATCTGCTAAAAATAATGACACCTACCCGCAAAATGCACGCTTGCACGACAGACCCACCAATTAAAATACAATTAAATCCCTATTAACCAGTATATTAAATTAAAATTATTATTGTGTTAATTTGTTCATTCAATCCGGGTTCATTCTATTTAAAAATAAAACAGCATTTCCATTATCTTAATATATGGACTTTGATTCAACTAAAACTTGTTTTAAAATTTAAATCTTTATTTTCTTCCATTATTATCTTCCATTAAAAGAGCCACTTTGTAAATAGTATTTACGTCTTTACGTACTTGCTGTTTGTACAATTGTACCAACCTCGACATACAATACCGGCACATACTTAGGACATAGGTGCCTAGATAAAGTTAAGGGGTTTAGTTATAATATATATATATTCTTAAACAAACGTTTTTCACGAATACAACTGACTTCATTAAAAAGAAATCGTGTTTCCGAGAGCCAATATACCTATGAGTAAGTATAAAAACAGCGAAATCTTGAAAGATGTACCATTGTACCTACAATATTTAAGGATTTCCTTTGATTCCCCATGGTCATCTGATCGTCACGAAAATGGACCAACTGTGAGATGCGTACTCTCAAACAAAAAAATATTCCAAATCGCGTCATAAATGACCGAGTTCTGAGGTAACCAACATTAAAAACTACTATCGAATTGGGAACCTCCACCTTTTTAAAGTCGGCTGATAAGAAGTTTCTGCATTTCTAAAGACCCCAAACTTGCTAGGATTGCTTTATATATTACAAATAAGATTCTAGGGCCACCTTCCAGCTCCATCAACCTGACCATCATGGTACCATATTATTGTATTGTCATCAAAGTTAAGTAGGTATGCAAAATTTCAGCTCAATCGGTTGAAGATATCTATTTTAAAATTATGTTGAAAGATTAACATACATTCATTGCAAGTTAAATAAAGCTGATATAATGTGATACGCGTTTTAAAGGTACCTGTCTCGCTCGCAGGATAAGAACTTCTCAGTTTTCACCTAAACACAAATAATCCCAATTAATTTTCCAAAAATATAGCCAATGGAACCCCGTGAAAAAAAGGTTTACCTGAAACTAGGGTGGTATCTACGAGTAATTAACTAAGCTACGGGATTTGGGATTTTAGGAAAATTTTCCAACGAGCATAGTGATGGTCAAATTGGATATAGACACATGATAAAACATCCGTCATTATCCAAATTCCAACACGTAGGTAGTTGTATACAAGCCCTAACTAGTTCCATGGAGTGAAGAGTGACTGACGCTTTATATCACTTACGTATCTGTCGTACGACAAGTTCAAAATAATTCACTGACCAATTCGCATAATCATCAATAATTATGGGAGAATAGCTATTAATGGACCACACCGCTGCAGTTATCAAGGGCCCCATTCTAAATCTATACATCTCCTTTACGTGTACCAATGTAGGTATTTAGTTATTACCATAGATATAAATGATTGTTTTAAGAATGATTTACGAAAGAATGACTTTTGTTGAGTTAATGGACCACACCGCTGCAGTTATCAAGGGCCCCATTCTAAATCTATACATCTCCTTTACGTGTACCAATGTATTTAGTTATACCATAAATATAAATGATTGTTTTAAGAATGATTTACGAAAAAATGACTTACTGTTGAGTTTCTTTCGGCTTTCTTCTCAATAGCGGTCAACTCTTGGGAAATGCCGGTAGATTCACAATCTGACTTGTAAAAGTGCCCTTGTAGCCTATTCACTGAATAAATTATTTCATTTCATTCATTTCAATATTCACTTTTGGTTCAGGTCCGGTACACGGGCTACCGCGACAGGCCCCCAGAAGAACGGCAGATGAGGTTCACGAGCGGCTGCCGCGAGGGCCACACCGAGATCGCCTTCACGGCCACCGGCACCAACCTACAGCTGGTCTTCGACCACTCGCCCTACAACAACCGTGGCTGCGACTTCCAAAAGGAGAATGGCAAGGTGAGTCACTTAATGGATTTTTGATATAGCGATTGGAAGTGAAACGTTTGTCACGCATAGTTCTGTCACTCATTTTATCCAGTGTAAATATTTAGCACAACTAACAGCGATTATACGCAATGATACTTGTTTGTCTTGGATTTACATACAGTGCGTGAGCTATCAGAATGTGATTCGAGTTTTATACCTGTCTCGCTTGCTCTTACGCGATCTAGAACTACCCAAACCCGAACCCCAATCTGAGGGCTCACGGACTTTACCGAATTATAAAATACTATGCTACCTACATACGTACTTACTGCCGGCAAACTTTTAGAGCATAACCTTGACTGCGCAGTAGCCGATTTACGTACAAATGTATACATGCGCAAATCCGCCATTTTTGTTCTATACTTGAGACTAATAACGAAAAGGTCATATCGGATTTCACGCATACCCAGTCCCACGCATACGTTGTGCGTTAGTTAGACAAACCTTAGCATTTTTTAAATAATTTCCTTCCACCTTGTCTTATTTGCATGGCATTGAAAAGAAAGTGATAGTGGTACCATTTGTCGTGTGACAAAAAGTCGCGTGTCACAGTCATGCTAAAGGTGCTGCTAAACTAGCACCAAATTCCAAAACGTCTAATATCACGAATTAAATTTAATTGGTTACTAATACAGAGTTGATATGCAAATTAATTAATCAAGTAATAACTTCTAATAACCACATTAAGCAAGACAGATTGAAGTAGTACGTACCAAGTACGTACCTATTTGTTTTCTTTGTATGTGCTTCTTATGAAGTTCTGGAATTAGTGAATCATCAAGCTGCATTCTAATGGCATCATTCGTCACCGGGCCAGGCATCAGTGGCTCTTCCGGCACATTTTCATAACCCAAATTAAGACATAAATTCCATTCAAACTTCTAATGAAAGAAATATAAAGCCGTAACACCGCAGATAACGTGTTGGTCACGCTTCGAGTTTGTTTCATACAATTAGGACCGAAAGTCGTCAACGCGCGGCGGTCAGTCTAATGTGCTTCGAGTCATGTTAACGCATACATTCTATACGTTTAGATTACTCATTGATTTGCGTAGTTACATTGTTTTCCTTTTAATTTGATCAAAAGTGAATAGATTCTTATATCTTATAATTTTTTTCATAACGTGCGTTATAACAGGCTTCGAAGAACCACGTTTCGGGCGGAACAACTCGAGAGAAATGTAAAGGAATTTCATGCATAATTGAAGGCCTAAGCCGGGAAGTATTTTATTTCAACATAGCGTCTTTGTTTTGCTGAATCATTTTTTTTTCCGGTGGTGTATTTTATTATTTCATTGCATATGTTTGAAAAAAGCACTAAACATGCCTTAGCCGTGAAAAGGAGTTGCCGTCTTCGTATCACTTGTAAAGAAACGCGTATTTCTTTAACGTATTAAGCATAGGTTTGGAGCACGTAAATATTGCGCGATACTCTGACTTGGTCAGTACATTCGTTAAGTATTTTTCAAAGTTTTATAGTCACATTCCGCATTAGTCACATTCAATGACGATAGGGAAAAACTGATATTCTCCGGATCTTTCCTCCTGCCATGTTAGCTTAGCTAGTTATGAGTAAGTTGGGGTTTGGAATATAAACGTATTAATAAATGCCATCGTAAACGCTCATAATCTCGGTTATATAATAATTTATTTTATTTTTATGAGTTCCTATCACAGTCCTAGAGAAGTTTTTTATTGTAAGCCTAAGGCAAGGTAATTTTATTCTTAATACCTCCTCATGGTTTTAGTTATCAGGAACTGCGCAAGTAAATTATATTTAGCTCTGCATTTGCGTTAACCGTTTATTCGATTCGCTCGTGTCATATTATTTAAGTTAAATATGTACAATAGTACTTAAAAATTCAGACCATCGATTATTTTCAATGTGTGCATCATATGTAACTACTGTATATTACAATATATCTCAATTTTAGCCGGCAGCGATCCATATGGTGCCTCCTTTATTGAATATAGCCCCTTCGGCGTACGCGCCCGAACACCCGCTGCGCTTCTGTATGAATACTTAACTTACGTATATTTATTTACATTTGGTCCATTTAACTGCGCGCTTCAATGCGTACTCGAGCCCGTATTATGTAACGAATTTTATTAATAGGCATTAGAATCATTGCTTTGAACGAAAGAGGTTGAATTATGATGAAACCCAACCGAAAACACTGACAAAATTCATTGTAAAGTAAATCAACATAAATACTAGTGGCTCCGAGAAATGTAGACCTCGCGATTATTATTTTGTTAAGATTTTTTTGCCAAGCTGAAACTGAGACGCTTCGCTCGCTCGGTCAATTGATGTCATTATAATAATTTTTGTTTTGCTTTATTAAGAGATAAGAACTATTACTACTATTGTGACATTATAGCTGTATCGTAGTGAAACATATTTAAAAAAGTATTTGCGCCTCAACGCCCTCAACTCGTTATGGACCAGCCCGACTGGCTATGTCTTAATTAACCGAACAAACTAGTAATGTTATCAATTTGCTGTGTGGACTTCTTGATTACCTACGATCACTTCCAATTTATTTTGACTGTGGTGCATATTAAAACACTATTTACTGAGTTTTATATCATATCTAATATACATATATCGAATTACCCACCTAATTCTTTATTGAAACCTTATCTAATTGATGATATAGTGCCTATAGATTAGACTATTTCGGGAAAATTCCCTCGTGGCAAGAGGGAAAATGGTTCCCCTAAAATCGATAATGGAAAAGCGTAAGGCATTGGCGAGCGCCGCGACGGCGCGCGCCGCTTCCACCGACGCCATCTTTGTTGTTCTCCCACTTTCTTTCCTACCCTCCTCGTACATGTAATTTAATTAGATACAAGTTAATAATTCCGTAAATAATGCTCCTTTTAATATTGTGAGGGGCATCTAACGTGATCGACATTTTCATAGTTTCGCTGGACTAAAAGAAGACCAACTTAACAATCTATATTTATGTGTACCTATATATAACTATTAAAAAATTCCTTTAAAAAAAATATGAATTTATGGTACAGTGCGCGATTGAGTTTCACTAAATAAATTCCTTAGAATAATAACGCCTAGAATGATAGTTTCAAACGGCCGAAGCGTCACACGTGAGGCATAAAATGGATTCATGTAGTTGTGAACAACTCGTATTTACACGCGCCGATACGCACACAAACACACCAATAATGTTGCTAGCGCAATCAAATTTTCCAGAAATTGGCGGAATACTCTTGCCAGTGGTGTTTGGTTACTTTCAAAATTTTAATTGAATCTTAGACCTGTTGCTGAGTTCAAACATCATTAAATGCATTAACCAAAAGTTTTTTATTTATTATTTTAATTTAAAATGTCAGTTATGATGTAGGTATAGTCAAATCTGAATATGCAATAGAGCAAATCCTGAAACGGCCAAAAATTACTTTACAGCTAGCTGAAAACGATTCTAAATCAAAGAAATTGACGTTTGAAGTTAATCCACCGGCGTAACAATATGATGTTGATCCAAAATCCACACAATTACTCTGACACAAAAAACTACAGTGTCAAATAAAATTAGACATGATTTTACAACTGACTTTACTTTTATTTGCACAGTCGTCAACTCATCATCAAGACATTCGTATCTAAGTAATCTGAGTAATCAGTATATTATCAGGACAGAATTATGGGCAAATAATTCCGTTACACGGGTAACACTACGTGGTCATGCCGCTTATAAAAGATACGAATTTTTGATTACTGTTTTACGTAAAAATACGAGTTAAAGAATAATATTTACGAGTGAAATGTTATCTTAGAATGTTTATCATTTTTTTCCGATGCATTGTGACACCCTATCCTTGCACAAATCGTCATAATAATTGAAAATGTGGGAGCTCTTTACACCTGTCACGCGTCCTTGCAACTGAGAAGCCGATCGGCGCTTTAAGCCATTTCTGGCTTACTTTTAGTGGCCTCACCGTTGCGCGTGAACTGGGTTTCTAGGCGTTATTATTCTAAGATAAATTCCTAGTTAACAAACTAAGTCAATTGCTGCTCGAAACCGAATGCCATACGGCAAGCGACAAACTATGCCACTTCAAATAACAAAGGTTCAAAAATTAAAAGAAGTGAAAACGTGAATAGGTGTAATTATTGAAATTGCATCCTTGGCGAGTGTCTGCCACAGTAACAGTATTAAATTAAAGGTTTGTTCGCAGCGGATGCGGAACAAAGAGCACGCGATCGGAACCTTCGCTTGCCTTCTGTTGTTTTGTCCATTTTCACTCTAAACGATGTTGCCCAATTTTTGCCAGTTCATATTTGGTTGTAATTTATTTAAAAAATCCTATGTGATCAACGGAACTGGTCACCATCAGACCATCACCTAATTGTATTTCTGTTATGAATTAAAAGTAAAAGTAGTCCCATTAGTTGCGATACCACTACTGGTTCTTGGAACTCTGCCGGTAAGCTAAAAAAAGGGCACCGATGAGGATGACTCATTAGAGTACTTTTTCAGTACTTTTTCTTGCAGCAACACTGTTCTATTCAACATAAACGTAACAGATGTCAGATTTCTACCGGCCTTTTGTTTAATTAAAGAGCAGTGTATTTATTTAAATTCTTTCACCAGGCTAACTTCCAAAGGTTCTGCTTTAAATTACAAAACTTGATAGAGCTGCCTTATTATAATATGTACATTTTTCTTCGGGGTTTCCGCGTAGTTTAGAAAAAAAGAGATGTGAAAACCCCACTTCTCCTTTTTCCATGATGAGATAAAATTTTCACCAATTTTCTCTCCTGAAAACCTTTCTCGAGTCTTAAGGATTATGGCAAAACATATTTATATGTCTCCAGTCGCTCTCAAGTTATGCTTATGTTTGTAGCAACACATTTAGTGATACATTTTTATTTAGATGTATGGATAAATCAATTATGGTACCTACACTAAATACAAACTTGTACAAGATTAGGTACGTACATCACTACTGCTTATTTTGGAGCTATGAACGTTCGTTATATATTTTCATTAATTGAACACACTTTATTTAGATGTCGATAGTGAAGTGAAGTCTTGAAAAAAGCTTATTTTTTTTTGGTCATTAGTAGAAAGAACTCCTCCGCACTACGGAACATGTGACTGATAAACGTTTCCTTCCCTTTTGCCAGTGTTGCCACCAGCGGCGTCTAATTTTTTGTGCCGTCCAATTTTTTGTGAAATTCTAGGTAGTAATTTATATCGTTTTTTGTCGACAGGCCCACATAGTGTCCAAGTTTATAATGAACGGCGTGTGCGTGAGATGGCGGGGCTGGATAGATTTGGAGAGGTTGGATGGAGCGGGATGTTTGGAGTTGGATGAAGAGCGTGCGGCTATAGAGGACGCCGCGCTGCGCGATCAGATCGAGCGGTACAACCAGAGGTTGAGAGACTTCGAGGATAAGCAGCGGGTGTACCGCGAGCACGGGGATGAGCTACGCGCACACTCGCACGCGCACGTGCAACGCTGCCACCAGCGCCAGCCGCCGCACGCCGCGCACCCCGCACATCCCCACACGCACCCCTCGCATCCCGTCCATATGAAGTCGCAGGGAGCACTCATCTCATAAGCCACGAACCTTTAGGAAGGCGAGAATATATAGAAAATTTAAATAAAGGAAAAATCGAAACTAACAGGTATCGCGTTAATAGACGCATCATTACTTATTCACTAAATGGCATTATCAACCTTACTTTTTACTGTAATTTGAGGTCTACGTAGCCAACTTCATACATGGTTAAGTAGATGCTGATAGCATACATATTGTACCCCTTGGACTGAATTCGATCAGATTTTTATTTCAAGATAGTTAAATAAGAAACTATTGCGGGGTTTTGAAATGACTACCCGAGAGGTTTTGAAATTACTATTCGTGCGATAATATTTTCGTCAAATGCAGCCTTAGTAACGGTATGAGCGGACGGTAAATAATTTTAGAATTTGTAAAGAGGGTGTACAGTAAATACAGGTATTTTTTGAAGTTGCTTGGATTTCGTATTAATGTTTTAAAAAACCTCATGCGAACGTAGAAGAAACTGTGTATATTCTCGCCTTTGAACGTAGCACCAAAAGTCTGACTGTGAATCCTGTAATTAGTATTATATATGAAAATAAATAAACGCGTCGCCTTAGAGATACTACCATACTGATAACAACACCTACTTAAACGGTATGACCAGCTCATTTCCCTCAATCTTAACACTTTCGCAACCAGATATAAAATTTAACCCTACCCCAGAAACCGAGAGCCCGCTAGGTGGGTAGCTCTTTAAGCAAAAATACGTGACCGGCATCTGAGCAATGATTACGAGTGCCTATCAGGCGGGTTCCTGGTAGCGAAAGTGTTAATTAGATTACTTATTAGTAGCGAACTGCTAATTTCACTAGTATCGATCACTGATGCTGCAAATCATTTTTGTATTTATCAACCTACTAATAAGGAATTCAATTGAAATTTTGAAAGAGGAATTAATAAATGGTAGTTTACTTAATATGAAACAACGAGGGTGGTTGAAACGCATTTACATTTTGTCACCAAAAACGAACCTGAGTATAGAAGTTTTATGATATTTCGTGAATCAATCATTATGAAATATCTGCAATTTAATAATGTAAGTTAATTATTATACAAAATTAGAACACAAATGTCTATGGCTTGAATGGCTTCAATAGTTGTATCAATATTCTACATACGTATTAGTGTCAAAACCGATTGTGTTAACAATAGATACATCTAATAAATATAATTCGTTTCAAAACACACAAAAATACTTAATTAGGCTTTTTAATTTGATGTACCTAATTACTACTGAAATGAAATATATGTAGGTATACAATTGTATAATTTGGCTACTTAATTTAATCAAAGTATCTGTTCTTGTTTACTTTGTGTTATATTATGTTATTTATTTTTAAGGAAATTGTATACATTAATAGAAAATAATTAATACAATTTTTGTGATAGTAATGTAAATAAACCATAATGATCTTTTAAAAGAAATCTTTATTCAGCCCTATTAATCCATAATTCATTCATAAATCAAATCCACATCCAAAAACGCACTGCACTGAAAACATAAATTTATATTTGTACTTAGGTATATGAGTTCCTTTTGACATGCAGATCCCAACCCAATATTATTATGAATAGGACCTACAGGAACACGTGAGTATGGAACCCTTAGATTGGTAACAATAAATACTAACAATTACAAAGCCTAGAACTGACCTCAGTATGCATTCACACATTAGTATCGAAAGTCGAAACTTATGCAAAATCTGAATAAATTTGAATACGGTGCTGTTTTTAATCAGTTGCGCAGAAGAGTTGAGTTTTAACAGCTATTATTTTCAAGGAACGTCAAAAAGGGAGATCCTCAGTTCAACTGTATATGGTCTTACACCTAAAATGTCAGCGGTTTCAATTATATACTAAAAAGCTTTCGAGAAGTCAACTAATAAGATGAAAATAACCCTACTAAGGTAAACGCAGGTATCAACGACCCATCGAAAATCTGCAGGTAATACCGACCTATAAATTGAAAGTCAATTTTTACGCTTCCTGTACTATTCTAGCTATAGATAGCTGAAGCTACGCACACGTTGGTTCCTAGACCATCATTTACTTTTGCGTTAGTGTGTGTGAAAGTGCAAAAAAGAGACAAAATAACCCAATTTGTGCGGAGACAGCGTGGGCGCAGGTCACATCGTACTAGGCCTTAATCCATCAGGTAAGCACGTGACTTTTCTACTTAAGCGATTTATTCGAATAAGTGAGTGCTATACTTTTTGTTGTGTTATCAAATATGTTCCGTTGAGTGTCAGTTCTGGATTTCATACCACATTTTATTGAAAAAAAGCTATTTGAAATGATAAAACCTTATAATAAAATAGGACGGTCTTAGCTTCATCAGTTTTAGTTGTGGCAGCTATCGCCGAGTCATAAGTCGTGAATGGCCTCAGCATAGTGTTTCGGTTTTTTCTATATTGTGTTATTATATGACAATAACACCGGTAGTTCAATAGACCAATTGAAATTCAAACATCTGTTCTTTGTCAAAATGTATTAGCGACCTACGTATTGTTGTCTACTTTCTTTTTTATTACGCTTTTATTTTAACCAATATTGACATATTTTTGGAAGGTCGACTCATGCATCGTTACATTTATAAATATTTGTTTTTTGTTTAAAACTGTATGCATGGGTACATATTTCTTGTTATATGTATTCATTACGATCTGATTTATAGTCAGAAGGTGTAACTTAATAATAAATACCTACTTTTTATGAGTCGCTAATACATCATATGTTTGCACTTACAAATTTTATTACCGACCCATAAGTCGTTAATGGCCTCAGAATAGAGTTTTGTTTTTTTCTCTATTATGTCATTATATGACAATAACACAGGTACTTAAATAGCCCAATTTAAATAAAAACATCGGTTCTTTGTAAAAATATATTAGCGACATACGTATTGTTCTCTACTTTCTTTTTTATCACGTTGTTAATTGAACTAATAATGACATATTTTTGGAAGGTTGATTCTTGAATTGTTACATTAAAAGTTATTGTTTTTTGTTTAAAACTGTGTGCATGGGTTCATATTTCATGTTATATTAATTAATTACAATCTGTTTTAAAGTCAGAAGGTGTAACTTAATAAAAAATACCTACTTTTTATGAGTCGCTGATAAATTATATGTTTGCACTAACAAATTGTATTAGCGATCCATAGGGGTCGGTAGTAGCAACAGTAAGAAGCTATTACCGATCGTATATAGATTATTGTATATCTCACCTACTTTGTGACCGGACACTTTCTTGCCAAACCACTATATGATAAAGAGATTTTAATTAAGTGTTTATTCATTACGATCTGATTTATAGTCAGAAGGTGTAACTTAATAATAAATACCTACTTTTTATGAGTCGCTAATACATCATAATGTTTGCACTAACAAATTTTATTACCGACCCATAAGTCGTTAATGGCCTCAGAATAGAGTTTTGTTTTTTTCTCTATTATGTCATTATATGACAATAACACAGGTACTTTAATAGCCCAATTTAAATAAAAACATCGGTTCTTTGTAAAAATATATTAGCGACATACGTATTGTTCTCTACTTTCTTTTTTATCACGTTGTTAATTGAACTAATAATGACATATTTTTGGAAGGTCGATTCTTCAATTGTTACATTAAAAAATATTGTTTTTTGTTTAAAACTGTGTGCATGGGTTCATATTTCATGTTATATTAATTAATTACAATCTGTTTTAAAGTCAGAAGGTGTAACTTAATAAAAAATACCTACTTTTTATGAGTCGCTGATAAATTATATGTTTGCATTAACAAATTGTATTAGCGATCCATAGGGGTCGGTAGTAGCAACAGTAAGAAGCTATTACCGATCGTATATAGATTATTACGATCGGTGATAGCTGCATAAAAATCGTTAATAGCTTCACAGGCATTTTTGTGAGTCGGTATTAGCAACAATCGACTTCGTCGTTATATAAATTATTTTATACAGTAAAGACCTTTATTCAGTAGCCTTTAACATAGAAAATATAGAATTTACACATAATACAAACGTAAAAAAATAAAAACATGAATCTGAGAGCAATCAGCATCCTTAAAAATGATGGTTCATTTTGAAATTGCCTTAAGGGGGTCGGTAATACCTGCGTTTACCTTAATAAGATGATATAATAAGACCCTCTACTAATAAGATGATATAATGATGCAGAGGAATAAATGCAGATGACTAATTAGTAAAAATAAATCGCAGGCATAGGTAGGTACTAGGGCGCTTAGAAAAAAAGAGCTGACTTCAAAATAAACTGAAAAGCCGTTCACGTCGACTTCAAAATAAACTGAAATGCCATTCACGTTCATGTACCTACAGATTAAATTTGAATTATTACTGAATTATTACTAAACAAGAAACTCAATATCATAATGAACCACTATTATTACCACAGACCACTATTATTACTATGAAAACAGATGCCACGCATGAAGTCTTTAATTATTAATTATTTCTATTTGGTTAAAGAACACGAGTATTTTTGTTCGATGAAGAAGTTTAGAGAAATGAGATTTGGCACCGACTTCAAACGGTGATTTAAACTTGAAAAGGTGATTATACGGATTATTTTTGGCTATTCAGGTTTTTTTTAATCGGTTCTTTTTTTGCTTTTCAGTGATTTAAATAAAATACGTAACCTACCTATAATATTTAAAGAATTATGCCCTAACTCCTAACTAAGGTGTTGTACCCTCCATCGGCTCCATCTATAATTATAACTCATCATAATGATATGCTGAATAACTTTATAAAACACATGAAAAACATTGCTAGTGCTTATAAGTTTTGAGGGTCGTCCTCGATTTTCCTGGGATCCACCTCAGGAATGTACTCTTTCAAATAAAAAAACCGCCCAAGAGCATGTCAGGCCACGCTCAGTGTAGGGTTCCGTAGTTGCCCATCCTTTTATTGTAAAGGTTGGGCATAAAACAGCGGTTTTAATGATGAATGTAATGATCACGGAGCTAGCCGCGGACGGACAGACAGACGAACAGACGGACATGGCGAAACTATTAGGGTTCCTAGTTGACTACGGAACCCTAAAAAGAAAGAATCGGCGGAGAAATCGGTGGACATACATAAAAAATCATACAGTGAAACATAGAACCTCCTCCTTTTTTGAAAACGATTAAAAAAGATCGTAAATTTATAATTAAAAATAAATATTCATTCAGTGCGTCACGTTCATACTTCAACAATCTGAAATTGAACTTTTGGGACACTTTTTTCTTGAGGTTTGATTTGAATCGTACAAACGATTCCGAGTGAGATGAGCATACAATTTCTATTATCTAAAAAAATACGTACACGCTTTTTTGAAAAAACGCCGACTTAGGTACTCTTAGCACTAAATCATATCATAATTTTTTTATTTATTTTTTATTTAAGGATTACCAACAGATAACACATCAGACTATAACATAGTATAGTACACAAATGACAAACAGGATGCTTATCCAATTATAGGTAACCACGGCTAACATTTGGGTTCTTTAAAGAATAAAATTGCTACTAAGCAGTGACTGCCATTACAGTCAATCTATGTTGAGCGTAATAGCAATTTTTCGCGAATGTTGTTCATCTTTTTAGCTTAGAATCTTGACTCAATATTTCCATTCCCGATGCTCATAGGGGCCCAAGCCCAACCGTATTCAGGCGCTTGCCGGTCGACGGCGGCAGTTAATTTTACAGCAGCATTTAGTGCAAGCAATCAACTGTGAGCAGTTCAACGAGCATGAACGTGAACATTTCCGTGCCGTCTAAATTGCGTATAATGAGCGAGGGCGGAGCGGGTCGGCGGCGCAGGCGAGGCGGTACAGGTGCGGCGCGTGCGACCCGCGCCCGTATCACTAAATTACTACTCGATATTCTACAAACAAAACCAACAACTGAACTTACATTTTCCATATAACCTCTACATTTTATTTTAGTGTAACATGCCCTGCGACCCCTGCGCTTGCGCTGTCCGGACATGCGATGCTTAATTGCATTTAATTTGACTAGCGCGCGCAACACGAAAGGGATCACCACCCCTAACTTTTTTGCTTCAATGCGCAAAGCCTCGTTGAGCATGATACCTGTGATCGGAATTAACTGAAACTAATGGTAATTTGATAGTTATGGGTTGCTAATTTGTGGCGTAGGATATGTTTAGAAAATATAAGTAATATATATTTTTGAAAAAGAAAGAAAGGATTTAGGTAAATATAGAAGCTACTAAATTAAATTTCTGAGCAAATGCCCTGTACCTACGTACTTGCTTATTTCGATACAGATTAGTGTTGTGTAAGTACCTGATTGGATGATTCTACCTAGGTACTTTTGTTATAAAACGTCGCCCGGTCATTGAAATGAATGATAGTTATTTTTAAGGTCCCTCTCCGTTTGTAATTGTAAGTTAGGTACTTCATATGCCCACTACGATAACCGGCGATGTAACTGAAGCCTTACGATATTGATATGGTACTTCTCAGGAATAAAACAAGGTAGGTATAGGTAGTACTTACTTAAACTATTGATACAAAGATATCAAAGCTCATAGAAAAATTGAAATGAGTTACCTGGGGGACGAGACCGGGAATCGAACCCGCGGTACCTCTGGATTGCCGATCCAGTGCGTTAACCACTTCGCTACCCGAACCCCAACCAACCTTTCAAATTTTTCCTTATGCTTCGTGTGCCGATCTTTGCATTGTTTATTTTAAAGGTTTTTACACCTTAGTGACCACTATATGAATACGTTAATATTCACATCTTACCGCACTTCTTTACAGCAGTGAACGAGCAAGCGAGAGACGGCACCGTTATTTTAATAAATTTATGAAACATTGTCTCATTTTTTTTTTAATGTGGGTAAACACTTATTTCCTTGAAAAAAAAAATAAGTTCGAAATCAAAAATCATTAAATCATTACTACTTAGATGTTTTTGTCCGATAAGACATTACGTATACCTACGTACCTACCTATATAGGTACCTACTGATCTAAAGAAAATAAGGGCCACTTGAACTTTTGCTCTTGAATAAATTATGATTGCTCTGTGTTGTATTTGGCCCTTATATTTTTTTGGTAGATTTACTACAACCTAGATAAACGTAAAAGTAATAGATATAAGGATAATGTTTCTGTTTAGTACAAACAAAGCCATAAAAATCAATGAACTTGTAAAATTATTCGACTCAGTATACAGTGTAAGATATTTATAAAAACACCCAATAAATAAACATAACTATTTACAAAAAAATATCCCCCGTAATCGGTCCATCTTTGCAGCTTATATGACACTTTATGCGGAAGTAGCTAAGTCGCATCAGATACTATCGCAGGTTATATTGTGACCGACGGCACCTTGACCGTCAAAATTGAGCAGGTAGTCGACATGATCTTTGGCGATCGACCGCAAAAAACTGGGTGTACAAGAGAAATCAGAAACGAACGCTATCCAGATCCCGTGCACAATGAACCCGTGATTTATCAGGCCATTCTTTTTGCGTAAAAAGCGCAGGTCAGTGTAGAGCGAAGCACCAAAAGGGCATTTCGTGTAATCCGCGCGCGAAGCGTGGGAACGACGCGCCATGCCTGATCCTACATTACCGGCTAACCTTATTCGGTAAGTACGTAAAAATTACATTTCCCATTAATCATTCGTTGTGTCCTAAAATTTATTATAATTTTTATCTTTTTTAATAAGTTTTGATTTCAGAATTACCAAAAAAAATCTACCACTAAGAAAGTGGTAAGAACATTCAATTAAGAGCTTAAATTTGGCATACTTATGTAAGTTCGATGATAATGCAATATTTTGATACCTACGATGGTAGGGAGGGAGGGCTGATCTATTGATGCCATTGATGGACTCGGATGGTGATCGTGGAACTCTGTAATAAAATAACGCAATGCAACCCTACTAGTTTGGGCTCTTTCGAATTGTCTCTTTACGGCTTTAGAGAAAAGTATTTTTCTCAAAAATTGCATGTAATGTTGCCTTACCATCGCTAGATAGACTACAGTAAGAGCCTTATCACACTTGCGATTTGCGAGCGAATTTTGTATGGCGGCGATCACGCAGCGAGTTCGCCGCGACGCTTATTTGTATAGAAAACTCGCTCGCAAATCGCAAGTGTGATAAGGCCCTAAGTGGAACATACCGAAGACTTTTTAGAAGTGTCCAGTAAACAGCGAGATTTTAAATTTGGAATCAATATTTGTCCAGTAAGTAAGTATGTAATTCCTATTACGTATCAAGATATTTGAATATCGAAACACGATTTACATCGTCACCGACCTATAAAAAAATTAAGGATGTGAAGGCGATGAGGTCGTATATAAATGTAAAAAGGATGCATTCCACAAATTGTTTTAATTATAAGTACAGTGCGAGAGCAAATTGTAGAAATTAAAAAGTGGCGTCCCTTTTTCATAGATTAAATAGAAAGAGACGACATTGCAGTATACACTTGCAATTTACACTAAGAGCAAATGTAAAATAAAAGGAGGTTAGTATATACTATTGGCAGTATAAACGTAACTCAAGATGCATATTTAAAAAAAAAAAAGTAGCGACAAGGTTTAGTGCGGAAGTTTGTATGCAGCGTTTAGTTCATAATTGTGCTGTGTAAAATGACAATGATATTTTGAAATTCCTTCCTTTTTTGTGTCATTTAGAAAAAACCTCGGAGTTAAAATTGAAGGTAAGCTTTATGATATAAAAATTAGTTAGAAAATACAACAATGTAAAACAATAATTAAATTTTATCTTTAAGACTTAGATTTGTAAGACAGTGCAAATAATTAAACGCAGTATTTATGTATAAAAAAAGAAATTAAGGCGGGATTTAAATTAAAAGACAAAAATTTCAAATTTGTTTATTACAATAATTCAGCAAAAATGAGTTCAGACGAGTCTGATTCCGAATAGACGGCACTCCTCCATACTTAAAAGCGGAGGCAAAGTTAGCTAAAATAATTTACTTCCGACTAAATCCAAGGAAATATAAAAAAATACCAGAGATTCATTAAATGGAAGGAAGAAAATCAAGTTAATATTTGGTCAGATAATGTGTGATAAGGTCTGAATATTTCAACAATCTTTCTGAGACAATCGGATGGCTACAAAGGAAAGAAATCACAAATATTCAGCAGCAAAATATAGAAAAGTTCTTAAATCAAGCTCTAGATGATAAACATTTTGGCGATGAAGGTAAATAAATGCTGCCACTATTTGATAACGAAATAACTATATCTTTTATCCAAGTATAAAGTCATAATTTTATTATTTTTGTTATAGGTTGTTATCATGGGAGTTAATGGTGCCTGCAACGATGAATATCACAATGTGTAATAATAAAAATGGGATATAACAAAAATATTCATTGGAAAATGGCCGAATATGAATGTCACCTATAAAATATAATTTTAATCTAATTTTCTTGTTTCATTTTTGAGAAAAGCACTATACTTGCTTCGACCGTAAGAGCCATCCTGGCCTCGTATTATATCCGGACCTCGCCTACGGCTCGGTAAGTCTAATTCCTACTCGGCCAGTATGGCTTAGGTACTTACTGGTCTCTGCCGTAATGTACTAATTCGGCGATAGAAGCTTGTCATATTATTATTTTTTTGCATAAACTTATTGCATTCAACTGATCGATGTATTTTTCTCCACAAGGATAAAGTTAAGTTTGGGATATATTCAAACTAATTTTTGTAGGTTTTTTGTCTCCAAAAAACAGACAAATGTGTGGAACATATTGTAAGTACCATGCTGACATTGCTGACCCTCCCAAGAAAAATAAAAGCTAGATAAGTACTTCATTGTTTCAATAGATATATGAACTTATATCATGCTTGCGCAAAACGCTGGCCCTATTCCAAAACGATACACATTCAAAGGCAAACTTTTTTGCAAGTTTGCGTAGTTTGCGTAATTTTTTTAACCTAATTTCAAAATTTAAAAAACCCCCGATACAAGTAGCTGGTCATCACATATTTCCCTATATTTCCCTCATTTAATGAGTGTGATAAAAATGCTATTAAACCTGAATATTACAACAACATTTGAAATTCTTAGCTTCCCTGAGCTGAGCCTGTCACTTGTTCCAATCAAAGCTTTTTACAAAACATAGCTGAGAACCATTTCGACAGACAAGGCTTTCGACAAAAAAAACCCGCTTTCGAATATGTCCATCTCCATCCATTTGGAAGCTACGGTGCCACAGACAGACACACAGATACCCATGTTCAACTTTTAACACCCTTTTTTTCGTAAGGGGATAAAAAGATAAAAACAATATATACCTACCTAAAGTGCCATCTCTCAATGTCCAGTCAGGTAAGTAACAACTTCATTCGCAGCTCGAAACGACGATAAATCTTTCAACAGCAGCATCCTCTGCGTGTATTGTGCGATTTGTGCGTCTGATTGATTGCTTGCGATAATTTGGACAGTGGCACAGAATAGATAATAGCACAAGTACAGAAGGCACACTACTTTGATCTTTACAAAAGCCGCTTTTTTTAGCCGAAAAAATATGATTTATGGCCCTTCTAAAGTCGTCGTCCCCAGCGCAAGCCAAACGGAACTTTAAAGCTGCGTGCCAACGGTAAAAATGAATTGGCTCGCTTGCCACGTCGCCGAGAGCGAGGGCTGTCAACGACTAAAAATAAAAATGTATTTCCCATTTATTTCTTGTATTCAATATAGAGAGTAATATGTTTATATTCTTCATACATTATACATATTTATTATTTCATTATTTAACTATAAAATAATCAATCACAGAATTTGGACGAATTGAATCCACCACCAGGCCGCAAAACATTTTAGCTTTATTTTTAAACATTTTAATACCTATAATATAATAAAATAATGCAACGAATGCGTTACCTTAACATGCAATTAAATTCTTGAGCTTCATTTTGTTTTTGCTTAGTTGTCCGATATTTATTTATTTGTTCATATATATTCATCACTATACACCTAGTATAAAACAAAGTCGTTTCCTGCTGTCTGTCTGTCTGCCCCTATGTAGGTATGCTTAGATCTTTAAAAATACGCACGGACGCACCGTGCGAAGCCGGGACGGGTCGCTAGTCACAAATAAAACATGTATAAAGGCGAACTTATCCCTATTAGGGATCTCTTCCAATACATTTCTTTTAACTCTTTATTTATATATTTTATATACTTACCTATCAAACTATCACTCAATCGTTTATTCATTACTTACAAGTAATTTTACAAACTTGATATCAAATATTATTATAAATCCTCTATGATTGTTGATTTAGTAGTAGACATACTTATTTTACTAGAATTTAAATTGACAAATATCAGCAAATAATCAATTCAAAGTTACATAAGTACCTACTTAACAATTAAAATTGATCTAAGTAACCAGTGTTAAATATGGAAGTAGATACACCTGCAATATGTTTTTTATTATTATTCAGTAACTACTTATTATTATGTTAATTAATAATTTATATATTATGTTAATTTTCTTACCTATCGGCATCCTTCGGACGTGTTGGGAGAACGAAAAACGCGTGATTCCAATTTCGATCATTGTTCCTACAACCCGCTGCGATACAATATCTTTTCGCTGTCTTTTTACTCATTTAAACACTTTATATTATAATATAACACTGGTATCAACAGATGAGTGAGGAACGTTCACTTGCGACGTACATAAATCGGAAGAGCGTGCGCGCGAATTTCGTGTACGTGCGTTCCGAGACAGTGCGTGGCAGCCACTGAATAGGCACCATGCATGAGGCCACCGGCATGTACTTGTAGCGGGAAACCTTAATCGCGGAGTGCGCCCCGCTTGACAGTGGTGTTAAATGCACTTGCTCACAATAGAAAAATGTTTCAGTGTTATATTACTTCCTAGAGTATCAGGTGGAAGTAACAATGAATGATAAATATTGAAATAGAACTCATATGTATTTCATTCAAAGTTCAACTAATAGGACTGTGTGTATTGGATATAGGTATCTACTTATAATTTATAATATATAGGGCATTCGAATTTACACAATACCTACTCAATGTGCCCATTCGTATCATAAAGGGAACCTGGGAGTGGACGGACAAACTAATTATTTTATTTTTATTAAAGCAGTAACGTCTGCTAGCGTAAACCAAATGTTTACAATGAAGCGACAAAAGAAGCATATAGCAACCACATGGGTGCGTAACGGTGATATAAGAACTTTTTTTTTTTTTTATGTCATAGGATAGGGGGCAAACGAGCAAACGAATCGCCTGATGGAAAGCGATTACCGTCGCCCATAGACACCTGCAATACCAGAGGAGTCACAAGTGCGTTGCCGGCCTTTCAGGTGGGAATACGCTCTTTTCTTGAAGGTTTGAAGGTCGTATCGGTCCGGTAGGAAATACCGCAAGCGACAATTCATTCCACAATGCAGTCGTGCGAGGCAGGAAATTTCTAGAAAAGCGCACAGTTGTGGACTGCCAACTATCTAAGTGGTGAGGATGAAAGGATTGTCGCGTTGAACGATGGCGGTCAACTTTTGGTATTAAGTATTTTGGTCAGTATAATGATTAAGGGATATACGAGTAATGTATTGTATTATACAAGGTGTAACAACATTTGAAATATTATCATATGCCCTAACTGTCATCCAGTATAATAATCATTTGAAAAAACAATTTTTAATCTAATAATAATGTGTAGGAATCGGACGATCGAGTACAAATGACAAGGAACAGGACTAATGGATTAGAAATCAGTGTTAGGTAAATTTTTTGTAATACATGTATACATACCTACTCATACCAAATTTCAGGTTTCTGGTACTAATGATCACGGAGCTAAGCCACGGACGGACGGACAGACAGACGAAACTATAAGGGTTCCTAGTTGACTACGGAACCCTAAAAACTGTCAAAGAGTCACAATTTGGTACGACGACGAGAGGAGCGAGAAGGAGTGTTAGGTTAGGACATCTTGTGATCAAAACACACCTCACTAACTGTCAAAGAATAAAATTGGCCAAGTGCGAGTCCGACTCGCGCATGAAGGGTTCCGTACCATAATCTATAACAAGTTTGTTGTATGGAAGCCCCCCTTAAATATTTATTTTATTTTATTTTTAGTCTTTGTTGTTATAGCGGCAATAGAAATACATCATCTGTGAAACTTTCAACTGTCTAGCTATCACCGTTCTTGAGATACAGCCTGGTAACAAACGGACGGACGGACGGACAGCGAAGTCTCAGTAATAGGGTCCCGTTTTTACTTTCTACCCTTTGGGTACGGAAACCTAAAACTGTCACAGAGTCAACGTGAGGTAAGATGACGAGCGAAGCGAGGAGAAGTGTTAGAATATCTTGCGATCACAACAAACCACACATTATGTTCAAAGAAGAAAAGCTGTCATGTTTTATATCCTTAAATATATTTTTCTCAAAAATTGCATGTAATGTTGCCTTACCATCGCTAGATAGACTACAGTAAGTGAAACATACCGAAGACTTTTTAGAAGTGTCCAGTAAACAGCGAGATTTTAAATTTGGAATCAATATTTATTTATCCAGTAAGTAAGTATGTAATTCCTATTACGTATCAAGATATTTGAATATCGAAATACGATTTACATCGTCACCGACCTATAAAAAAACCGGCCAAGTGCGAGTCGGACTCGCGCACCGAGGGTTCCGTACAAACACTTTCCATCCCTAGGTGGTTAAGTTAAGTTTGCACCTGGTATGTATAGCGCCCCATATAAATTAGGTGCAAAGTTAGGTATTAATAGGTATTAAAAAAAAAACTACTTACTAGATCTCGTTCAAAACAATTTTCGTTGGTAGTTTTTATAGTAATATACATCATGTTTTTTTTAGATTTTTCATTTTCTTATTTTAGAAGTTAGAGGGGTGGGGACCAACTTTTTTCCACTTTGGAAGCGTCTGTCACGCAAACTATTCGGTTTAGAAAAAAAATATTTTAGAAACCTCGATATCATTTTTGAAGACCTATCCATAGATACCCCACACGTATGTGTTTGATGAAAAAAAAAATTTTGAGTTTCTGTTCTAAGTATGGGGAGCCCCCAATATTTATTATTATTTTTTTATTTTTGCATCAAAATCTTAATGCGGTTCACAGAATACATCTACCTACCAAGTTTCAACAGTATAGCTCTTATAGTTTCGGAAAAAAATGGCTGTGACATACGGACGGACAGACAGACAGACATGACGAATCTATAAGGGTTCCGTTTTTTGCCATTTGGCTACGGAACCCTAAAAACTAAGGATGTGAAGGCGATGAGGTCGTATATAAATGTAAAAAGGATGTATTCCACAAATTGTTTTAATTATAAGTACAGTGCGAGAGCAAATTGTAGAAATTAAAAAGTGGCGTCCCTTTTTCATAGATTAAATAGAAAGAGACGACATTACAGTATACACTTGCAATTTACACTAAGAGCAAATGTAAAATAAAAAGAGGTTAGCACTATTGGCAGTATAAACGTAACTCAAGATGCATATTTAAAAAAAAAAGTCGCGACAAGGTTTAGTGCTTAGTGCGGAAGTTTGTATGCAGTGTTTAGTTCATAATTGTGCTGTGTAAAATGACAATGATATTTCGGGATTCCTTCCTTATTTGTGTCGTTTAGAAAAAACCTCGGAGTTAAAATTGAAGGTAAGCTTTATGATATGAAAATTAGTAAGAAAATACAACAATGTATAACAAAAATTATTAATTTTATCTTTAAAACTTAGATTTGTAAGACAGTGCAAATAATTAAACGCAGTATAAAAAAAGAAATTAAGGCGGGATTTAAATTAAAAGACAAAAAATTCAAATTTGTTTGTGTGATCTATTACAATAATTCAGCAAAAATTTGTTCAGACGAGTCTGATTCCGAATAGACGGCACTCCTCCATACAAGCGGAGGCAAAGTTAGCTAAAATAATTTACTTCCGACTAAATCCAAGGAGATATAAAAAAATACAAGAGACTCATTAAATGGAAGGAAGAAAATCAAGTTAATAATTGGTTAGATAATGTGTGATAAGGTCAGAATATTTCAACAATCTTTCTGAGACAATCGGATGGCTACAAAGAAAGGAAATCACAAATATTCAGCAGCAAAATATAGAAAAGTTCTTAAATCAAGCTCTAGATGATAAACATTCGGCGATGAAGGTAAATAAATGCTGCCACTATTTGATAACGATTTAGCTATATCTTTTATCCAAGTATAAACTCATAATTATTTTTGTTATAGGTTGTTATCATGGGAGGTAATGGTGCCTGCGACGACGAATATCCCGAAGTGTAATAATAAAAATGGGATATAATCAAAATATTCATTAGAAAATGGCCAAATATGAATGTCACCTACAAAATATAATTTTAATCTAATTTTCTTGTTGAATTTTTGAGAAAAGCACTATACCTACTTGCTTCGACCGTAAGAGCCATCCTGGCCTCGTATTATATCCTCGTCTAATTCCTATTCGGCCAGTATGGCTTACTTACTGGTCTCTGCCGTAATGTACTAATGCAGCTAATACTTAGATCTTATCATCATTATCTAAGGCAAATGTCTTTTTTACTCAGATCTTTATATCCAATGAAATTATACTGTCTAATAATTATATCTCAATAAATAATTATATGGTCTAAATGATTATTATCCTTAAAGATTACATCAATTGTTGTTATTTCTTTTATATCTAACATTTCACACTCCCACCACGCATTTAAATAACAATTATAAATAGATGCATGAAAACGTCTATCGATAGGGTTAAGTTGGGCCGAGGTAGAAAGTTGTTTACACTCAACACCACGGGACCATAGTACGGCTTCCCGAAGACACGCGAACCGGCTTGTCTCACACGTGAGTGCCCACGAGAGGCATGAGGCTTCTTGTGGTGGTCACAGACCCTTATTACTCTGAATATTGTAAATATGATCGGGCATCAAACCGCATGATTATGACGCTATGGCGGTATGTAGGGTATGGCATTGAATAACAAAATCGAAAAAGAAGAAAGAAAATAAGGACCATTTAAAAAGTTTATTATTTTTTAATGGATCAGCCGATTTTCTTAATTCAAGGTACCTATGCTAGGGCTTTCCTACAAAAATAAATAAATAAAAATGTGTAAACGCACATCCTAGGGTATGGCTAAATGCGCACAAGCATTTTAAACACATATGACGCAGAGGGCGCTCCAGTAGCGTAAAATTATGGAATGGAAGATTTGGTGTGATTGACGTAACGATGTGATAGCTCAGATGGGAGAGCACTACGCCGGAAACGTAGGGTCGCAGGTTCGTGTCCTGCTTTACATGGCAGCGGATCACATTACATTTTTTGTTTTTCAATATTTATAAAAATAAAATGTGCTATTTCCACATTAAAGCAGAACCTATACAAAGATTCTATTAAAAAAACCTTTATACGTATAAATAAAAATCGTGTCATCGGTTGGAGAGGAATGACGGCACACACAGTTACATCCTTGTGATTTTAAAGGGGCTTCTAAACGGGCCATGTTTTGCTGCAATTTGAGGCCGGCCATTATTTGCATCTTGCTCTAGCGTAGGGTATCAGAGAAGGATGGCCATAGTTGCCGGCCACAAATTCTAGTAAAATATAGGCCATTTAGATGATTGAAATCAATTATTCAGCAAGTGGGCCGCCTAAGTCAGATTGTGAATCCACCGGCATTTCCCAAGACGGGCAAAAGGAGTTGCTGTTGAGAAGAAAGCCGAAAGAAACTCAACACCAAAAAATCTGCGACCGCGGACCGGAAGTAACAAGCATGCTAAGGCCCCCTACAAGGTGGAACGGAGACCTGGTTAGGATCGCGGGCAGAAATTGGATGAGGGCGGCGCAAGACCGATCGTTGTGGAGAACTTTGAGGGAGGCCTTTGTTCAGCAGTGGACTTCTACCGGCTGATATGATTTATAGTATTTATAAAGTTAACTATAACTAAAGATCATTTGCCCTAATCTTAATGCCAAACTGCCTAAGATTACACTACTTCTGATGCAATGGGTGAATTAAAAAGCGAAACGTGTACATACTCGTATCTCTCTTTACTTACTAGTTTCTTCTCAAAATCTTAAAAACCCAGTGTAAAAGCGATTCTAAATATACATATGTTTATTAAAGACACGATTTAAATCAAGAACATTGTAAAACATCAAAACAACGAGCCATACATCTTGTTCCAAATAATTATATACATTTTAATTATGCCATGTTAGAAGTTAAATAAAGCTGTTTGTTTATCCAACAGTTCTAAATTACACGTTGCAGAGCGTACATCAAATGGTCAGTTTTATAGCCCGAGCGCGCCTGCGGCATCGCCACTTTGAAAGAAGCGCCATCTCCTCCACATGTTTCCTCGAATTAACGTCTGTTTTCTGTGAAGAAAACGACAGTCGTTAAACACGTATAGATTACTGCACATAACAATATAAACTCTTTGTTTATAATAAAAAGAAAAGAGCGAAGACATCCGGTAACAGGGTTAACATAAACCTCCATCGGTCTCTATAGTTTATTTTGCCAGTTACGGCTGCGCTGAATCATATACATAGCATTATAGTGTCAAACAGATAAAGACGTTATTAAAGTTGTTGTTTTATCAATCGGTATAGTACCTTTTTTTTCTGGTACTAATTTGATCATAATTTTTCCCACTGTCCCAGTGGTTGGTGGTTGTGGCAATAATAGTGTTGCATCAATGACATTACAACCACGCATTTAAAAACCGAATAAAAAAAATATTTAAGGCTCCCACACAACAAACGTGATCGGTTGCGTTAACTTTGCACCTCATTTGTATGCGGCGCCATACATATCAGATGCAAATTTAAGTTAAGCCGGCCAGTTAAGATGGGAAGTGTTTTTACGGAACCCTCGGTGCGCGAGTCCGACTCGCACTTAGTCAGATTTTTCTTGATATGAACTAGTAACACTCTCATTGGTTCATCGCCTTCATCGTTGTAGGAGCTAAGATGCGACTTACACAAATAATCACGTTAAATTAACTTAAGAAGTTATTATTTTAATTAAGAACACTCTTAGTCAGTCTCTGAGTGGGGTCAGGAAAATCGGAATAGTCTAATTCAACCCCATAAAAACACAGATATGTGCGTTTACTGACGATATAATACTAAATTTCTGTAAGTAGACCCACAGTAGAGTAAGATTATCCCTCACCATCTCGAAGAGCATTGGGATCCTTGGTGTTTATGCTGACATTTCTATCGAAGTTACTTAGAAGACGAAGTCATCAAAAAAGCTCAGCAACGCGGTATTACACCCCGGTGCAAATACTTATAGTCCATTGAATGAGTCCCTCCAAGGGGGGTCTAGAGTGCGTGAGTTAGTAACGTAAGATGTTTCTTCGGAAACATGTCAAGAGTCCCTAGGTAATAAACATACTAAAACCCCGGGACACTAGGAGGAGCGCCGGAGTGGGGGGAGGGGGGGAAAGGGTCCATTTTTTCATTTTTCGCTTAAATCTCAAAAACGGTACATGTTAGAGAAAAACTTTTAAGGAAAAGTTGAAAGGCCATAAAATTATCTACAAGTTGTACTTAAATATTTTTTTTCTATTCGCAGCCGTTTTCGAGCTACATCCCATGAAATGTGAAAAATTCGAAAACTACCCTTATATAATATTTTGACAATCGATTCCTCCTAAAGGCTTCCATGGAGGAATGTGTTTTTTTTTACCAATTATAGACCTAATTAAGAGCAATCTATCAGTACCGGTCACAAGTTGCACTTTTGAGCTTTTTGCAAGAAAAAAAATAAAAAGGTCAAGTTGCGTAACTACCCTAATATAATATTTTGACAATCAATTCCTCCTAAAGGCTTCCATGGAGGAATGTGTTTTTTTTACCAATTATAGACCTAATTAAGAGCAATCTATCAGTACTGGTCACAAGTTGCACTTTTGAGCTTTTTGGAAGAAAAAAAATAAAAAGTTCAAGTATCGTAACTACCCTAATAAAATTCAATTCCCCGTAAACGCCTCCGTGGTGGAATCTGGTATTTTTATCAATGATAGACCTAATTATGAGCAATCTATCTGTACCAGTCACAAGTTGCACTTTTGAGTTTTTTTGGAAGAAGAAATAAAAAGATCAAGTTCAGTAACTCAAACTACCCTAATATAATATTTTGACAATCGATTCCTCCTAAAGGCTTCCATGGAGGAATGTGTTTACTTTACCAATTATAGACCTAATTAAGAGCAATCTATCAGTACCGGTCACAAGTTGCACATTTGAGTTTTTTGGAAGAAAGAAATATTTTTTGATCGATTGATGTGATAAACATGGGTATGTAGTATGGGGAAATTGTTTGAGCCAAAATCATTTTTTACTGCGTGTAACTCAGAAACGGTAGGATATAGGAAAAAAATATTTAGGTACAACTTGTAGATAATTTTATGGCCTTTCAACTTTTCCTTGAAAGTTTTTCTCTAACATGTACCGTTTTTGAGATTTAAGCGAAAAATGAAAAAATGGACCCTTTCCCCCCCTCCCCCCACTCCGGGGCTCCTCCTAGTGTCCCGGGGTTTTAGTATGTTTATTACCTAGAGACTCTTGACATGTTTCCGAAGAAACATCTTACGTTACTAACTCACGCACTCTAGAACTTTTTATTCAATGGACTATTATACTAAGCTAAGTATACAAGTCATAAGTCCGTCCCCACTGGGCAACACCTGTATACCAGCTTGGGCCGTTTGACTCGATTCAAAGACGTGCCGTGCTAATCGTCGGCGATCCTAAACTTACAAGCGATATCGAACTCCTAAGTCTAAGGAGAATGGATCCTTGCGTGTGTTCTATCGCTTGTAGGTATATGGGTTCGTGCTCTGAGGAATAATTCGACATGATGCCCACGGCCGCATTCTATCACAACATCGCCCGCCCTCGGCAGGTTATCATCCCCGTCGTGTTACCCTGGAGCCTATGAACTCGAACTCGAACTCTTTTTTAGGGTTTTTAAAGTTTTACTTATCTCGATTTAAACCTCAATCGAACGATTGTGAATAGTATACCTAACTACCTACTTTTAATAATGTTAAATACAGAGGAAAAATACTTAGCATTTTAACTACCTACTTATTTTCCTAATCAAATCGTATTTTATTGATCAAAGCAATGCAACGCAACTGTTTGCTACATTAATTATAAGCGTCAAAGCGAACAAATCCAGACACATCCAGAGTGGATTAGCGTGTGATTCTACAGCTTCTGCAAACATTATATGCCCCATCCATACACTCCATGCAATGCTGTTTGTGTTGAGATTACCTCGCGCCGCGAAATTGTTTCACGATGTACTAAGCTACGTGCCTACGAGTGACAGCCAAATAAAATCGGCTGTATTACTATAGCTAGGTCTGTTAGACTACTACTCTTATAGATAGGTACTGCTATCTCTTTTCTAATTAACCTTGGGTCACTGAGTGAAAATATTTCATACAAATCATTCCATCAGTTCATCACGCCGAAAAACGCGGATATGGGACTATATCAACGTGGATTCCCTGGGGAGTGTAAAAAGCTCGTATGGTCTGTCTGACCTATAGTCTAGATAAAAATGTATTTATCTATCCCTAAATAAACAATCAGATTGAAATGTTTACCTACATCTCAAAGGAAATAAAGATACACGTGCCATGCCAATGCGTGATGTGTGCTAATTGGAAATGCCCATCTAGTATCTACATGTGAACAAGGAACTGAAAATATGAATATGACATTTCATTAATAACAAAAATCATTATTTACTTGCTTGACTTGCTGATTTCATTTCCCACTATCGACTCAATAAAACCAATAAAGTTCTAATCAATGAGCTATACTCACACTACTTTTTCCTATTGTGCTGGCAATTTCGAAGAAATGGGATACCTAGTCAGAATGTCACGTGAAATTAACACACGGTGATAGAGCAGAGTATCAATAAAGCTGTATTAATGCAGGTAGGTACTGGGATAGCGGGAGAGGAGCAAAGCGCAATAAATGATAATCCGCGAGCACGTGCGGGATAATCTCGGCTAATTGAAGCTCATCCCGCGCGCGCTCCCTCGCGATGTGAAATGCAAAATTGAATTAAAGGGCACCTATTTCATTGATTTATTTATTAATATGATGTGCTTAAATTAACAAGTACAAAGATTTGAGTAGGTAATTTAACTCAAAAAAAAACCGGCCAAGAGCATATTTATGTCGGGCCACGCTCAGTGTAGGGTTCCGTTAGTTGCCCAAGCCCATCCTTCACAATAGACGAAAATTACGAGAAAGATTTAAATTACGAAAAAGATTTCAAGCTCTGTAAAAAGGTCGTAAACGCCAAAGTATCAGTAAATTACTTATTACCTTCTGGAAGCTATCGATTAATACGCGCCAGATTGACCGAAATGTTTTAATACAGTATGTCACTTAACTAATATGTGTAACGGTCGAAGTATAAGGACACCGCGCGGCACTTACGTCATTTTAAAGAAAATTATGAATTTTTGCGATCACTCAAAAACGGCTTGACCGATTTTATTCAATATAGTTTTCATTGAAAGTACTTATACTCGTAAAGCCTCATTTTCATGAATTTTTCCATAATTTTTTGACCCGTGTTTGCAAAGTTAGAGGGGAGGGACACTATTTTTTTTATTTTCGGAGCGAATATTTACAAAACTGCTGACTTTATCAAAAATAATGTTCACAGACCCCTATTACTTTTAAAAGACCTATTCAACGACACCCCACACACTAGTGTTGGAAGGAAAAAAAGTCACCCCCACTTTAGGTGTACGGGAGGTACCCGAAAAAAAGATTTTTTTTTTTAGATTTTATTTTACCGTTTTGTCGGCGTTATACATAGACATACTCATGCCAAATTTCAGCTTTCTAGTACTAAATAATGATCACGGAGCTAAGCCGCGGACGGACAGACAGACAGACAGACAGACGGACAGACGGACATGGCGAAACTACAAGGATACCTAGTTGACTACGGAACCCTAAAAAGTGTCTAAAGTACAACACAGATTAATATACTTTATTGCACACGGAAACAGTGAGGGAATGAGATAATCAGTAGCATGGCGTCAAAAGTATTCATAGGCAAGCCGGAGCATATTTTCAAAAACAATAGAACAATTTTGCTACCTTTAGTTTCTGCACGTACGCCTGCACAACGAAGGTGCTGCAGACTGGTGCCGCTAACTTGAAATTTACATTTACAGTGATGTCATCTAGGTATAGATCGTGCACGATCCCTATAACTACTTATGATCAAACTAGAACTCTCGGATTCATAAGAAAATTAAAACATGACATCGACTTCGCGTTTGGCGCAGTTTGTACAGCACCTCTGCCTACTGAGCCAGCGGTCCCAGGTACGAATCCCGGTCAGGGCAAACGTATGTGTGATGAACTCGAATATTTGTGCTTGGGTCATGACCTCATGACCCTCTGTAGACTGTAACAATGTATAAACATTACTAGAAGATGCAACCTCGTCAACGTATTTTTATTTTTTTTGCCTTGTCGGGCGCCACAATGGTTACCTTTTAGGTAACCATTTTAGGATGTCCAGTTATCCCTGTACTAAAATTGGTTAAAATCCGTCCAGCGGTTTCGGCCTGATGCGGGAACAAAGAAAATGTAACTGCTGCGCCACGCTGTGTTATATCGCGCTGTTAATCATTTTCCTTTAAATATTGACTCCCTCCTTAAAAACAGAGTTTCAATACAATTTTAGTTTTTTTGTCGCTAACTAACTTACCAATAGATAGAGGGTAGGACATTTTTATACTTGATTACCAACAAGGACGGAGTTAAAACTGTAGGTACACGGATTGATCGTTTGTACTGGTAAAAGGAAACTTCTCATTATCATTACATGTACTTACTTCTCGGTCGTCTCAGTACAAAATGTAGCCATATTTAATTTCTATTTCACAGAATCAGAATCAGAATCAGAACGTTCACACGTTCTTTATATGGGTTCCTACTTTAATTTTTACTTATTGTTTATTTTTATTAAGTACCTATTTGTTTTTACAGCGGTATCGAAAATTATACATTCTGTGAAAATTTCAACTGTCTATACCTACATAACGGTTCAGAGAAAATGCCCGTTGAACGAAATATCATGCAAAAAGCCCTATTTTTGTATGGGAGCCCCCTTAATTATTATTGTTTTATCATGAATAGTATTTGTTGCTATAGCGGCAATAGAAATATCATCTGTGAAAATTTCAACTGTCTAGCTATCACCGTTCTTGAGATGACACAGCCTGGTGACAGACGGACGGACGGACGGACAGCGAAGTCTCAGTAATAGGTTTTTACCCTTTGTGTACGTAACCCTAAAAAAAAATGTTCACGGGAAATACTTAATGTCACATTATAGCGACATCTACCGGAAGCCTTAGATCATATAAAAAATTGAATACTAATAATGGCGGTGCCAGACAAGACTACATTGCTGTTATTGGCTTTTTTCCACTAGGTGGCAGCACTTTACTTTCAGTTCATATAATATCCTTATGTTACAAGCTTGATTTCATACAATATTTCTGATATCTCTGCTAGGATGGCTGTACCTTATCTATAAAAATTGTGACAGAACAGAAGTAACAGAACTGTCAAACAAAAATGTCATTGCAACTAATTATTCATCTTCAGCTGGTTTACGTTTTGATTTTGGAATAAATTGTAGATCGTTATCGTTTGTGTATTGTTAAGTTTAGGGGCGTATAGTGTGATGATAAGATTTTATTTTGAAACGTAAATTGATGACTTAAAAAAATGACTGAAGAAACAAATAGCAACGTTAAAGAAATTAGAGAATTGTACTCCATGTTCCATCAAGAGTACATAATTATGGCAGAATAGTGAGTTATAGTAACTGTTACAAGTGATTGAGATCGACTCTTTCTTTCTCGAGCTTAGACTGTTTCTTTAGAGTTACATGTTTATGAAGTGTGCACATTTAAGAATTTCTGTTTAATTTAGTATCAATCTAACTATTTTCACCTCAATCTTTTCAGTCGTATGCTGCAAACAGAAAACTTAGAAGGGATTTACGTTATACCGTCATATGAAAACTCATATCGTAAGTATTACATACATTATACATTGAATTGTGGCATAACAATGTATAAGTAACTAGATATTCAATTATACTTCTTATCTTTTAGAGTGGTTTGGAGTGGTTTTTGTAAGGGCGGGGTTTTATGAAGGTGGAGTCTTCAGGTTCACTCTTACATTGCCAGAGAAATTCCCCAATGAAGAAGTTCCTGTAAGTATAAATTGGTATGAAATGTTCTTTAGCCTTATTATGTGTCTCAAGAGAATTTCCAAGAACTTTGATTATGGTCTACATCAAAAGATTTCAAAATTTGAGTTCTCTCGATATCAATGCCGGAACTCTTTATTAATGTGTCAGCACAGTCACAAATTCTCTGGAGCTTGTACTTATTATATTTATTCTAATTCCTTTAGTAAAATAAAAACCAAACACTAGGTTTGTATTGTTTTTTGTTCAATATTGTAGACAGTGGATTTAATATTGCTTCAGGTATTAACATTCTCATCACATTTATATCATCCAGCAGTAGATGCCAACACTGGCATCCTGAACTTGAGCCAAGTCTTCCCACAGTGGGACCGGAAAAGAAACCATATATGGCACATTTTGAAATATCTACACTTAATATTTCATAACTTGAACATGAAGACACCTACTAATGTAGAAGCTTCAGTAGCGTAAGTCATTTGGTTTAATCAAATCATTAACTGTTGTTATTATTTAGATTACTTTTATGTATCTTAACAACACTTTGATGTTGTTTTTTTCTTTCAGTTATAAAACAAACAGAAAAATATTCACAGAAAAAGTGAAGGAATGTGTAGTTGCCAGCATTGACCATGTTTATGATGACCCACCAACAGAAGATAAGCACTATATAACATTCAAACCTTACGACTCTAAAATCCATGACTCTGCTAGGCATCAAATGCTCAAACCATCTACACCTAATGAAGGAATGGATCAAGGGATATCATGGGTGCAGCCGGGATCTTATCAACCATTCTCCAAGGAAGAAGCCACATAAGTTGTTTCAATTGTTTTATTCATTAGTATAATGCAAACCGTTATTTAGCCATATTGAACACCTGTGATAAAAAGCAATTACATATTAAATAACAAAGATTGGTATCTTAGAGTTGTTCTACAGACACAGAGATAATTATAAAAACAAATGTGTTTGAAGTTTGTATTATAATACTTTATTAAATTATCACAGGGACACAGCAGTGACCCAAGAATGACATCACATGACCCTTCTGATAGTAAATTAACTTTATGAGTAAGCCTTGTTACTATTTACAGTATTTTATATAAATACCTATGTTAAGATTTATGTTTAGGAGAACTAGTTAACATTTTGTACAATTGATTGCAATATCATCTATAAATGAATATATTTACTGCGTTAATCTGGATCAGTTCTAATTTTTATTCCATACTCATCAACTTTATCTTGGAACCATTTTTGGTCCAGTTCATATTTATTCGTTTTCCAAGTAAAATGAGTAGGAGGTTGTCCATCGCCATTGAGAAACTCAAAATGTCTACTCAGTTCAATTGAAAGTTGGGATCGGACTAATCCAATTCCTCCATATTTATCATCAGCAGGATGATACACCCTACCAGTAAGGGGCAACATGTATATTTTTTCAGGTATAAATGGTGTTATCAGTAATTCCCCTGCATAGCCAAAAGCCACGAAGTCCTTTGCATCTTTTGTTATAATATGGGTATACACAATTGGAACATCATCACATCTTATAAAGTTTCTTTCCCTTCCGCATAAGGATATAAAAGGGAAGTCTTCAGAGTACCTTCCAGTTTTATTAAATCTAATTCTTTTGAAAAAGAATTCTAGAAATTTCTTTTCCTTAAAACAAGATGTAAAGTTTTTCATTCTGGAATCATCTAAAAATAGCTGTAACAAAATGTAAAATATTAATAACACTACATACAGTGGTCCATTTCATTATTAAAGTGTACGTAATGTAATTAATAAAGGGATAACCGAATTTTGAGATAAATACGCACCATCCCTTGATGGTCTATGTAGTAAAAATATTCCCTAATTTTAGGTTCAGGCTCTTGTCCTTGAATATAGTGCAAAAAACATCTTTGTGTTATATTCCGATTCCGTAAGTTACTCATATAATCGGACACTTTCAGCAATGGTGAATAAAGAGCCCTCATAATGAATAATAATAACTGGCTAACTGCCAATATATATTTACGATTAGTGCAGTAGTCCCAAAACACTGTTTTGAACTTTGCCAAGTAGAACAAATGTCAGATTTAGGGCTGCCAGCGTTTCAATGAATCAACAAACACATTTATGTCAAATATCGTCTATTGACTTCATAATGACTGAATGCTCAATGCTCTAACTGCTCTAAGTCTATTGACGACCAAAACACTAACTAACGAATACTTACTTAAAACAAAGCTCATATCTCAGTGTCAATGTATTTACTATATACGCTTAACGCTTAGACACGAGAGTGAAAAACAGAGATAGTTTTAAGTAGGTAGGTATAGGCGGGACTGTTTATTTATTACGTTTTTATGAAGTATATATGTACTTTAAATATTCCTATCAAATCAGCCTAAAGTATATGTCTATTCTAAAGTGGGATAAATAGTTGAGTTGTTTTATTACAAAATCAAACCGCTACCTTGGTACGACCCGAACAAAGTTGAATCGTCTGAAGGGCGCAGTTCGGTGGTCCGTTCGTGTGACACGCCCATGCGATCTGTAAACGGACATATTATATTTTCTTTATCTGTATTTTTATACGTCAAATCTAAATTCACGGATGTGTGTATCTGTTGTCATAAATCCCTTTTCATTGCATTTGGTTTTAATAAAAACGTCTGTTTAGTAAATATATCAATCCATTTTATTTCTCGTAACGCCCATATATAAATTTGTTGTGTACAGATAACTACGACATGCCTTCATAATTCAGTATAATTTCCTTCAACGCAAATCGCAAGGTTAACTTCTTCGTAAATGGAATGGAACTTTAAAAACCACAATTAACAATGGATACAATCAGAAGATCATGGAAACTTCGTACGTATATCATTAATAAACACACATGCTACAATACATGTATTAAGTTTAAATGCCTCCTTTAAAAATGTATTATGTTTCAGAGGAATTCGTCGCCCACAAGGCGAATGTCAACTGTTTGGCCATGGGGCACAAATCCAATCAAGTCTTAGCCACTGGAGGCGACGACAAAAAAGTTAACTTATGGGCCATTGGCAGGCAAAGCTGTCTCATGGTGAGTGCTCTATTAAATTTCCATGGAAAAAATGTTTCTTAAATAGTCAACAATACAGTATTCTTGTACACACCAAATATACGTTCCTAATGTTCCTATTTGGGGTTTCATAGTAATTAATTAAATTAATAATTACAGAGTTTGAGTGGGCACACAACCCCAGTGGAATGTGTGTGTTTTGGCCACTCTGAAGATTTAGTCTGTGCTGGCTCACAGACTGGAGCTCTGAAAATTTGGGACTTAGAGGCAGCTAAACTACTACGAACATTCACCGGGCATAAGGGGGCTATCAAGTGCATGGACTTCCATCCATATGGAGACTATTTGACCACAGGCTCCTGTGATAATAATATTAAACTATGGGATACACGGAAAAGGGGATGTATAGTGACATATTCCAGTCACAGACTGGCTGTAAATAGTCTGCAGTTTAGTCCAGATGGACAATGGATTGCTTCTGCATGTGAAGATGGTAACTGATACACTTATTCTTTTGTCATTATTGTTTTGTCTCTGGATGATAAAGTTTAAACAGAGTATGTTAAATGAAGCTATTTATTTCTAAGTTATGAAAGTTTAGTTTTATTGATAAAATAGTTGATTTTAATATATATGTGAATATAATACAACAGTCATACAAAAGTGTGAATCGGAAAGTAAAGTGACCAATTTTCATCACCACCTCAATCATTTTCAGGAATTGTTAAAGTTTGGGATGTGAGAGTGGGCAAAGTGCTGCAGGAGTTCAGAGAACACACACAGGCGGTGACCTGCGTGAAGTTCCATCCACACGAGTTCCTGCTGGCCAGCTGTGGCTTGGACCGGACAGTCAATTTCTGGGATATGGAGAAATTTCAATTGGTATCCAAATTTGAAAAAGAGAACTCTTCTATTAGGTAATTGTTTAGCTTGCAATCTATATTAAAATTACCATGAATAAATCAGTATTATTCAATTCAAATAACCAATGGGTAAAGTATCTTCCAGTAAACCTTTTTAACACCAAAGCCCGCAAATCACATTGACGGAAAGCTGTGCCCCAGGCATCATTCTATCTGCTGTCAGCTTGGCTTCTGGGACACAGTTTTCCATCAATGAGCTGAGCAGGCAAAACAAACTATCAAAACTATAAATCATGATTTACATTATCTAAGTGAAAATTTCTGAATATTGGATTACTGTTTCTTTTTTTGTTAAAGGTCTATGGTATTCAGTGAAGATGGCACAACTCTACTAGGTTGTGGTAATGACGGCCTGGATGTGATTGGCTGGGAGCCAGCGCGAGTGTTTGACACTGTGCATGGTCATTGGGGTCAAATACATGACATCACTGTTGCACATACACAACTTGTAAGTTTGACTATTGTATAATACACAGAATTGTGTTTATATATCTTTCATTTATATTTCATGGCATACTCACAATTTTTTTTATAATTGTCTAGATTAGACTGGTAATTTCAAATGTGTCTTTAAATTACAGATTGCAGGCTCATTCCACTCGACCTATGTGTGTTTGTCAGTAGTTGATCTCAATAAAGTACATCCATTTGGAGGACCACCGCCAGAAGCGCCACCTGTTGTCCGAGATCTCTCTCCTTTCCAAAAGGGACAGTCTGTACGGAAAAGCTTTTCAAAAGAAAAACCATCGAAAGAAGGTAATGTGTAGTTATGTGCTGTGTTACTGTAATCTTTTCGCCAGAAATGAGTCGGTCACTAAGCAGCACCTCAAGCACTGTTATACGTATTTTTGTTATGCATATATTGCCCGTTTCTAGGAAGGAAGCATCATGCCTTGATTGTTTGCATAGATGTAGATTATAGGCAGAAAAGCTACATGAACTACTTTCTAACTCGAAATAATGCACATTCCCTATAGGTCAGCATAACAACCTTGCAACATAGCTACAACCTAGCACCTTCATGAAAACATAATGTATAGCTGTTAGTTTGAATAATTAGCTACATATTCATAAATTGTGATTGTATGTTTTCAGTTATCCATAAATCAACACCTCTAGATGAAAAAATGGCAGAGGAGTCCACATCAGGCACCGAAGCGGATGAGGAGTCAGGTGCAGTTATATCAAATATTCACGACTACACTGAAATTTTTCGGCCTTCCAGAGCATGTGAGTAGAAAAATTATCTCACTTGCCTCCTATCCTGAAACGACATTTCTCAACCAACCTCAGAAAAGGTTTTTAATAGGTTATATTTTTAGTGTATGTTACACGTAGTTTCGTTTACAACATGGTATCACATACAATTGAAGTCTGTATTTTTTGAAGTTGGTTGACACATATTTTGGATTGACAACAATTCATGTTTCATATGATTCACAGATTTACACGCTGTAATGTGATTATTGTATACTGAAATTAGTGGTTTTATTAGTAATATGTATGTGTTTTTTAGTAAATCGAACGCCACCGCCAGCTACTAGTTTGTCCTCAGAAGATTACTCATTACCAAGTAAGAAACAGTATAAGCATGGACATGATTTTACTAATTGCTTTACTAGTTTATTAACTGATGTTCATTAAATAATAACATACTAATTATTCTCCGCTTACTCACTGGTGTAGTAGGTTGTTGTTCCCTAGCACTTTTTCCCATTTACCATACTCCCAGGGCAGGTCTGGTTGTTTTTTACCTGGAAGCGATCTATAACCTCGTTAACCCATATGACCAGACCTGTGGGTCTTGTATCATGTAAACCGTATCAATTTGTTACTAAGAAAAATACATAATGTCTATTATACAAGTTTTGAATTTCTAAACATCACTTATATAACTGACAAGACGCAACCGTGGCTGCCAGGTTAACGAGACCACCCTGCTGCTGCGTAAATGGCTAGTTGTCTGAAGAGTGAACCTGCTCCTCCCAGACGACTAACAATAAACCAAATACATACCACTGCAGCGCTACCTAAATGGCCTCCTAGCATCGTCGTGGCAGTTAGGCCACAGCTTTATATCGACGTGATGGATTGTCTTTGGCGCTCAAAGGCCTAATAACAAAATTATGTATTACTAGCTGTGCCCCGCGGTGTTACCCGCTCATCCCACGGGAACACTACATTTATTCGGGATGAAAAGTATCCTATGTCCTTCCCCGGGACTGAGACTATGTATATACCAAATTTCATCTAAATCGGTTCAGCGGTTTTAGCGTGAAGAGGTAACAGACAGACAGACAGACAGACACACTTTCGCATTTATAATATTAGTATGGATGTGAACTTAATAAAATATCATCAGGAGAAATATAGCATTCCTTTTAAAATAGACCGGTAAATGACACTTTATCTAAATATTTGTAGCGGAGGATTGCATGGGCAAGGCCCCGGCGACCCTGAGCACGTCGCTGCGAGACCTGATGGTGGAGGAGCCGCCGGCGCGGCCGCCGCCGCAGCCGTCGCCGCCGCAGCGCCAGCGCCCCGACCACTCGCGCATACCCACCTCCACCAACGTCAAGGACTACGTCGAGAAGAAGGCTGAGATGTTTGCACGTAAGCTACTATGTAATGACTAATAGTCTTATTATTATTTATTTAATCGTATGGTGAAAAGTTTGTTTGCTGTAAGAAATTATAAATTTATATCCAGGATACGCAACCAGTCCGTAGCTTCAGGTAATAAATAAATATAGAGATCGTTCAGGTCACCCACAGGTCAGGCACAGTTTGGCCTTCAAGACCACAGTTGCACATTGGAGACTAATAGTCTGATAAAGCTAAGCCCGCGTAAAATAAACTGGCAACAGTGGCAACCCCATTTTGTTGTTCCTATGTTATTTTTTATGGTTACGGTGGTGTAGCCAGATAATTACTATGCCGACTTATCAATGTCCAACTAATAATCCAGTGGAAAGTGCTGAAACGTGTTATATTGAATGTTTTATTCAGGTACCACCTAATCCATATACTACCTGAATTTACAGCAAGCCTAATGCTTATATGCTAATTGCAGTTTAATATTCATTTGGTATTTTAAAAATTTCAATTATCATTCCCCATGAATATATAGTTATTAAAGTATAATATCTGTGACAGTGTCTAGTAGAAGGTCCCATTGTCCGGCTTTCCATAAGGATGAGTTGACAGTTTATTGGTATGAAGATGCAAACTAATTTATTCTCTTATGGAAACCCGAACATTGAGACCTTTTACTAAACATAGATACATCTGTCCTGTCAAATCTGCCCGCTTCATTTATTAACATTGTACATGTATTAATATTCATATAATCGCTTAACTAGGGTCGACGGACAACGCTAAAGATTTCACAGCCGTGCCAAAGCCTTCTACCAGGGACTATTCCATGCCTCAGCCTCACGCCAACACCCTTAACCGACATAACTCATGTAAAGAATCTAAAACTACCGAGATCTGTAAGTTATGCTACTATTTGTATTGTGTTACATGTAAAACAATAGGTGTTGTGGTTATAACATAGCTTTTTTTTCAGCTCAAGGCAATCTCCTTCGACCTAGCAATAGTGAAATGTCATTAGGTCCACCATCATTGGGTCCAAGATCACTTTCTTTCACGAGGACACCTTCAGAAACTACAAGGTATATATCAGACCTGGAAAACATGTTCTATAATTAATTTTTAAGAATGATTTTAAATATTATTTTATTTATTTTGTAGACGACGAGTGGAGAATATAGTAAGAGAGCCACCGGTAGTGGTGTCCCGGGCCGTGGATACGGAGGAGCCCGAGTTCGTGCCCTTCGCCACGGACCGGCCCGTGGGGTTGGATCTTGACGAATTTTTACCTGTACGTAAATTATTTACATTATACCTTAACAGATGAAATGTAAAAAAAAACTTAAATGGCTGTACTAGATAAATAATTATTAGGTTTTTTAAGAAAAACTAGTGATTCCCCCCTAGGCAGATACCTAGAGTTAGTTTTAATGTTAGAATTCATTAATTAACGTTATTTACTCACAACGCATCAAACAAAAATCTCTGTATTTCTTTGAATATAAAAGAAAATGTGTTCACATTTCATTTAAAGCTCAAATTAGAGCCACTTACGTCGCGCTTGACGAAGTACTTTCTTGTCTGTATTGCATTGAATACTGTGGATTATGAGATTTTTTGACTACCCGATCAAAAAGTAAAAAAAAAAAAAAAGAACTGGCGTTAAGTAGAACGGATTGGAGAGAACTGCACCGATAAGAGTGAAACTCTTAAATTATAATATAATATGAGATTTTTATGATAGAATCGGATGTAATTTGTTTGTGTTTGTATCGCAGAGAGCGCTGGCGGGCTCGGGCGCGCGGCGCGGCGCGCGCGGCGGCCCGGAGCCCAGCGAGCAGGAGGTGCTCGGCGTCATGATGCGCGGACACGACTCCATGATGACGGTGCTGCACGCGAGGCAGCGGGCGCTGCAGGTACCACTACCATTAACAACACATGTTCATGTAATGCTTAAATAACACAGACAACCCCCACTAGACGGAGCGTGTAAGGCGACCCGCGCGCACCAACGATATGGTACGGCGGAACATTAAAGTATCAACACGGCGGCCACCGTTTAGTTGCGTCCTTGTTAATGATCCATGCGTACGTCAATGAAAAAAGGAATTAAATAAATAGTATGGTAAATTGTAGTGTTAAGTGGTGTAGAGAGACCTCATAAACATGGACGCAACTAAACGGTGGCCGCCGTGTTGATACTTTAATGTTTTGCCGTACCATATCGTTGGTGCGCGCGGGTCACCTACGGGTCGCCTTACATGCTCCGTCTAGTGCGGGTGGTCTGTGTGTAATCTTAAATAACGACTGTTAAAGAGACGAAAGAGAGCTTTGTAATGCTTGGTGCATTGCATTCAGTCGTGGCGTGGCCTTTTAAAAAGTCTAATAGGTAGAGATGTGGTTTATCTTGCGAACTCTTACTCGACGTCAGCGTAAAAAAAGAACTGATTGTAGGTGAGGTGTGTGTATCCTGATCACATCACACGGCACCAAATGTTTTTTTTTTTCTCTAAAGTATTGGAGTCTCCAAATTTGAGTTTATTATAGAAAAAAAACCAAATTAAATAAACCTAACTTAACCCATTAATCCAGTGAATAAAGGAGTTTGACCTTACAAACGGTCCGGTAGTCTTGAATTTTTGATATGTTGTCTAAGATGGTTAGTGAGTGTTTAAAATGCAAAATGCAAAATTCCCCCTCCTCCGCGCCCCCCGCCATATTGATAAAACCGGCAATTACTGCAGATTTTAGCTTATACCTTCGTTTAGGAGCATTTTAGCTAGAAAAGAGCTTTGACAATGTTGTAGAAGAAGCGCTTTGACAAGGACAGATAGTTTCGGAGATATGCCCATTAAAAAAATGAAAAAAAAAAATCGCGATTTCCAGCAATATATCAAACTACTGGCTTATATCTTCGTTTAGGAGCATGTTAGCTAGAAAAAAGCTTAGGCAATGTCGTAGAGAATTAAATCCATAATCCATACTAATATTATAAATGCGAAAGTGTGTCTGTCTCTCTGTCTGTCTGTTACCTCTTCACGCTTCAACCACTGAACCGACTTAAATGAAATTTGGCATGGAGATAGTTTGAGACCCGGGAAAGGACATAGGATACTTTTCATCCCGAAAAAAATTAGTGTTTCCGTTGCATGAGCGGGTAACACCGCGGGGCACAGCTAGTTTACTATAATTTACATTTCAAATTTTGTTTCTAGGACAGATAATTACGGAGACATGTAAAAAATAAAGTCACATTTTCCGAAAATGTATGTAAAAATGGACATGCGTTTTATAAGCAATTATATTTCCTACATATTTTAATTTGTCCTAGACTAGTCCGTAACTGAATGACAGCGTTCTAAAGCCACAATTTTGTCAAATTTCCGGAAAATGCGACATTTTCAGTTTTTTAAATGTGCATATCGTAACTAACCGTCCTTGAAACAAAAATTGAAATGTAAATTATAGTTTTAGTTCTCTACAACATTGCCCAAGCTCTTTTCTAGCTAAAATGCTCCTAAACGAAGATATAATCCAGAAGTTTGTTTTTGAGTTGGATATTGCGAATTTTTTTTAATTTGCAAATCTCCGTAAATATCTGTCCAAGAAACAAAATATAAAATGGAGAATATAGTAAATTTAACTCTCTACAACATTATCTAAGCTTTTTTCTACCTAAAATACTCCTAAAGGAAGATATGAGCAAAAATCTGAAGAGTGTCGGCTTTTTAGGGTTCGGTAGCCAAATGGCAAAAAACGGAACCCTTATAGATTCGTCATGTCTGTCTGTCCGTCTGTCCGTCCGTATGTCACAGCCATTTTTTTCCGAAAGTATAAGAGCTATACTGTTGAAACTTGGTAGGTAGATGTATTCTGTGAACCGCATTAAGATTTTGATGCAAAAATAAAAAAATAATAATAAATATTGGGGGCTCCCCAAACTTAGAACTGAAACTCAAAATTTCTTTTTTATCAAGCACATTCGTGTGGGGTATCTATGGATAGGTCTTCAAAAATGATATCGAGGTTTAACCGAATAGTTTGCGTGACAGACGCTTCCAAAGTGGAAAAAGTTGCCCCCCCCCCCCCCCCCCCCCTCCTCTAACTTCTAAAATAAGAAAAGAAAAAATCGAAAAAAAAACATATGATGTACATCACTATAAAAACTACCAACGAAAATTGTTTTGAACGAGATCTAGTAAGTAGTTTTTTTTTAATACCTAACTTTGCACCTAATTTATATGGGGCGCTATACATACCAGGTGCAAACTTAACTTAACCACTTAGGGATGGAAAGTGTTTGTATGGAACCCTCGGTGCGCGAGTCTGACTCGCACTTGGCCGGTTTTTTTAATATGGCGGCGAGCGCGGAGGGGGGAGAGTTGTGCATTTTGCATTTTAAACACTCACTAACCATCCAAGACAACTTATTAAAAATTCAAAACTACCGGTCCGTTTGTAAGGTCTCCCATAGTACTTAAGTCTCTATTCACCGAACTACATGTGGACCTAAACTATATGTATTGGAGTATTGTAACTTGAAGTAATTTGTTTGCAATTCAAGTATTCTTAGGAGCATTGTTAAAATTATTGTTTTCATTGTTGTTAAAAACTTTTAATGCTACCCTTTCCTTTTCAGATTTTTCACTCGGTTAGAATCAATAAAAATCTGAAAATTGCCCTTGAATCTGTGATCGCACTGGAAGATACATCAGTGATACTAGACATATTGAATGTGATGGCACATAAACCGTAAGTTTTGCCGACTCTTGTGTCTGGTATAGGTAGTTTTAATATGAACAAGTTCTTATTAGTCTTTATATTTTCAGATCGCTGTGGAATTTAGATATATGCCTGATGATGCTACCTAAAATATATGAATTACTGCAGAGCAAATACGAATCGTAAGTAAGCTTTATCGGCATTTTGCATCGCACGCCAAGTTATTTACATCAGCTGTTGCCTACTTAAATTAAGGTTGATATCACGAAATTTCCACGTGATTAGAATCCATTTACCCCTATGTTCGTTTATGAAATTTCGAATCGTACTCATCTCAATCTTACATTACAAGAGAGTAGATGCCACAATTAAAATGTTCACTTTCAATAATTAGGACGAATATATAGCATTACCGGGTGCGTAACGATGGCTATAACAATTTTTGATATAACTTGAGTCGCTATAGCGCTCATTTGATATAATTATTGACTGTTATAACAACACTTAATATATTAGCATTTGATATTATTATTGTTTCATATAGGTACTGATCATTTTATCGAATAACATTTAATATAACATGCTTTAAGTATAAAAGTGTTCTACCAAATGATAAATATACGAAATAAAAATAGATATTTTAAAATTATACCAAACGTTTATTATATCAAATGTGTGATTATACCCTGTGAAATTATATCAAATGTTGTTATATCCAACATACATACTTATACCATTTATTTTTATATTGATCATTTCATTACACACCCAACATTACCATAGGTCCAAGAAAGTAACCACTGTAACTTGGTTGCAATCTGCATTCAAAGTAAACACGATGATTCTTAATCGGTGATCAGGTGTAGAAAAATATTATTATCCAGCTAAAATTAAACCTAATAGGCGAGGTCTCACGCAATTACCTTACTGTTACATTAATTAAAAGTTAAAACATAATTATAATAACCACTAGATCCATCCTACATAAATTATTGAAGTACGATACCTACGTCAAGTGCCATCGCTTTGGCGGAAAATTTTACGAAACTTTCTACGACTGTTTATGTAATGATAATGACAATGACAAGTTATTACTCATAAATTGTCATTGCCATTAAATTAATAAGGAGGTTACATGTAAGCTCACTGATACAGATCAGTAGGGGGACAAGGAATTTAAGACAAAATTGGTTTCAATATAAAAATTATCATAGTATAATAAAAGTTGGTTTTCATGTAATTACTTACTACTTCAACGTGACCACCATCAATTACTGAGTTAGAAAAGTTGGTACCCGATCATCGATTAAAAATCATCGTGTACAACCCGCTTACAATATCTGTGGACCTGGCGTCGGTGACGTCACGTCGGCGCTCTGGTACGGTGCGCGACGCGACGGGGCGAGCGCGGGTAGGTACAAGGGCAGGGGGAGGGGCTGCACATTCCAGCGAGGTCCACAGATATTGTAACCGAGTTGTATAATATAATATTAACCCTTTGACCGCCAAAGACGGCAAATCACGTCATCGGGAATTCGTGCCAATGACGCCAACGACGTCTATTGACGTCAAAAATTTTTTTCTGTCTTCATCAACCTTATAACGACTAATCTTCTCAGTTCTTACCATTTGTATGCTGACGACTTACAAATTTATTCCCAAGCAGACGTCAGTGACATTAACTCTGCTATCTCTCTGATTAACGATGATCTGAACCACATCGCTGATTGGTCTAGTAGATTTGGCATTTGTGTTAATCCCACTAAATGCCAGGCTATAATTTTGGGCAGTCAGCGGCAACTTTCTAAGCTCCCAGCCACCTCTGTTGCTCCGATCCTCTTCGATGGTGAGCACATTCCCCTCTCCAAGCAGGTAAAGAATCTCGGTTTAGTGTTAGACTCTAACCTGGCATGGAATGGTCAACTTTCGGAGGTAAGTCGGAAGGTCACTGGTACGTTGCGCAACCTTTATAAATTTAAAAACTTTCTTCCAGTAAGTACCAAAAAGTTACTTGTGCAGGCGTTGGTGTTACCTCTTATTGATTATGCTGATGTGTGCCTCACGAACATCACACAAGAGTCCCTCAACAAACTTGATCGTCTTCTTAATAATGGTATACGGTTCATTTTCGGACTTCGAAAATACGATCATGTTTCATTATTTCGCCGTCAGCTTAACTGGCTTCCTATTCGTAGTCGCAGATCCCTCAGGATCCTTTGCTGTCTGTTTTCTATCCTGTTCGAGCCTTCTACACCAGGATATCTCAAAAGTAAATTCATTTTTTAAACTCCCCGTCCAGGCTGTGAACTTCGTTCCTCTCGAACTCTCAAACTTTCCATTCCTTCGCACCATACTGGTTTTATGTCTAATTCTTTCGCCGTTCAGGCATGCCGTCTCTGGAATTCACTCCCTCTCTCTATCAGACAAGCCCCAAGCAAGGTAGCTTTCAAGTGTATGCTGCGTAAGCATCTGCTGGAACAAGAGCTCGAATAGTTCATCCATCATCCCATGTTGTAGACTTTCGTATATATTTATATATATATTATATTATGTATATATATGTATATTTATTATATTATAGTGTGTAAATGTAGGTATATGTATTTTTGTATAAACAGTAATATAATATTTTGTATTTACTTGTACTCTAGATCCTCTCTGTACCATCAGATTTCTGATTTGCACCCACTTCTAGTATGTCTGTTTGGCCCTATGGTTGACTGGTAGAGAATGCCATTTGGCATTAAGTCCGCCATTTGTATTGACTTTTGTTTTGTGCAATAAAGTTTAAATAAATAAATAAATAAAAATTTCAGTGGTCAAAAACATGCTAATTCAAACCACTATCTGTGTTTTTCAACCTCTTGGTTTGGCGTCAGTGGCACGGCGAATTGCTTTTGCTATTGCGTAATTTGACAATTGGATATTTTATTACATTATTATTATTATAATTTATAAAAGTTTATTTGATGTTTTTAATGATTAATGTTTATAATTTAAAATAATGCTTATGTTTGTACACCTGAAAAGGTAGAGAACTGGTGAAACTGTATGAAATTGTTATTTATACCTACAATGTAAACCCTATTCTCACAAACAATAAATAACTATGACTATGACTTTGCCGCCCGGCGCTCAAAGGGTTAACGTGTATATTTGTGTATAACCAGTTACATGCAATGCGGCTGCAACGCCCTCCGGCTGATCGTGCGCAACTTCTCGTCGGTGGTGCGCGCGAACGTGTCGGCGCCGGTGCGCACGCTGGGCGTGGACATCCCGCGCGAGGAGCGCTACGCCAAGTGCGCCGCCATCCACCGCCTGCTGCTCGACGTGCGGGCCTTCCTGCTCAAGCGGCAGACGCTGCAGGGCCGCCTGGGGGCCGCCTTCCGCGACCTCCACACCCTCATGCAGCAGGGGCTAGACTGACCGGACGCTCGCCCCTCGCAACCACGCAGTTATTATTAGAGTAAAAAATATGAAATGCCCGGTTGCACAGTCACTTGTCTGGACTATTTTTTTTTCATTGCTCACAATTTAACTTCCCAGCGAATATGGCCATTTCAAGAATCAGTCACTTTTCTGTCTGATCTACATTCATGCGGCAGACCTGTAAGACTCACGACTTATTGAAACCACCCAGTCAATATTCAAGACAAGTTATTGAAGCTGCTTTTCAGACAAAGGATTTTAGGGAAAATATAAATATAATAAAGAAGTACCTTTGACCCTGATACATTTTATGTATACAAGGTACCAACACTCGCAGTACCGCGCACGATCAAGCTCGTAACACGCAACTAAAGACTTTGATTTTAATTATGACTGTGCAAGTGAGCATATGTGGCCTTTTAAATTAAGCAAATAGTCGGATAGGTACCTAGTTGTATTTTTTCACATGAATCCAAGCGCGCGCGCCGCGCTTTCAACTCGCCTGCAAATCGCCAGTGTGATAAGGCTTATATAGGTAGTTGAACCGCTCGTACCATAAATATATCGCAGAGTACAGAGGTTTGTTACAATACTGTGCCATCATACAACCACGCTACTAAGTATAACATCAGTATGGCGATAGTATAGTAGTACTTATATCATCTGTACTGTTCGATATTTTTATGGTAGGCGCGTTTATCCCACGTAGCGCGCGTGCCCCAACTGACCTTACAGTTTTATTAGAGGAGCTGATCAATTTCATAGGGAATTTAATGATAAAGATTTATTGCAATGATAAAACATGAAGTGTTGCATACAAAACTATGCAAATTTTAACAAAAGCCATCAGCACCTGATGACTATCCCTTACGGTTGAACCATGATTAAAGTGTAGCTTGCACAATAAAACAATTAATTAACGTTCTGCAGTTGTAGATGCTGCTAGAAGACAGGGTGATGTTGCTTATTACCAAGTACGTACCATGTCAGGCAAAACTTTAGAACCTTATTTCTGCTAAATACTGTGTCTTATACTTCTTATCATAATTGGATCTCTTCTAAAAGTGATGTTGTAGTATATTTGATTATTCTTAAAAAAATCAAATGAAAGTGGTTGCTAATGTCTTATTACATATTGAAATATATAATTTATGTGTATTCAGTTTGAACAATATGCATTATAATTGTGAATATCAATTGTAAATCAGTAGTTGATTGGATATTATTACTTAAATAAGGAAATTGCGCCCTTTAATCAAATACTTGTCATTTGAAAGGGCTACAATCTACATCCCACATTTATTGTGGAATTAAATTAAGTCTAATTGATTGACATCATTATCATTACTATTACTCAAACTCCGTCCTTTAGTTATGACAACCCTCTGATAGATAATAATATTAGGAAAATTGTTAACTAAAACTCTAAAACCAATTTTATTATAAATGAGAATTGTTTTTTATTATTTTTACCTTTTATCTTTGTACACTTATTTTGCATTTTAAGTATTATGTAAGGATTGGGGATTATCTGTGAATAAATACTTTACTGTTATAGATATATTAAATATTAACTTTAAAATTATACAAGGGCTGCATGGTCAAACCCAATAAGTCGAAGAAATTAGTCATTGAAATAAGAATTCCATGCCCACTGCCACTACTAAAGATTCAAAGATATTTCTTTTGAACTTATCAGGTTTGACCATACAACCCTAGAATAAATAACATGTTGACTGACCTTGTAACTTTTATTTTGAATAAAATAAACAGGAGTTTGATTAATACACTATGTAGATAAGATAATTAATCAGAGTAGTAAAGATTATTTTGACAAAATTGGATTTAGAACTACATTTCAACTTTATAATAACATGTCTATACCACTAGTCCACTAAATAACAATGACAAATTTGATAACAACATAATATTACAAGTACTTTTAATGCCAGTTTTTTTTTCACAAATATGTATGGTTATTATGTGTAAAATTCTGTAGCATTTTACAAACATTTTTAAAGAGAATGCAGCATTGGATATCTGTACTGTGTGCATGTTTTAATTTAAGTTACAAATAGACTGAATAATCATGTAAAAAATTGTAACAAATATTAATTTAAATTTAATCTATATGAAGTGAAATAAAAGCTGATTTAAGTATCTTTTTGTTTATCAATTTACTCCTTATTCAAAATCATCAACAAAGCAATAAAGCTTCCTTCATTCCAGGAAAGCATTTTACAATAAGTGTAACTGTAACAATTTACTTAAACTTTTGAATTGAATGCTAAGTGGTGAAGCAACTCACCATGCCACAGTGAAGCAAAAAATAAAGAAGTGCTCCGAAATCAACAGGGATTTGAATTAGAAAGTTTTTATTTAATGAGATTTGGATGGCTGTGGCCGACATGGCATCTGAGGCACAGCATTAATTTGTTGGCCACAGCCATTTTTGGCATTCAAAAGGTTTTTTCTTAACATAAATTAACTACGATAATTGAAAAATACATATTACTTTGAAAACAAAAAGTTACCAAGAAACAACATGCAGTGAGAAATATATTTGGCATAATTAAATATATATCAAACCACCATTATATTGTTTAATAACTGTCTTGTTCATTAAATATATAGATATTACATGTACAAAAGTTTCAAATTATTATTCAGGGTCAATAATTGTAGTCCAAGAAGTATTTCTCTTATTCAGTTTTCCCTGGTTTGATTTCCATGTTTTGGCAACATTGTTGGGCCCATCACATTTTTTTGCTTTTTTAGGTGCATGTGGAGGTTTTTCGCTCGATGCCCTCTTTCTTTTATGGAATGCTTCCATTTTCTTGGCTAATATATCATCAGAGATGTCTTTCTCCATTTCACCATCATCACTATCTTCCTTTTGATCACCTTGCATGAGACGCTCAATCTCAGGATTCATTCCTTTAAATGACAATCTACCTTCTAACAAATCCTCGCAAAATATGAAACTTGACTCTGATACATAATTACCAGAAGCTGTACGCATCTCGTCAGTGATAATATTTGAATATAGATTTTCATGACCTTCAGTATTTTCAATTTCTTTTTCTATTCGTTCTTTAGTCTTTCTCATAAATTTCATTTCTAGCACTGATTTTGGTAATTGCAGTTTCTTCTTGGACCTGTCCATGTTTCGAGACTAGATTGAATACTCCTTAATTAATTACTGGGCTCTCACTTCGCGATTTTGACACACAATACTTATTAAGTCTGTCCTTTTTGTACCAGTTCGAAATAGGTACTATCAATGTAAATAAGTAGAGTAGAGACCTATATATAATTTGTAATTTAGTAAGAGCACAAACATGAGTAACCACGTTTTGTAGGTGGTTGACATTACATTATTGTATTGATAAGATATTCCCATGAAATATGAAATGTCACTGTCAGATTAACTTACGCCGGCGCAACACTATTCGCGAAACTGAACTGACCGAAGTTGGGCGAATATAATAGTGTGGCAGGTACTTCGCTCAACTCAATACTTCGGCATGCTTCGGCCTAAGTCCCGATGGCCAGGCGGCGGGGACCCATGATGGCTCACACGAAATGAATTCGGCCAAAATATTCTTTCCATGAGATTTTATTCCGCATAGTGATCCATCGTTGCATGCAAAAAATAACGTTGCCATGCAGTGCGCGCATACCTTTATGAGCTAATGATATTCAAGACCGTTTTAAAACTGTTATATCTGATAATGACTTTTCAACAAGAGTGACAGATACAGATCGGATCATGAAAGAAGTAAACATGCTAAATCGCTCATGCTTTTTAACCTAGCAAAGCGAAAATATTAAGTAAATGTTGTGATTTAGAAGAATTCAAAAATGCAAGTGCTTGAGATAGATAATGTTAAGATTTTCAATCTTAGCGCTGGGAAATCTTTACCGGATGTAAGTGTAGTTTATTTATTTAGTGTAGTTTAATAACTTTGTAATGAAAACGGTCACTGTCGTGTTATTTACTTACGCACGTTTTTGTATGTATTTCAGTGGTTGACAGAAAGGAAGAAGCGAGCACTATTAAAAAAGAATGTAGATCTAAGAAGAAGAATAGAACTCATTCAGGAGTTTGATATGCCAGGAGTTAGTACCAGTATAAGGGCATCTAAAGATGGACAATATATTATGGCAACAGGCATTTATAAACCGAGAATAAAATGTTTTGATGTTAACAATTTGTCTCTTAAGTTTGAGCGCTGCCTGGATTCTGAAGTGGTCACATTTGAAATACTGAGTGATGATTACACGAAGGTACACCCAATTTTTATAATAAATGTTACTTAAAGTACACCAAAACTACAAAAGTACTAATGTTTAACACCAATTATTATACATGCTGCTTTTACTTGTTAATAATTAATAATAAGTTATAAAATAAAATTGTAAAATGAATAACATTTGGGATTCAAGTGCAATCTAGTATGAAATGCCCCTTAACTATAATCAATAACATTATTTTTATCTTGTTACAATTATTTTTATTGTGTGCCCATGGCAGGCAAGAGTGGAAAAACCTAAAGGAGACTTTTACCCGCAAAGGACCACACACTGACAACTGGTTGTTATAAACCAAAAATAATTCATATATATATTACAAAAATGTTATTGTGGATATACCAAGCTAAATAAATAAAGTGTATTAAGTGTACCTGTTATCTGGATTTCAGATAGTATTCTTGCAGTGTGACCGATATGTGGAATTTCATGTTGGACATGGTCGCCATTATAGATTGAGAGTCCCAAAGTTTGGCAGAGATATTGCATATCATAGACCCTCTTGTGATCTCTTCGTTGTTGGAGCCTCATCTGTAAGTAAAGCTTTAAGACTGCGCTGAGCGTTAGCGACTGAACCATAGAGTGAGTATGAAGGGAGAAAAAAAAAAAAAAAGAAAAAAAAAGAGAAAAGAGAGGGAATGCGTATTTAGATTGGCGCGCGGCCGCCATAGTAAAAACGTAGGGAGAATCAAAAGCACTTTTTGATAAATCTGGACCTTTAATACCAAACAATAATTGAAATATTTGATGGGACAAATTATAATGTAAACATTCATCTTTTTTTTAACTAAAAATCAGAATAGATTTCCATTGTTAAAGTATAAAAAAACACTTAACACCTGCTTACGATTTTACAGTTTTCATCCAACTTCACTTAGTTTTCTAGGGTAAAATATTAATAATCTTGTAATTTTTCCACGGCGAAGTTGTTATCACATTCTTCGATGTGGTAAATATATGGTTAAGAAATGGATTAAACAACTAGTGTTGACATTGTCTACTTAACGGCAACTGCCTATTTTTCACATTTCCCTCGGCGCAGTCTTAATAGGATATATTTATCAGTGGTGGAAATTAAAGTATCACTAGAAGCCATTATTGACTTACTTATACTTCTAGAACAGCTGCTGTAATGCCACATACTATAGTTTGTTTTTTGTCTCTTGAGTATTATGCCATAGATTTTCTGTGAGAGAACCTGATGAACACAGGAAACATTTTTCTATTACAATAATATTTAAACATGAAAAATGGACTATGGTCAGGCCAATGGGGGCAATGGGAAATATATGGATGCCACAGCACTGATAATTAATGATAATGTATCACAAAAAGGCGACAGTTTGTGAGTGTGTTTATGTGTATGACGTATGTTTGTTACTTCTTCACGCTCAAGCAGCTGCACCAATTTTTATAAATTTTGGTATGAAGGTAGCTGACACCCTGGCCTGGATTAATACATAGGCTAGTTCTAATCCCGAAACATGTACCTCACTACGCAGCTGGTTATTAATATGAATATACAGTTAAGTAGACAATCATAAAACATTATGCATATTAATTCTGTTGTGTAATTTCAGGAAATTTATAGATTAAATTTAGAAGTTGGTCAATTCATGGCACCATATGTTACAAAAGCACATGAAATAAATTGTTCAGCAGTCAGTGAGGACCATGGCCTGCTTGTTGTGGGCACTGAAAGTGGTCATGTTGAGGCTTGGGATCCTCGATCTAAATCCAGGCAGGGTATACTGGACTGTGCCTTACATTGCACAGACTCGGAATACAGGTATATCTGTTTTGTATTGGTATTAAGAGAGTGGCCAAGCTACATTTTCCTATACAATCGTTGTGCCTTTTCTTCGGGAATTATGGGTTTAAACAAAATATTTTCGCTCTATAAAACGAAGGTTAACAGTAGGCATGCCTTTAATTAAATATATGGCATATATTAAAAACAAAACGCCTTCCAAAAATAAACATAAATCCACAGATTTTACTGCCATTTCAGATGTCTACCATGTCAATCTGAAAAGTTTTTAGGAAAATCAATGATCGTGGTGGGATGGGATGTGAAGGAAAGGGGTGGTGGTTTGTTATATTTATGGGCATAATTAGCAAACCAAATAATTTAGTTTTGTCATCTGCCGAGAATTCAACTAATCCTTTAGGTATTCCACCAAATCCCTGATTGTACCATTTCACTGCTACATGTATATTAATTCATTTTGTTTAAAGTAACTAATTAAGTTGTTGAACTTAACAATCCACCTAAAATCATCAAAATTGTTGATTAGAATCTTGGTACAAGTACCCTTATAATTTACACTACCTCTTAGTACAGTTAGTACCTACTAAGCAGTATACCAATTTATTAAGTACTTTGCTTGTCCGTAATCAGGATCTATCCTGCACCAATTATTTGTTTAACCCAGTAGTTGACTGAGAGAGATTGGCTTAAGGCTTAAGGTTCCACCTAATGAAATTTGAAATAAATAAATAACAATGTTTTATTTTCAGAAATGAATCTTTACCTGTTATCACCTCCATTAAGTTTGATGGCCCCCTGAGAATGGGGGTCGGCACGAGCACTGGCCACGTGCTTCTGTATGATGTAAGATCAAGCAAGCCTCTCTTAGTCAAGGATCACATGAATGGCCTGCCTATAAAAAAAATACAATTCCATGAAACAAAGGAGCATGTTTATTCAATGGATTCTACTGTGGTGAAAATATGGGATAAAAATACTGTAAGTTACAACTTACATTTATACTATTATAATATTCTAAAATTGTATTTCGCGAAGCAGGATTTGTATGGACGCGCGGCGCCAGCCGCACAGCGCTATCTTTTGGTAAAAATATGTTTGTCCTCCCATCACGCTGAAACGGCTGAACGGATTTTAAGGTTAAACTTTTTGCCTATGTTGGTACAGGGAGCTGGACATTCAAAAATGGTTATAAGTTAAATAAAACAGTTTTACGTGGCCGAAGTCACCTTCTATAGTTTAGGTAAACTTATAAAATTTATAATTTCTTTTAAAATAACTTACTTATATGCAGAAGCAAGCTTGTTGATTTATAAAGTTTAGAATTCAGTTATTTATTTTTGTATCTTTGATTTTTTTAAAGGGCAAACAATATACGAGCATTGAATCGTCAGCGGACTTCAATGATCTTTGTGTGATTCCCAACACTGGACTCAGTATGATGGCGGTAGAGGACCAGAAGATGCAAGTTTACTACATTCCATCGCTAGGTAGGATTATTAAGAGGAAAAAATAAAATAAAAATTAAGTTTTTACTCTTAATTTTCTTGCAAAAATATTCCTCTAATGTCTAACAACGCGTTTCTTGAATATAGGTCCTGCACCAAGATGGTGCGCGTTCCTAGATAATCTGACAGACGAATTAGAAGGCGAAGGAAAACAGACAGTGTACGACGACTACAAGTTTGTGACGAAACAGGAGCTGGAGTCTCTGGGATTGGACCATCTTCTTGGAACGAACCTTCTGAGGGCATACATGCATGGGTAAGAATAACACTTAAAATATCTGGAAGACTGAAATTTGGTTCGTGGTTTGGTTGTGTAAACTAGATAAGTGTAAACTATGCATAAATTGGGATGCTTTAATTCTAATAATTAGGGCTTTTCTTGTTAAGCTATTTAAAAAGATCTACACACCTATCACCAACATGATAAACTTGTGTATCACATATGTGGGTAGCAATTTCACTGCTGACTGTACCAGAATTTTTAATTATTTTATCGCAGGTGATTTTTGCACTAGCACTAGGCGAGTAAGCTTGTCATCTGAGACGTTGATTATTAAGTGATGTGTATTTTTTCGTATTTTCTTAGCCGGGAATGAAGATTTTTTATCTGAATTCAATTTAAGGCTTCAGCAGTGCTCTACTTGAGTACAACGGTAAATAAGTGCTGTGACATAGTGGGTATACTAACATTTAATATTTCAGATACTTCGTTGATGTGCGACTTTACAAGAGAGCGAAATCAATAGCTGATCCGTTTGCCTTTGAAGAATACAAGAAACGCAAAATCAGAGAGAAAATTGAACAAGACAGGCCCTCCAGAATTAAAATTGAAGACAACTTGCCTAAGGTCAATAGGGAACTGGCCTCCAGGCTCATGGACGATGAAGGTCGTAAGAAGAAGAAACCCTCCAACCTTCTTAAAGATAATCGTTTCAAGGTACGTGGAATTATTTAAGCTTTAAATGCATAATATGGTATCAAAAATGATACCACATTTCACTTCTGAATTTACTTAATAAAAAAAACTAATCCATGTCAATTGGGACTGTGACTCAGTTTGACAAAGTCTCACTTGACTTTTAGTTAATATCGACGTGTATCATTCTTTGGAAAGTTTATAACTGTTCTAATAAACATGTTTTTTTATAGGCTATGTTCGAAAATCCTGACTTTGAAGTGGATAAATCGGCCGAAGAGTACAGATTGCTGAATCCAGTGCTGTCAAGGCTAGACAAAGATAAGTCTAAACCGAAGACAACAGATGTCACGCCTATGGAGGTTCGTATTTTTAGATGAAACTTTAACACGTACATAAATGAAGAGCCTATACCTTTGCAGAATTGTCCGTAACAACGAAGCAAGAGATCGCCTCGTTTTTTACATATATATAAATTATGCTTAGGCTTCTTTATCCCGGAAAATATTCAGGTCCTGACAGATGAACAAAGTAATACGTAACCTTACCCACGCGGGTGAAACATATTTTGTGAAGTTGCCTCTGATTATTCAGACCCGCCTGTTATATAGTTTATTTAAAACTTGAAATATATATATTTTTAATTGTTCATTAGTTTTGATAACGACACATCCTAAACTAGTAATTATTTTAGGAGGAAGAACCCGAAGACAAAGACTCAGATGTGGATCTCTATCAGACTAGCGAAGAAAGTTCAGATGATGATCGTGCATGGGTAAAAGAAGTAAAGAAACAACACAAAATCATCAGAAAGAAACAACAAAATGAAGACGACGAAGGGCCTGGACGCAAAGAAAAGGTTTATGAATTCAGTGAAACACCAAGAACAACAAATATAAAATCAATAACAAAAGTCAACAAGGCTAGTTTAGGAGATCGGTTAGCGAAAGAAAACTTTACAGCCACAGTTACAGGAACAGGAGGCAATAGAGAGATGAAGTTCACAATGAGAGGCAAAAAATCAGAATCGGAAAGCCAGAAGAAAATGAAGAAGCACTATCAAGAGAGAAAACAAATCGTAAGAAGAACAGGATTTTTAATGAAAAAGAAATTACCTAAAATGTAGAATTAGTTGCATTCATTGCAAAATGATTATTTCATTAAATCTCTATTTAAATGAAGATATCGTTTTCTTCTCCGGTGTAGTTCAGATCTCTGGCCTGAATTTTGAGTGATGAACAAAACATTCACATGTTGTGCATTGCTGATTAGGTATTAAAATCGTGGCGAATATTTTACCCTTTAAGCGCTTGAGTCTGGGCGTTTCATAAAAACAGATTGCTTTCTTTCTCCGTATTTATCTTCGTCAGGGTTATCGGAGTTCAACTCGGATTGCAAACCTTTGTTTATAACCGTGAATTGTATTTTTAATGAACCCGTGTATAATAGCAACTCGTAGGTGAGTAGGTATGTGCATAAAATATATCTCGCAGCAATTATAACTTTGTGTCTTAATCGATGAATAGGCAGGCACATAAATATTTTAGGGTTTATCTACACTAGTCGGATAGAGGAATCGGCTTATAAGAGCGAAGATGAGGTCATGTTTCGCTTTTATTGCATTGGCATAAAGGCTTTTTGACTGGCTTAAGCCGATTCCGTGCTAATAAAAAGTGGGTGAAACCCTAGCTAACGAGCAATGACCTACCTATTAGGACATACACATACCCTTGTTGTCACTTTTTGATTCAGCAAAATATAACGGATCAGCGACTTTACTCGGTATTGCATTTAATAAACGCATATGCAACAAATGATGCTAATCAACAAATAATCGCATCCTATGAATAATTATGTATTGTGGAAGTTGGTTACGCACCTCTGTCTTTTAACTGCAGTATTTTTATAAGCTATAAACAATTGACATGCGTTTATTAAGTGTTCCGTCGTGTGTTACTAAATGTTAAAAGAATTCCATCCTTCTTTAATATTGGACATTCACGAGAGCAAGAAAGAGAGAGAAGTAATGTTTTTGTTTATCAATAAATAAAGATCATGACGAATGTGAACGTTTGAATTAATTACTGACATCTGCGCCATTATAACAATGCACAATAATAATGGATCTTATGGCAGCGGTAAGTTGCAATTACCTACATTTTCTTTGATTAAATCAAGAAGCTTGTTTTGTTCCTACCCTTTATTGTAACGTTTAAGCTTATCATTTGTCATAATATGCACAATGGCAGTTATAACGTAGATATGGGTAATAGGCTGGATAATGTGAAGTTTTCAAATGATTACGTAGCGAGTGATCTGCTGGACAGCCATGTGCTGGGCCGCGACAAGCTGGAGCCCGCCACCATGGACGGCTCTGCGCGATCCAGCCTCGACGCCAACAGTGTTGATGTGAGTACTATATACTTATCTATGTGCACCGTTACCTTTTTGAAAGTACGAGCTTGGATTGGCAATAACAATAGACAGTGAATCTATTTTAGTACGTAGGTACTGTATTTTAGTACACTTTAAATACACATTTCTTCTGTGCCTTTTAAGACGTGTCGTACCTACTTTTGTCCTCGCAATTTTTCCTGATCATGCCTCGAAAACTGATTTCTCTCACCAACGTTCAAGTTAATTTATAGGTTCTTACCTACTTATGCTTAATTATTTCTTATGTCAGATTGAGTGACTTATGACTTCCCGGTTCAAGTTAATTTTTCTCGACGTGATCAGTTGTTTACAAGTTTAGTTTGCCTATAGGTATCCACTATTCAATGAAAATGCAAGATGTAAGTAACTTTCTTTCAAAAGTTTTTGAAGGTCTGGGGGCGTTGTCAAGGGCTCTCTACGGCGTGGACGAGTAGAATTGCTATTTTTATTTTAAAATTAATATAGCTGATGGATGACATTCATAATATATCAACAGGAATATTAATTTTAAAATATCTATCCCTGGGAAATTGTGAGGCCTAATCCAGGAATATTACCATTTCTCAATATATTCAACAATTATAAACAATTATCATTAAAATAAAAATATACCTACAATATAAAATTGTCTTTTTTTTTAATCTTTATTGAATATTTCAGATCGGAGAAATAACGGAATCTCCAGACACAGAATATATGAGCACATCTGCGATACTACACTACTGTAAATCTAAGGTAAGTGATGATTCTATCTTGTTTACGTTTGTTCTTACAAGTCATACAAGTCATTAGGTACTCGAATTGCCATGTTTCACATTTCACATTTTCCCTGAAAAGTACCTATAAATTGGATTTCTTCAAGACGGGAGTGAATAGGCATTTTCTAGGCAAGCATGCTCCATCTTGGGCCTTATTGTCATTTAACATCAGGTGCAATCGAAGCCAAATGCTTGACTATATTAAATAAAAAAAACGTAGGTACATTTAATTCGTTTATCGGAGTTTCCAATATGTATAAGTAATATTGACGCAGCATTACAGATTTTAGTGAAATACCTAATGATACTGTGAACATACCGTAAATTATGATGCTACTTATCTGTAAATTAGAATGCCTCTACTTTCGTTTTTAATTTATCATGTCTGTGCGTTATTAGGTCTCAGTTAGGTATTTACCTAGGTAAATATATAGGTACGCAACGCTAATAACATATCATTGTTTTGTTTCAGATATTGCTTCCTTATCTAAAACTTTTAACAATAATGGGGCTACGGCCAGTCGTGGATGCGTCAAATTCATCAAAATTCGCAATATGTTTATCACATTTTCATTCTGCGCAGGTTGCAGTATTTATGTTATTAGGATATATTCTTCAGTACATGGCATGTTTCAGGTAATTTCCTCAAAATACTGCTTACATTTTAAGCTATGCACCTCCTATGCTGCCAATTTATTCTGTAGTGTCTTAGTTCTATGGTACCAATAGGAAGTAGGTACCGTACCTACCTACAGTCCGCGTGCTGTTAAAATGGTCTACGAACTTATACCTATGCTATGTCGCTCACTCATGCTTCCAAATCTGAAATCGTTATACCCGAACCTGAGCGCTACTTTGAGAGCTGACGGGCGGCCCTTTTTGCTATCTAATTAGTTACGCTCATCCCCGATTTCCGTAAGTTAATTCCGCAAGTAACATAAACTAGTGACTCTGTGAGCTCTAAGACCCCTCGAGTTTGTTTCGAAATGGCTGAGATATGTATTTTTTATGTTTTCAACAGGCCACATCACGCCATTTTGAAATTTTTCGTAAAACTGGATCGACAAAAATCTACATATCCAACCTACTAACAAAATTTCATAAGAATCGATTGAGAAATGTGGCAGAAAATCCGGACATACGAAATAAATTTTGTGCGAAGCTGAAGCAGAGACGCTCCGCTCGCTCGGTCTATAAATTGATGGCGATCACTATTTCCCTAGTGCAGGCATGCCTAATATCAAACTCAATATCGTGGGTTAACCTGTATTTCAATACTCTTCCAGGCGAGATCGAGGTTTCTGCTACAAGCTGGTACCACTCGCCTTGGAGTCCTCGCTGGAGTACGAAACGTACAAGCAGGTGTGCTACGGCAGCGTCACACTGACGTACATTGGGCCCAGCGTCCTACATTTTATGGGGTTTCTCTACGCGCTCTATTTGTTTAGAATATCCGATAATGAGCAGCTCCAAAATCTGATGGAGAGGGTAAGATGACTTCCTCTTAGAGCCTTAATTTAACTATAGGTACCTATTAAAACTGAAAATACAGCATGTAGCTGTTGCATATTTCAGTTTCCAGTAATAATACTAATGCATGATAAGACTATGATGAACGTGCAGAATAGTCTAATCATACTCCCCGGTCTTACTTAGTAAGCAATTAGGTATCTAATCTATCGACTTAATGCATTTGCTTATTACATTAACATTTTGTCGGAAATAAAGGCAGTATGTATGTACCTACAGCCTACAGTCATGAAAAAAATATACTTAGGTACAATTAATAAATTGGCTAAGACAAACGTCACATGGACCATTTATAAGAAATACGTTATACCTTTCCAGGTATTTATACTATCGTCATATACACAACAAGGCATGGCCACTGCAAATCCGAAGCGTCTGCTGCGTCTGCTGTGGACCTTCATCATATTTAGCGTGATATGGATGTGCTTGTCGCTCTGTTTAGTCAATCTCATGCTGGCTGAGGGGACTATCATGTTCAGATGGATGGAACATTGGTGAGATGTCATTGTTTTAAAAATATCGTCATACACGCAACAAAGGCATGACCACAGCTAACTCGAAGCGTATTCTGCTTCTGCTGTGGACCTTCATCATACTGAGCGTGATATAAATATGTTTGTCGTCCTGCTCCGTCAACCAAACCACAACCAAAGTTCAGATGTAATCACTGTCATAATTAGGTACTTTTATACCGCCATCATTGGTTTGTTACTTTGCCCCGTGAGTAGTAGAAAAGTCATAGTTATCTTAAATACAAGTACCAGAACCGAGAATACCATACAATAGGGACCCTATAAAACCTTAAGGTCGGCTAATTTATATCCGGACTTTTCTCCTACGTTTTAGTAAGAAGATTAACATATCGCTTTAGTTCGCAGGAGACCTTAGTAGCACTGAAGATCCTCCTGGTGTTTTGCACGTTCATACACGACACGGTGCAAGCGACGATCATCACGAGCTACTGCCTGCAAGCGCAACTTCTTCAGGCGCACCTCATGTACCTCAAGGAGCGGCTGCTGAATAGGTCCGTGACGCCCTTGAACTGGATGCGGGTGAGTGTGCTTGTGTCCGCTTTCTCACCGATCACCTCAAGGATCGCCAAGTCAATATTAGGTCCACGATGCATTTGAATTGACATTACAAAAGACGATCGTCACGAACTCTAATATTGCCTGCCGCCTGGAGAGCTCATGTGCCTTATAGAGCTGCTACTATCTAGTGAATATTATCCAGAAATGAAATGGAAATGATAATCATTTGAATTGTTTATAATATTGCATTACAGGAAATAGCAGAGTTCCAGAAGCTCCTCAAATACCTGAACGACGACCTGTCGCCGGCGGTGTGCCTGTTCACGATCGTGAACGTCTCCTGGGTGGCGTCGGGCGTCATGTGGATGTACAGCCTGGACAAAGTGGACACGCACCAGCAGACGGAGCCGATCATGGGCATTAGTTTGCTTAATTTGCTGCTCTGGATATCAGCGGCGATAGTACCTTTTATACAGGTAATTATTGATTTACTATTTTCATTTCAGCACAGATAAAGCAAGGGAGTGGAATCTAAAGTGTGACAATCGGGGGTTTTCCAACAATCGCCTACTGTGACTTTCAGAAAACCACGTGACTTTCGATCATTTAAGTCATTCATCCAATCTAAGTAATTTTATATATTTTGTAAATGGCCACTACTTAAAATGACCTTTGTCACACAAGTGTTTGTTTACCTTTATTTAAATACCTGAACAAACAGGCACTAATACTAATGAACCGCATTAGACACGTTTGTTCGGTAAAAAAACACGTTAAGTCCAAAGTTCATGAGCATACCTACAGTGTAATATAAATTCGGCTCGTTTCATTAAAGGGTCACACGAGGGTTTTAAGACCTAATTATGTACAGTTGCATACACTGATTAATGCTTCATCTACACACATATTCATCATCATAATCATAGATTTTCCTTTATGAAGATATGAAACACTCAGTCCTGTCAGTCAGTCCGCGGAGCAGAGACACCTTAACAATATCATATTTGATACCTTAACCCTTTGAGCCGAGCGGCAAAATTCACCGTGCCACTGACGCCAAAACAAAAAAAAAAAGTGCTCCAAAATCAACAGAGGTTGAAAAACACAGGTAGTGGTTTTGAATTAGCATGTTTTTGACCACTGAAATTTTTGACGGCAATAAGCGTCGTTGGCGTCAGTGGCACGAATTCCCGATGACGTTATTTGCCGTCTTTGGCGGTCAAAGGGTTAAGGTAACCACGCCGGAAACATGCTGCCAAGTAATGTAGGTCCTTACCTATAGTATCTGAACTCGTTGTAGTAATTTAACAAAATGGGTGTAGATAGGCTCTTTTCAAAACATTGCAGGCGGCGCGACTCTCCAAAGAGTGTCGACGGACGCAATCAGTGGGACACGAGCTGTGCGTGCGGCCGTTCCTGCACCAGGACACGCCGCACGAGGACATCACGGCCGTGCTGCTGTACTCCAGCACCCTGCGCCTGCGCGCCAAGCTGTTCAACCACCCCGTGGCCGGCCGCTACCTGTGGGCGCTGCTCACCGTCACGGTCGTCGGCCTCTTCTCCCTAGGCATGTGCCACTTTATATGATTATAACACAGACCACCCCCACTAGACGGAGCATGTAAGGCACATGTAAGGCGACCCGCGCGCACCAACGATATGGTACGGCAGAACATTAAAGTATCAACACGGCGGCCACCGTTTAGTTGCGTCCATGTTTATGAGGTCTCTCTACACAACTTAACACTACAATTTACCATGTTATTTATTTAATTTCTTTTTTCGTTGACGTACGCATGGATCATAAACAAGGAGGCAACTAAACGGTGGCCGCCGTGTTGATACTTTAATGTTCTGCCGTACCATATCGTTGGTGCGCGCGGGTCGCCTTACATGCTCCGTCTAGTGGGGGTTCTCCGTGGATTATAAAGACTATCATCATCATCATCATCATTTCAGCCACAGGACGTCCACTGTCAATGTCCAATGTCCTATAAAGACTATAATGAAATGCAATTGATTATTGATTATACATATATTTATTTACATCAACGTTGTTTAGATTTGGCACTATTAAACTAAGTAAACTTAACGGTATGTCTGAACTATGTGAATGTAAAAGATACACATAGACATCTAATGACGGTTAACATCGTTTCTACAAAAAATCTATATCAAATTAAATTACATATCAAAGTATAATGCTACGTAACTATAAATAACGAGACGATTGACATTTACTTTTTAATGGAGCCCCCCCGCGTCTAAAAAAACATAGGTACACAATCACGAGCAACTTTTATATATCGATACCTCAGAGCACAATTGTACTTACTTTACGGAAACAGTAGTTGCAATTAGGACGTTTAGTTCACAACTCTATGTGGTTTAAATTACATTGGCAAAAAAAATTGTACGAGTGTGAACTAGTAAGGTATCGATATCTCGGACATTTTTATCGCTCGTCGATTAAAGCCGACGAATTGAACAGGCAGTTTTAGGGTATTGTGTTATACACATTTTGTTAATATCAGCCTCCCGTTCTCGCCAAAAGGAGTTTACACGACTTGTTTTCTTACCCATAACCTTTACGACTTTAGACGGAAATATCAATAACAAACCGGATTACAATATTGACTGCATATAATAAAAAACTCGACTCCGGTTATGGGATGGTATCATACCTGGGTATGACACGTTAAACTTTTGTTTATGACGTGAAATCAAAAAGAAAACCATCGGGTTCCAAAACCAAGGTAGATATATGTCAACAGTCGACCCAAAGAGCATATAATCACTACGTTTCAGTCGACCGATGAAAATGTTAAACATCCGTAGAACCATGCTATATTTAATATGAGATAATTAATTTTATTTAAATTTTGCCTTTGTATCCACTCACTTGCTTCGAAATTCGAGTTGAACTATATCACTACATAGTATAAAACAAAGTCGCTTTCTCTGTCCCTATGTCCCTTTGTATGCTTAAATCTTTAAAACTACGTAACGGATTTTGATACGGTTTTTTTTAATAGATAGAGTGATTCAAGAGGAAGGTTTATATGTATAATACATGCATAATTTATCAGCATTGCACCCGTGCGAAGCCGGGGCGGGTCGCTAGTTCATATAATAAAATAAGGGCGTTGACAGGTAGCTCTAGCTCCCAAATGCAATTGAGTGGCTATTAAACAACTTAAAAGTTCAACAAGCTCCTAAATGTTCGTAATAAAATAAGGGCGTTGACAGGTAGCTTTAGCTCCCAAATGCAATTGAGTGGCTATTAAACAACTTTAAAAGTTCAACAAGCTCCTGAATGTTCGTCCGTATTGGAATGGAAGACAATACATCTAGTCGACGTCGAGCATGGCGTGCCGCGCGAGCTGCGCGCCCCACCACGAGTGCACGTCGCTGAGCGCGGGCTGCGGCGCCGCGTCGCGCGCACACCCGCTGTTGTGTGACATCTAGTCGACGTCGAGCATGGCGTGCCGCGCGAGCTGCGCGCCCCACCACGAGTGCACGTCGCTGAGCGCGGGCTGCGGCGCCGCGTCGCGCGCACACCCGCTGTTGTGTGACATCTAGTCGACGTCGAGCATGGCGTGCCGCGCGAGCTGCGCGCCCCACCACGAGTGCACGTCGCTGAGCGCGGGCTGCGGCGCCGCGTCGCGCGCACACCCGCTGTTGTGTGACATCTAGTCGACGTCGAGCATGGCGTGCCGCGCGAGCTGCGCGCCCCACCACGAGTGCACGTCGCTGAGCGCGGGCTGCGGCGCCGCGTCGCGCGCACACCCGCTGTTGTGTGACATCTAGTCGACGTCGAGCATGGCGTGCCGCGCGAGCTGCGCGCCCCACCACGAGTGCACGTCGCTGAGCGCGGGCTGCGGCGCCGCGTCGCGCGCACACCCGCTGTTGTGTGACATCTAGTCGACGTCGAGCATGGCGTGCCGCGCGAGCTGCGCGCCCCACCACGAGTGCACGTCGCTGAGCGCGGGCTGCGGCGCCGCGTCGCGCGCACACCCGCTGTTGTGTGACATCTAGTCGACGTCGAGCATGGCGTGCCGCGCGAGCTGCGCGCCCCACCACGAGTGCACGTCGCTGAGCGCGGGCTGCGGCGCCGCGTCGCGCGCACACCCGCTGTTGTGTGACATCTAGTCGACGTCGAGCATGGCGTGCCGCGCGAGCTGCGCGCCCCACCACGAGTGCACGTCGCTGAGCGCGGGCTGCGGCGCCGCGTCGCGCGCACACCCGCTGTTGTGTGACATCTAGTCGACGTCGAGCATGGCGTGCCGCGCGAGCTGCGCGCCCCACCACGAGTGCACGTCGCTGAGCGCGGGCTGCGGCGCCGCGTCGCGCGCACACCCGCTGTTGTGTGACATCTAGTCGACGTCGAGCATGGCGTGCCGCGCGAGCTGCGCGCCCCACCACGAGTGCACGTCGCTGAGCGCGGGCTGCGGCGCCGCGTCGCGCGCACACCCGCTGTTGTGTGCCATCTAGTCGACGTCGAGCATGGCGTGCCGCGCGAGCTGCGCGCCCCACCACGAGTGCACGTCGCTGAGCGCGGGCTGCGGCGCCGCGTCGCGCGCACACCCGCTGTTGTGTGACATCTAGTCGACGTCGAGCATGGCGTGCCGCGCGAGCTGCGCGCCCCACCACGAGTGCACGTCGCTGAGCGCGGGCTGCGGCGCCGCGTCGCGCGCACACCCGCTGTTGTGTGACATCTAGTCGACGTCGAGCATGGCGTGCCGCGCGAGCTGCGCGCCCCACCACGAGTGCACGTCGCTGAGCGCGGGCTGCGGCGCCGCGTCGCGCGCACACCCGCTGTTGTGTGACATCTAGTCGACGTCGAGCATGGCGTGCCGCGCGAGCTGCGCGCCCCACCACGAGTGCACGTCGCTGAGCGCGGGCTGCGGCGCCGCGTCGCGCGCACACCCGCTGTTGTGTGACATCTAGTCGACGTCGAGCATGGCGTGCCGCGCGAGCTGCGCGCCCCACCACGAGTGCACGTCGCTGAGCGCGGGCTGCGGCGCCGCGTCGCGCGCACACCCGCTGTTGTGTGACATCTAGTCGACGTCGAGCATGGCGTGCCGCGCGAGCTGCGCGCCCCACCACGAGTGCACGTCGCTGAGCGCGGGCTGCGGCGCCGCGTCGCGCGCACACCCGCTGTTGTGTGACATCTAGTCGACGTCGAGCATGGCGTGCCGCGCGAGCTGCGCGCCCCACCACGAGTGCACGTCGCTGAGCGCGGGCTGCGGCGCCGCGTCGCGCGCACACCCGCTGTTGTGTGACATCTAGTCGACGTCGAGCATGGCGTGCCGCGCGAGCTGCGCGCCCCACCACGAGTGCACGTCGCTGAGCGCGGGCTGCGGCGCCGCGTCGCGCGCACACCCGCTGTTGTGTGACATCTAGTCGACGTCGAGCATGGCGTGCCGCGCGAGCTGCGCGCCCCACCACGAGTGCACGTCGCTGAGCGCGGGCTGCGGCGCCGCGTCGCGCGCACACCCGCTGTTGTGTGACATCTAGTCGACGTCGAGCATGGCGTGCCGCGCGAGCTGCGCGCCCCACCACGAGTGCACGTCGCTGAGCGCGGGCTGCGGCGCCGCGTCGCGCGCACACCCGCTGTTGTGTGACATCTAGTCGACGTCGAGCATGGCGTGCCGCGCGAGCTGCGCGCCCCACCACGAGTGCACGTCGCTGAGCGCGGGCTGCGGCGCCGCGTCGCGCGCACACCCGCTGTTGTGTGACATCTAGTCGACGTCGAGCATGGCGTGCCGCGCGAGCTGCGCGCCCCACCACGAGTGCACGTCGCTGAGCGCGGGCTGCGGCGCCGCGTCGCGCGCACACCCGCTGTTGTGTGACATCTAGTCGACGTCGAGCATGGCGTGCCGCGCGAGCTGCGCGCCCCACCACGAGTGCACGTCGCTGAGCGCGGGCTGCGGCGCCGCGTCGCGCGCACACCCGCTGTTGTGCGACATACGCACGTTGCTCTTCATCACCGCTGGAAACAATTGACTACATTTCATATTTATAACAGGTGGAAATTAATATAGAGATCGACAGGGCTTTACGTCATGTACCTTAAAAAAAAATCTTTGAATTTATTGTTCTGTATTTAAAGAAATATAAGAACATACATCAAATAACTGCAATCTAAGACAATACGGGCTGAATAGGGTTGTGGTCTAAACCAAAGAGCGAAAAAAAATTTTTTTTTTTTATTTGACGTTGACAGATGGCAGATGCATACCGAGTTTTATTAAGTTTTTTTTTTTTGACTTCCGGTTTGTGACTTAAGATGGCCGCATGCGTTTAAGTTGCGTTGTTCATTATTTATTCATTTTTGTTGTTCAATGTGTAGTATTGATAGCGTATTGTGCAGTGATCTAACGTATGAGTGAATAGCTAATGAAGAATTCAACTTGAAGCGTTCATAGCCCTTCCTGGGTCAAGGCCCGATAGTCCGCGTGGTTTTTTGTAAATCGCTATCACTTTACAAAAAGCAAAACCTCACCGAACAACGGCATGCTCTACGAGCAAACTTGAAATTGGCGAAATCATCATTAACCTGATGGAAGCCATATTTTAAAATTAGAATTAGAAGTTTTTTTTTAAAAGAAAACCGACTAAAGTAACCGTTCCATTAAGTTCTGGTTTTGGTGTTGCCACATTTTAAAATGAGTATGTTTTTATAAATTAACAATAAAATAAATAATCATCTCAGAAAATAAATAAAAACAGAGATTACTTCATCTTTTTAAGCAGAATTCAGAAAAGTAATAAAATGATAGTCTTAAAAATATGAAATGTTGTCAATTGTGAGGTAAAAACATATAATAATCACGTATCTAGACAAGGAAACTTATTACATGGACTTAAAACTCGTCTTACACACACAACTCGCAGCCCTTACTTTATGTGCATTAAGATATTTATTAAGCTACCGAGAGACATAAAGGATCTTCCCATTCCATTGTTCAAAAAAAACTATTTTCTCAAACATCCAAGGAAATGTCGTTCTTATGATCGTGGTAATAGAACGCGAAATACGTATTTGTATAGCAATTGTTGAAGATTCGTTCTAATTTCAAATTAGAGGTCAATAAAGGAATTTCATACAACATTATTGGCCGTGGCCAGCAAAGAGATTGTCTTTTGTTTCAGTGGGGTTTATTTCTTTTATTGATAATCTATGGCATACTGCCAATAAAAAAAAAACGTTGTCTGTGCATGTATATTTACGTTTTATTTCTTATATTTAACTAGATTATTTAATTAGATTAAAACAGATATTCAATAAAATAAACAAGGAATCACGTTTATTTTAATAAAATATGTCAATATCTAAATAATAAGGTGTTGTCATTTTTTAATAAATAGAATCATCTTAACATTTGGTGGCAAAAACATTAACCCGAACAGCTTAAAAAAATTAATTTAAAAAAAGTAAAAAGATGGCGGGAATAGTAAAAATATATGAATATATAAGTTGAACATTTGTATTATTTCCTCGGATTTATTTGAGAAAAGCACTATACAAGCCTCGGCGCGAACAGGGATTGTCGGCCTCGTATCTAGATGGCCTCGTTATTACTCGGCCATCTATTACTACTCGGCCAACAATTCCCTATTTCGCGGCCTCTGCAGTAATGTACTATTGCTTGGCTAAGTGAACTAAGTGTTTATTCTATTAAAGAGTTTTTAAACATTAAAACTTATAATAAGTAATTTTTTGAATATAAACAAAATTTAGTTATAATTATTGTTTGCATGCTTAACCTTTTCACCGCCACAGTCGGCTGTGGCCGTCAACAAAAAATCGTGCCCCTGACGCCACGTCGGCCACAGCCGTCCAAATCTCAATGATCAAAAACTTTGTAATTCTAACCGCTACAAGTATTTTTCAATCCCTGTTGATTTTTGGGCAGATCTTTTTTTTTTACTCTGGCGTCAGTGGCACGGTAAATTGCTAGACCGCTTGGCGGTCAATAGGTTAATTAAGCCGAATTTGGAGATGTACCTATATTATGTTATACCATCTAATTTGTACCCATTTCTGCAAATAAACATTATCATTATCATTTAACTTGACGTTAGCTGAATCGAGGTTAAATAGAAATGGTTGGGATTATAAGTATTTTGCATCAACAGTATTATTATACTACAAATTAATACAAAGCGCTTAAAAAAAAACTTGACGTAAGGGTAACGGAAATTTCCTTGCATTCTTGTGCAATTCTCTAAATTGGGCTCAGTCAGCCAGGCTGTCTTTTTTTGTACTTTACTCGCGTCGTGTCTAGAAGTAGAGGGAAGAGTTTTCTTTATTGAAAGCATTGTCGGTTGTGATGGTGCTTAGCTATGTTTGGTAAATACGTGAGGAATCCAAATGATTTCACCAGCGCATTCCTGAGTATGTGTAGAAAATAAAATGTCGTATAAAGTAAACCGAAATCGGCTTAGTTTTCGAGATATTAGCATTTTTTGTTTTAAAACGTCTCCAGTGTAAATCATCTTTATCATTGCGATGTTGCGAGACCGTCACTTTATCTGACAAACGTTGACTATTGAAAACCGTGCCTGTCACGATCATTGTTTATGTGTCAATCATTACAAATTTCCTTCAAAAATTCAGTTATGAAATTAATTATGTAGCATCTTAGCATAAATACGCCTAGAACGATAGTCTTCGTACTAACAGATTTGCACAGTATGAAGCCGGTTTTGATATTCCTTTTGATGGTGGAAAAACTATGGCTTAAGTTGTAAGAACTGTGTTATCTAGTTAAAACCTTGAAAACTAAATGGTTCGTGATAATAAACGTATTGTTTTTTTACTGGTCATATGTAATATTTATTTTATACTTTGTTATTACCTAATTTATTTGATTAAAGTTTACAATAAATATCATGTTACTAATTCCCTAAATTGACAAACACAATCATTAATCAAATTATTTATTTATTACACTACAAGCAGTATGATTATTCTCAACAATTGCTGTATGCTTCTCACTGTATCAGCTACGTGCAGTTGATTGGAATCCACGGCAGCCGAACTAGAATCCGCAAAATCTTTTTCAGTTTTTACACCACCCTTGTGATATTTTGCACCGTGGAGTACTCAAAAACATATTTTTCTTCAGCTGTTATAAAGGTTGACTGCGTGAGCTAGACACCGCAATTTATTCGATGGCTAATGTAATTATTATTTGTAATAATGAGATTAAATACGTAACACCGTTAAAATCAATCACAACAATGACTTGTCATATGACTGGAGCAAGGGTCTGACACGCTTTGATAGATAAAGATAGCCTTATTGCGATTCCTAAAAGAAGAAATAGAAAAGAGTGCCATGTTTTGTCTTTATCAGCGACCGAGCATTTTTTCATGGTCGGGTTATTGGCACACTTCAAAATCGAAGCAAAACAATCAGGTAGTATCAAAAGCGGTATAGAAATAGAAGATTTTGTGTATTAAATAATTGTTATTACCAGATAATTGACATATTAACGGATGTGGAGTGTTTGTGTGTAGCCTCAAAAATGGTGGGGTGTTCAGTGCTTGGTTAGAAAAGCAACAGTTAACGAAAATAAGCGGATTTTACATTTCATGCGTAAGTACAAGTTTCTTTGTGTTTTGATCACCTATTTCTTTCTCAAATCTTACAAGAATCAAGTTACAAAGTTAAATCATTAGTTATATCATGAAAAAACTTGATAAAATAGGAAAAATCTGTAAATTATTTTCAAAATAACTCGGAGCATTTTGACATGTCAATATTGCAAATCGGTCAAATTGCGTAGCATAAATCTACGATAGAAGCCAGCTAACATAGACGTCTAAATAAATCAGTCGGTTTATAATCCAATTTGGGGATGCCTAGATATAAAATAAAAATAACCCCCCATATTTGGGGAATATATAGCAAATTGATATTTTCAGTTCTCCGATTCCGACAGAGAAAGAACCGTGTAAAAAATGAATAGCTAGGCCTGAGAAAAATTAGATTTTTTAGCAACTAGTATTGGTGATATCCTATCTACTTATGTCGTTTACAATTTTACTATTTAATTTTGCTTTGTTACAGAATGTCCCAATAAGGCGGTGCGTCCATGAACGTGGACTGTCACGATGGATTAAAAGTATCCTGAGTAGAATAGAAGAAAAAGAAGAAAGAAGAAGTTTCATCCTATTTTTTTAGTACTGGCCAGAAAAATTCTACAGTATTCAAGAGCAAATCAAAAATTTTGTTTAGAAACAATTGTTGTAAATACATATTATTTAAAGTTTAAACTAATTTCATTACTTTTATTATCAGAGAACCCAAGTACCTATATTATTTTTATTTGATTATACGGACTAGTTTTGAAAATACTAAATATAAATGTGAAAGCAGCGTCGTCTAAGACTCAAATCAATCAGCACTCAAATGACGACACCTTGTGGAAAATTGACAGTCGTAGCCTATAAAAGAACAGCGCTACAATTTTTATACTAAATCCGCCTTAGTAATAGTCCGACTTATGATTTACTGCGCTGTGACCAATTACCTTTCTCCTATGGTCTTTTAAAATGAGGAACAAATAGATTTTTAATCGTTAATTGGAATATTTTCAAAAATATAAAAAGGGAATACATAATTTTTTTATCTTTTATTTGATGTTATTGGAAAATGAGTAAAAAAAATTAAATGTTGTGAATTCAAGTACTTGGAACGTTTCTCTCTAACCACTTTTTATGGGGTTTTTTTTTGGCGACCATGGCAACCCGACATTTTGACGTCATTATATGTCTTTCTCTTACGCCTGGTCGCTCTGTGGCAAATCTATAACTACTATACTATATCTATGTCTAGTGTTATATTCTCTTTGTCTATGTCTTTATGACATTGACTCCCCTTTTAGTGAAAAGAGATAACAATAACAAACGTTGCCAGCTCGTTCTAAAGCATTGTTTTACTGGTGAAGTAAAGGTAATTTATTTATTATGTAAGAAAATATAAAAAAAGTTAAAAATCATATTTCGACATAGGTTCATATAACATTTTTTACTCCATACGACCTCAGGAATTCGCTGTTAAAAGCATTTGGATTCCTCAGGAGCACTGTGTATACCTGCAACCGTTTCCAAGATGTTCAACTTTGATTGGAACAAGTGGCAGGATCCAAATTTTGTTGTTATGTTCAGGTTCAGGCATTTTTATCCCACTCATTAAATAAGGGCCACGTGATGAGGCTTTGGATTTAATGTTAAGTTAAACATATAAAAAAAAATGTACTTACGTGGGGACTTTTTATTCAGAGCTGGATGTGGGTCACTCAGGGTCGGTTGCAAATACTTCTTCACTGGACTTTCAGGCCTATAAACAGTTACAAAACAATTAATATTTTGTAATTTTTAATGTAATATCTAAACACAGTGAACTATCTTCAACATAGTGTATACCAAAGAGCATATAACCACTACGTTTTAGTGTATACCTGGGTAATATGGCGATAGAAGGCAGACCGGGTCTCTTGAACGGTTGCTTTGTGGATGATCTTTTCGGCTGCGAGTCAAATGACGAACTTATGTCTGCAATTTAAAATGTTTGTTAATCTAGAATCTTCTCTCTTACCAGACGATAAAAGCTTAAGAACATTTCAACATTTTCAACATGCATGTATAGCTGTATATAGCATAAGTAATAAATAAGGGAGATTGTGTTGCACATTTATGACAGGAAAGCCTTCAATTTGTTTGGGGCAGAATTATATCTATTCTTTTGCATTTAATAAAATAGTACCTTCTCATAAATGTCATACGCGACCATAACAACGTCGCAGACTTCTAATAATACTGTGCAGACAGAAAATCAGTATGAAGAACTACTTACTTGACATAGCAGGCTGCGATGTAGACTCTGTAATTTCGGTGCGGCCCGCGTTGGCGCTGGCCTGCTGTTGTAACAACAATAAATAAACTATTACTCTCTGACTAGTCCGACGACTTATCTGTACAACGCGTGGGTATAGTTAATACTGCACTTCCAATTATTTACAATATCACACCAAACTGTAAATAATCGAAAGTAAGTGTAATACTTGCTGACAACGGTAAGTGTAATACTTGCTGAAAATTCGGGAAGGCTCAAATAAGCAATATACGCGATATAATCCGTTGTCTAATATGCGGCAACATATGGTGAATAAGTTACCTGCGCTTCGGCCTCCTGTTTTTCTTTTTCTAGTTTCTCAGTCATGTCCACTACTTGTTCATTTGTCTTTCTCAAACCCGCGATTAAACTTGTTTGCTGCTTCTGTTATAAAGAAAGTTTTACATTGGTTATTTAGGTCACTATTTTAATACCTATCTAAAATTAATTCTACAAATAGTTGCAACACTTTAAAGAACAGTATCTTCAAGAAACCAGTTAAGTCATCGACCGATTGTTAGATGAACATTTTTAAATAAGAAGATAACCGCCGGCCGTCTAATATAAAAAAAATATAAGATAGTGGATAAACATAAAGACATGCAGTCAAACATCAACAACAACCTCCTTTTTTGAAGTAGGTTATTAAAAATAAAGAAAAACGTACGCTGCTGTTTGCGCGGATCTTCTTCAGGCAGCCCTCCAGCCAAGTTCGTATTGTCTGTTTGGCAACTTCTTCCTCTATAAGAAACTCGAATTCTTCGCGGGCCAACAATTCTTCCATTTGCAGTGATTTGCGAATGTCCACCGTGCGGTACGACAGCATACTGAAAACATTTAATACTAATTAGCACTGAATATATCTCTGACCTTATCTAATTAGTAATTACTTCACTGCTAAAATACCGCCATGACATTTCGAGACATTTTATAGCAGTTTCCGTCCTCTATAAGATATCAAAAATGATGTTCATATGTTTTAACAGAAGTCAGCGATCTGATTTCTGTGATCAAAAGCTGGTCATTCTGTTATGATTTAATTGGAGATTTACATATCAATCACATCTAACGAACATTTTTTCGATCACCAGGAAAACCGTTACCGTTATAATGGCGGGACCAGGTCCTGAATTCAGTCAATTCATATTGCAGTATTTAGTACTGAATTGGTACTATTTGCTACCTTTTGTAAAAAAAATAGTACCTCTTCTATTTCAAAGTTATAGTTAAAATAGTCTGGTCCCGCCATTATAACGTTATAATGGCGGGACCACTTTGTGGCAGCCATTGTTAGCTGCGATTAGTTTTATGAATATTTAGTACCTAATTAGTACTCTTGAAAAATGCTTAAAAAGTGTGGCTAGGTACAGCAGGTACTGTGCTGTTGTATTAAAACACTGGTCCCGCCATTATAATGTTTGGACATTTCGCATATAAACGTGTAAAGGTCTATTATTTGTAAACTTTATTAATATATATATTTAGTACCTATTTGCTACCTTTTTATGACCTATAGGTACCTTTTGTAAAAATAGTGTCTCTTCTATTTCAAAGAATTTAAATCGGTTCAGTAGTTTACGAATTTCTTTCCTACAAACATACATACAAACATACAAATGTAGACTAAACAAATTTATACTTATTTTTAATGCAGGGAGTATTTATGTGAATAATTATTTTAACCGAGGAATAAATAGGGAAATGGTAATATTTATACGGAAAAGATACCTATCTATGATTTTCTGTTATTTTTGAAAATAATTAATATGCACAGTTTGTGGTAAAACCTTTATGTCGTAGTTTCCTTCTATAATTATTTATTATTATAATATGTTCACATAATATTATATTATTATTGATAACTGTGCCGTTTTTAGTTTTCTTGCGCTGGTCACACACTGTTTCAAAATCTCAGTAAAAAGTGGGTAGTCCAAAATTAACTTATTATTTGTCAACGTTATAAACGCTAAGTATCTATTTACCGCTGTTCGTTTTCTGTTATTTTCGTGCACATTACAAGTGAATTTATTGTTTTGTAATGAAGAGAGGAAGAATAAAAGCTGTAAAAAAAAGGCGTTTTTAAAATACACAGATGTTTTCGGTGATTTCGATTCGATCGTTGCCTTCTCCTAACGATCCAGTTTATATGAATCTAAGTTCTGAACTAAATTATCGTATGTCTGTGAAATCGTTATACTTGTCTTTGAAGAAAAATTACAACCTATTTTTTGAGAATAAATGTGAAGTAGTGCCTCTGAAAATACCGAAATTGAGGCACTACGAACTTCGCTATCAAAACTATCGTATGATATGTCATCATCATCTACACTTTGTTTTAAATTTTCACATTTATTCTCAAAAAATAGGTTGTAATTTTTCTTCAAAGACCGGTATAACGATTTCACAGACATACGATAATTTAGTTCAGTTAGGAGAAGGCATAGAAATCACCGAAAACATCTGTGTATTTTAAAAACGCTTTTTTTTGTTCATCCACTGATACTACAGCTTTTCTTCCTCTCTTCATTACAAAACAATAAATTTACTTGTAATGTGCACGAAAATAACAGAAAACGAACACCGGTAAATAGATACTTAGCGTTTATAACGTTGACAAATAATAAGTTAATTTTGAACTACCCACTTTTTACTGAGATTTTGAAACAGTGTGTGACCAGCGCAAGAAAACTAAAAACGGCATAGTTAGGTATCAATAATAATATAATATTATGTGAACATATTATAATAATACATAATTATAGAAGGAAACTACGACCTAAAGGTTTTACCACAAACTGTGCATATTAATTATTTTAAAAAATAACAGAAAATCATTGATAGGTATCTTTTCCGTATAAATATTACCATTTCCCTATTTATTCCTCGGTTAAAATAATTATTCACATAAATACTCCCTGCATTAAAAATAAGTATAAATTTGTTTAGTCTACACTGATGTTTTACAGAGGAAAGATTTGTATGTTTGTATTTATGTTTGTAGGAAAGAAATTCGTAAACTACTGAACCGATTTAAATTCTTTGAAATAGAAGAGATACTTTTTTTACAAAAGGTATATGTCATAAAAAGGTAGCAAATAGGTACTAAATATGTACTTATATTAATAAAGTTTATAAATAATAGACCTTTACACGTTTACATGCGAAATGTCCAAACATTATAATGGCGGGACCAGTGTTTTAATACAAGAGCACAGTACCTGCTGTACCTAGCCACACTTTTTAAGCATTTTTCAAGAGTACTAATTAGGTACTAAATATTCATAAAACTAATCGCAGCTAACAATGGCTGCCACAAAGTGGTCCCGCCATTATAACGTTATAATGGCGGGACCAGACTATTTTAAATATAACTTTGAAACAGAAGAGGTACTTTTTTTTTACAAAAGGTAGCAAATAGTACCAATTCAGTACTAAATACTGCAATATGAATTGACTGAATTCAGGACCTGGTCCCGCCATTATAACGGTAACGGAAAACCCATAAAATAAATTAATAGTTACATTACTGCATACGCCGCGCCGGCAAATAAGGGCTGGCAAGCCCTTTTCACGGCTATAGTGCTTTTCTCAAACATATGCAATGAAATAAAAATACACCACTCAAAAAAACATAATTCAGCTGTTTATACACAGACGCCATGTTTTAAAAAAATTTACTTCCCGGCCCAGGCCTTCAATTTTGTATGAAATTTCTTTACAGTTCTCTCGAATTGTCCCGCCCGAAACGTGACACTTCGAAGCCTGTTCTAACGCACGTTACGACGATATTTCATTGCATCTGAGAAAATGTACTTACTTAATGACGTCATGGAAAGTGACATCCTCCCCGTTATGCAAACGTTCCAGCTCGTAACACATATACTTGAACAGCAATCGTTCCTTGTGAGTGTCGCATTCCAGTCGCCCTTTCAGAAGCCGCAGAATAAACTTCACCTAAAAACCAAATATGAAACCTATTACTTTTGTTTATATCAACCTAGATTGCGGCAAAAACTAACAAGCAATTAACTGTTGTAAAAACGTTCAACTCTAACAGTCAATTGAAGCAAATAATTTAACTGATCTAAAATAATTTACATATTAAGATGCACAATTTGGTTGTGGCTTATAATGCATGTATATTACTTTATTATTAAGTAAAAATAATTAACTTCCCGTATAATGTGTCTGATAACATATTAAGGCCATCTTTTTGTATTTTTTACGGATATACCTATTTTTTTACTAATTGCAGCTCAAGCTACCAACATTTTTAAACCGTAATGCAAAAAGCGACCAAACTCTCATTGATTAAGACTAGTCACTTTGACAAAAAATCTACGCTGGTATGGGGCTTGAACGCGCGATATTTTAAAAATGTTACTTACGGATGGTTGAACTTGTAGAACGTACCTTTCTCACTGGTATTACACCTTTTTGGTGCACGTCCACAATATTCCAGGTGTTCTGGAAGTTTCTGATGTCGGCATAAGACAACAGAGCATCTTCTTCGTTGGAGTAAAATAATGAAAAGTTCTCCATGATAATAGCTGCAACAATAAATTGTATATTTATATTGTGAGCGAAGCTAATAATGCAAAATTTCAAAAGGGGCGTATTAGAAAACTTTGAAAACGACTCTCATAACCAGTTATGAAAAATCATATACGACGTTTTCAAATTAATAATTAACCCAAAGTGTAAGCATTAATAATTGGGTATCTCCGACAGGCAGATTGATATCTGATATATTATTTATTTTATTTATTTATTTATTTATTTATTTTAGGAGAACCAACAGCTAATACACTAAACATAGAAACTTAAATAGAAATACAGAGCCAATTACAGGAACTCACAAATAGTTGCTGTACATAAAACATAAACTTAAGTAAACAGCGCACATCGATGTACCGACGCACACTTGCAGCAAATATATGTAAAAACTATGAACATTCGTTAATCTACAAACTTAAACTTATAAACCTTAACTTTTAGAGCCTTGATGGGCTGACAACCTAAGTACCTACCTAATACACAATAACAATACTGCACAAGCATGTTATAGAAATCGCTCAATCAAAAAACACATTAGCTAAATTTCGCCTCACGGAAGGAATTACACAATTAAATATATCAATATCATGCTCTTTCGTCGTATTATTCAAATGGCGACTAGCGCGGTTAAGGAAACTATTCCGTCTGTAATTGGATGATGTACGCCTCAGTGAGATAGGGGGGAAGTGCCTTTTGGACCGAGAAGGAGTCACAAACGATAATTCCTTGAGCAGTTCGGGACAGTCAATGTCGCCAGTTGTGATTTTAAGCAAAAAGGTAATATCGGCTATTTCACGGCGCTTATGTAACGGGATCAGATGGTGTTTTTTACAAATATTTAGGTAGTTGGATGAATTATAAGGGAATTTTAGTTTGTAACTTAAGTACTTAACAAATTTTTTCTGAACACGTTCAATCCTGTCTATATAAGTAGCGTAACAGGGATTCCAAATTTGGGATGCATACTCCAGTTTACTCCGAACTAAGGAGCAAAACAGAATCTTAAGTGTTTTGGCCTGAGTAAAATGGACAGAACTACGCATTATAAAACCTAGTGTTTTTAAAGCAGAACCAACGATAGTGTCAATGTGGGTGTCAAATAAAAGTTTGGAATCATGTACCACCCCCAAGTCTCTCATAGTTTGGACTTTGTTCAGAGGTTGACCTTTAAGTTTATAAATAGTCGGTATTAAATTCTGCTTTCTTGAGAATGTTAGAGAAAAGCATTTCAATGGATTCAAATCTAACTTATTTTTCTGACAATAATCATCAAGTCGCTCGAGATCTGACTGGATTATATTCAAGTTGTATTCAAGATATCTATCTTCTAGAATAATAGTAACAAACATTAGTCGTCCGCCTATTGTTGACATCACATGAGCGATATACATACCCACAAGCAGATTGAGTACGATGTAGGTAATGATGACGTAGAATGTACAGAAGTATGCGAGCGAGGCGGTGAAGTTGCCGCAGTCGGTCTCCCAGTAGTTGTCCGCGGGCGTGCAGTAAGGCGGAGCAACCATGCAATCGTGCATTATTTTGTTCCAGTCCTCGCCAGTCACGATACGGAAGAGCATAGCTACGCTGTGGATCGGTGAGTTGAAGTTTGCGCGCCTGTAAACAACATTAAAATAGATCAGCTGAGAAGTTTTCGGCATCAGAATCGGTCGAGTTTCGTACACCTGTCGCTGACGCATCCACTGAATTTTGTCATAGACTTTAAAAGCAGTAGTTATGTAACTCAGTTGATAAATCTTCAGGATTTTTGGAACGTGCTTGTCTTCACCTGCTCGAATCAAATATGCTTACATAGACAGTTGCCGTTCTATGTTCTATCTATTTCTAATGTTAGGAGACTCACCTTCCGATCCCCTCGCCGTATTTAACATTCCCGAATACGATGGTCCCGGCTAACGCGTAAAAGAAGACGAGCAGGAACATGCCGAATATGATGAAGAAGCTCTTGCACACGCTCACGCCGACCGTCAGCATCAGCATCTTCAGCGTCGTGTGCTTGCCCGTGATCGTGAAGAAGCGGAGAATCACCACCATGAAGCCCACGAAGTAGGAGAGGTCGTTCTGGGGATTCAACCATAAAAATATAAGACACACAGCAACTGGTTGAAAGACTCAATGGCTCTGACATCTGGTTCGGCGGTCCAGTTGGTAGGACGCCCGTGTTGGCTCGAAAAGCCGGTGGAAACGCAGGTTCGAACCCTGTCTGAACCATTAAGTTTTTCAATTTTTCGATTCATTGTAAATATAAGACACCTGTCTTAGATTCCAATTACACTTTAGTATTTTCCCTGTGATGCAAGAAAGCCTAGGTTACTTATGTACATCAATCAGTACAAAGATCAAAGCACACAAGGTGTTGTGTTGGCTAAGCTATAACACCAATCGATCGATCGAGTTGAAACTATTGAGGTCGACAATCATCTAACATTGATCGATTAGTGTGGTAACAACATTATGCAGACCAAACCACTCACGCAACGCAGTACAGTTAACACTTTTGCAACCAGACAAAAAAGTAAGACATATCCCAGAAACCGGCCGAGCCGACTTTTATAGCCTCAACCCCGGCTACCGGGTTGGCCGGCATCTGAACAAAGTTTACGAGCGCCCGGCCTCCGGGTTGTTGGTGTCGAAAGTGTTAACTAAATTGGCGTACCTTGAGCGTGAAGTGCATGAATATCCAGATACACCCGGCGACGGTGACAAGCAGATCGTATCTGTTGCGGCGGCTCTGCCAATAGCCACGCGGAGTGAACGCGACTGTTTTCAACAGCACTTCTACAACGAACACTAGTGTCAGCATTGCCGACGTCAGTGCTAGCTTTTCCGTAGACTGCGAGTCGCGGGACCACTGGAAACAAAATCTAGGTTAAGGCATAGCCGGTCTACAAGAACTAGTTGAGAGCTATAAAATTAGGGTCACTAAAAGGCGCGATTAAAAAGAGTCTGAAACTCGTTACCTACCCATTCTTGTAGCGAGTAGTCGGGTCGGGTTTTAATGGGATCTAAAAGAAAAGTTAAAACTGCAATGTATACTTACGGTAACAACCAGCAATCCGCTATTGATAAGTACAACGATAGCTATGACCCTCTTGAAAGTTATATGCTGGGTGACATCGTATGCGAAGGCGCGTACTTTTCTTCCATCGGGCCGCGGAGGTAAATGAAGCGGCTGAGCGATCTTCAATCTTTTCTTTAAGTCGCACCTAGGATAAAACAAGAATATGGTTTTAAGACTTAGTATCCAAAAAGCGTTTGGGAGGCTACGTACTATCTTTTCGTCCAATATCCCGCAGTGTCTCAAGACAAAAGTCTTTGAACAATGTATGTTGCCAGTGATGACATACGGAACTGAAACGTGGTCGCTCACGATGAGCCTTATAAGAAGGCTCAAAGTCACCCAGAGAGCAATGGAGAGGGCTATGCTCGGAGTTTCTTTGCGAGATCGAATCAGAAATGAAGAGATCCGTAGAAGAACCAGAGCAACCGACATAGCCCGAAGGATAGCAAAACTTAAGTGGCAATGGGCAGGGCACATCGCTCGTAAAACCGACGGCCGCTGGGGCCATCGAGTTCTTGAGTGGCGACCACGCACCGGACGACGCAGCGTGGGTAGGCCCCCACAAGGTGGACTGATGACCTGGTGAAGGTCGCTGGAGTCCGCTGGATGCGGGAGGCGCAGGACCGGTCATGGTGGCGTTCTCTGGGGGAGGCCTATGTCCAGCAGTGGACGTCTTTCGGCTGATGATGATGATCCAAAAAGCATTATAATTATTTCAGAGTTTAGAACATTCTAAGTGTAGTTAATAAAAAAGGAGAAAGTTTTGACTTCCTCATAAATATTTCATAACGCCTAATCATAATAATCATAATCATCTTATTCGTAAGAAAAGTTACATGTCAGCAGAATATAATTTGCATTTACATTGCAATACGTAAATGTATTATTATTAGTCTAATAAGACTGCTTCGTTCGCTTCTAAGGTACCTCTCATTTATTATCGTGCGGTGCGAGGGCGCGACACCGATAGGTATGCAAGTCATTTGCATTTGTATGTATACTCCATTTAAGCGGCGGCGCCACTAGTCTTGGAGAACTATATAGTGAACTGCCAAGTGACAGTTTAGAAACCTAGATTTACGTCGAGGTAGGTAGTGTTCGAATCACATTTGGTGAAGTGAACTAATATTTTCAGAGCTTACAACTTACCATCTCCTTTGATCAACAGTAAGAAGAGCGGTGCCTTTGTTTTCGGAGTAGTTTGCAATCACCACGCCGACGAACAGGGTCAGTCCAATCATACATCCCAGGAAAATGTACACGTGTATGTAGATGGCGTGCATCTGAAATTATACATACGAGTAATAGTCCGGGTTTAATAGTATTGTCCGAAACCGAAATATCTAGCGCAATTTCCAGTGTTATAAATTTATGAAACAGTGAAAGTTAATTTTTTTTAATGTGGGTTTAACACACCATAATTTTTTTATGAAACCATTGATACAAAGATTAAAGCTTAAAAAGAACTAAGATCTTACACAAAGTATAAGGAAAAATTCGAAAGGTAGTTAGGGTGCCGGAAAGGTGAACGCGCTGGATCGGTCGGTCTCATCCAACAGGCAACTCATTTCGATTGTTCTTTATAAGCTTTGATCTTTGTATCAATGTTTTAATGCGAAGGTGCTTTTGACCACTCAAATTTTACATATTCTCGATGATCGCGCTGATCGAAGTAACTTAAAAGCTTAAAGTTGCTGTCCTTAATAACACTCCTAAACTTTTCACCCTGTGATAAGTTACTCACTGGACCAAGCGCCTTTATCAACACGTCGCGCACATCTAACCAGCCTTTGAATGAAAGAACCTCGAACAACGTCAACAGCGCATCTCCGATATTGTCAAAGTTAAATCGCTTCGGGTTAGCCCTGTAAGAAATTACAGATTTTATCAGAAAGTATGGAACTCAGTCACTGAAGAGATTATCTTTGAAAAGATAATCAATAAATGGCGTTACTATTGTCGTATATGTGAGGTGCCGACATACATACTCAATACACATTTTGTATTGCGTATGACCAAAACAACAACGGCATCGATTGAGACAGATTTTCATGAAATTCATATTTCTTAGACATCTACCTACTTTTATATCCATACTTGTAGTAGAAATTATTCTTACCACACTCTAGGCACCAGCATAGACGGAAAAGTTTCATTGGGGCCCGGTCTGATCTTCATCTTTGTAACGAACACTCGTCTCATGAAAACCCCCACGCAATCTTCCCGATTCAAGATCGTAGGATCGTTACATCGTGCTAACCTGTTCCGAAAAACATTATTCTTTTGTTAGTGAACAAGTGAGGTTAACTTTAAAAGTAGAATTACGGAAACATTTCAAAAAAATTACAATGCCAAATCAAAAAATGTTCGTGAGGTCTACAGCTCTCAGAGCCACTACTTAGTAGCTTCATTCATATAGGTTTGACGAGTACGTTGGAAATTTACCTTCCTCCGTACAGTTGAACGCCGTAACTTGCAAACACGAACATCAGCAATATAAGAAGGGTAGATACCTGTAAGTTAAAAATATATAATTATTTACTTATACAAAGGTTCCAAATTTATAAACAAGACTGTTCATAAGGAATTAATATATACTTCACGTGGTAGAAGTCGAATATGCGTTTTAATATGTTTGAGATTCACGGTAGTTTCCTATGTAAAATGTTCATAAAAACTTGGTCTCTTCACACTAAAAAAATGATAACGCCGTTCACGCGTGATCTGATCACGCCAAGGTCATCAAAAGCAGACTCACCAACAAAATCTCCTTAAAGCCGCGGCACAGCTCGTAAACGACCTTACGCATGTGCGGCACCAGCGTGAAGATCCGCAGCGGACGCACGCAGCGCAGTATCATCAGCATCTGAGCCGCCGAGCCGGGCGGCACGCGGCGCGGCATCCAACATAAAAATGTCAGCGATACCTGGGAAATTGCATCAAATCTATTATACCTACAATTCTAGATTAGCCGATGACTGGCAAGAAGCACAGGATCGGGACCGGTGGCGTTCTCTTGTTTCGGAGGCCAAGATCCTCTTTGGTTCACTGCGCCACAATAGTTAGTTAGTTTTAGTTAGATTTGTATTGAAAATCTGTTTTCTATGGATCGTCATTTGTTTCGTATGGGCGAGCGGCGGCACGCCAGTCTGGCGCCATCTTTTGGTCATAATTTTGATTGTCCTCTCAACACGCCGAAACGGCTACACATAAACAATGTTGGTACAGGGATAGTTGGACATCCAAAGACGGTTATAGGATACTTTTTACATGACTACGGTAAAGAAAAAAAATCTCTTAAAAACAGTCAAAATAGCTCGTATTTGATTAACTTTTATTCTTGGTTAACTTGGTTTGCCTGTTTAGAGTACTGTAGGAAAAAAACAAAATTACGACAGGCAATTAACATCTACATTGAAGTAGGTAAATAGGTAGGTAGGTAGTGGACTCACAATGTATATGAAGACATCCAGGACTGCTGCTGCGTCCTTCAGATACGCTTTCGGAGTGAAGAACAAACCGTCCGCCAAAATTTTCAGTGCTAATTCCAAACTCATGAATACCACGAATCCGTATTCCGCAATCTAAGAAAAAAATAATACAATAGGTAATCTTCTAACTCTTATAATCATATATTATCAATTAAAACAAAAAATCTTACCTGTAGAACGAAATTCTCCATAACCCTGTATGTAGGTGTCTCGAACATCATGGAGAAACATGATAGAGTAGTCGCCATGATCATCACCCAGTCTAAGTAAGTCACTAATCCCAGAAAATTGCTGAAATAAAATATTTTAACATTAGATAACTATATCGAGACCTTAAAATTCATCAAATCATGATGTTGCTAACAATTTAATGAATCGTTGTATTTCATGAAATGGACAATACCAGCTTGCCATGTCATGACGTGGTCGTGGTCTAGCCAAATCAATGAACCAATCAGCGTCTAACGATAGATAGCATAAACACGTGGCTACTTCATGATATGATCAAACATTAGTGATCATAATAGTAAATACAAATAGTACTTATTTATACTTTTTTACAGGCCACGATTGGCGCGTGGTTTTTTTTAAGTTGCTTATCAAATGTTGTTCAGTTTGAAGGGTAGAATCTATGTTTCAATTTATTGCTCCTATTACAGGCAACACCCGGTATATGCCACAAAAACCTGCGATATGGGCCATTCACGAATACACCGCCATACCTAGGGGTAGATTACCACAGCCTTTGCGACATAGAAAGTTCCGAGCACTACTACTACTCAGTGGCTCAGCGATCCAAAGCGGGTCTTGGCCTCCGACACGAGTTTTCGCCATTTTCCTCGATCCTGCACCGTCTCCCGCCAATTGCTGGCTTGTAGTTCACGCAAATCCGATTTGACGACGTCGAACCAGCGATATCTGGGCCGGCCAACCGGCCTTCGTCCTATTGGTCGTCCCAAATACGCTCCCTTAGCGCCTCGACCTCTTCGCCCATTCTCTCTACATGACCAAACCATCGGAGACGGTGGGCTTTTGTCTCTCCAATGATATTAGGAGTGGCTACTATCTGCTCTATTTCTGTATTTTTCCGGAGACGGAAACTACCGTCCTCATTCCGCGCTGGGCCCAGGATTTTACGGAGGATCTTTCTCTCAGCCACCAATAGCTTGTTTTCTTCTTTCAGTGTTAACGTCCAAGTCTCACACGCATACATGAGTGAAAGTTCCGAGCAACACACTTAATTATCTACCGAAGGGTATCAACACTTACTGGAAGCTCTTGTAGTGCACTTTCCTCTCGTTCCCGGTGACGGGGTCCCGCAGGCGCGCGTCGTACCGCGCGTCGACAATGGCTCGGCAAATCTTCCGGAAGCTTGACTCCCTCGGCACTATTAACAGCGGCGTATCGAACAATGGGTGATTCTCGCGGAGGTCTTCTTCACGCTGGTTCCTGTACACATTAACAAAAAAAAACCGGTCAAGTGCGAGTCGGACTCGCGCACCGAGGGTTCCGTACAAACACTTTCCATCCTTAAGTGGTTAAGTTTGCACCTGGTATGTATAGCGCTTCATACAAATGAGGTGTAAAGTTAACGCAACCAATCCCGTTTGTTGTATGGGAGCCCCCGTTACATATTTATTTTATTTTATTTTTAGTATTTGTTGTTATAGCGGCAATAGAAATACATTATCTGTGAAAATTTCAACTGTCTAGCTATCACCGTTCTTGAGATACAGCCTGGTGACAGACGGACGGACGGACGGACGGACAGCGAAGTCTCAGTAATAGGGTCCCGTTTTAACCCTTTGGGTACGGAACCCTAAAAATTAAAAACGGCTGTACTATAACCGCCAAAAAGCTATATTGGTTCTGGGTCAGTGTGCTAACTTTTCATGGTGGTGAGAGTTTTTACCGGTTGTCTAAGTATTCTTGTCAGGTGATCTTACGTTTGTTGGCACAGGCGAGATTTATTTGACGAGGTATTTACCTCCACAACTCCACCGGCTGCCTCTCGGCCGGAGCCTTGGGAAGGAGAACACAACGTAGGACGCCACGTCAATGTCGCTGTTTTCCAGCAGATCTTATGCCGGTTTCATACGAGGGCAGAATGTCCTGCTCTTTGCACTGCACTGCCCTCGCGTTCACACGAGTCCAGACACAACGCATACGAGCGAGAAAGGTAGTGGGGGGCAGCAAACTGTCCTGTGTTACCCTACTGTTCTGTGCGTTCAAGCTGTTCTGCTTCACTGTTATACCCTCGTGTGAAACTGGCATTACGTTTGTTAGAGTTAGCGAGCGCCGGCGCTATATCCCACTATAGGCTAGTTGACTCATGTCAAATTGTAATAAACTAATGTTTATTCCGTATTATATTTAGCAAAGGAAACCTAAATACATATTTTTCAATTCATAATAAAAGTGAAAGATGGCTGAAAAAATTGAATTTGAAAATATGGTTTATAATATAATCTGTATTTTGAAATGCTTAAAACGCTGTCCGCCATTTTCGCTTATGATAGTGACGTCATCGGTCATGTAAACAAAACTGAAAGTCTACTTTGACGACTTCGAATAGTGCCGTCCCTCTCGATCTCCTGTCAAAGTATATTGGAGTGAGCGGAATGGCACTATACGACGGTCGAATTTCGAATATTTACAGGTAATTCTACGTCACGCCACAGATTAGCAAACGGAAAAAATGGCGGACGGCGTTTTTGGCTGTTCATGAAATTTCTAATTTTCAATTGATAAAATTTAACTTTCTAAATAAAAATACAAGACATTTTTTTTTAGAGCTAGTAAGATCATTATTAACCGTTTGAAATATATTTCAAAACTGGGTCTACTAGCCTATTCTGCATAGATCGTTTACCTTCTCATCTCAGCCTGCTGCCGCTTCGCCTGCAGAAGCCTAATGTCAAGATAGGGCGGGCGCGCGCGCGAGGAGGGCACGACGCGCGACGCCGCGCCTATGTCACCATTTTCCAGCAAATGTTCGTAAGTTTGCTTCAGCTTGATAGAGCCGCTGCGCACAGAACGCCTTATAGACCGGGACCCGAACCTGTGGAATAGACACTGATTTGTATTCACAAATCTCGATATGAAACTTAACTATATAATTGGTGTAGATTAAGGACTAGACGTTTTAAATTCTGTAATAGTTCGGGTATGTTACAATTCTGTAGAATGTGAGATTTTTTGTAAGATGAGTTGGAAATCGAGCTACATAAACAAAACTGCAATAAATGGTCAAGAAGACAGACTTACTTTTTCTGATCCACCCGTAACTGTTTAGCACTGGAAATTGTTCCTTGCGACTTAAGCCCCGATTTCCCTCCAGTAGCCAACATAGCGGAATCTCCTAGAACCATGCGGTGATTGTTCGAATCTCTGCAATTAATAATCGGTCATACTTATTACTAATGTTTGATAAGCTATCAAATAATTAAAATAGGAAATAAAAAAATAAAAACCTTTACAAGATTGTCGTCATGAACAAAAACAATACCTGAATGAAATAAAATAATAAACATAATTGTGAACACTTAACATTCTATAACAATAATAATTAAATTAATCCTCGCCATAATTATATAGAAATTTCGCAATGAAAAACCAGACAATGATTGTCATCTCTGCCTTTCTAGCACAACTGTGACGCGCGACTATTTCTCGCGCATTCGGTTTATGCAGTATTGCCACGACTTTCCGCGACCAGCGGTGCGGCAAGCGGGTGAGCAAGAGATATGCCATACGAGTGAGTGAGACACACGTAACAGTGCACCGCGTAGACACGGCGTGAGTCGTCACCACCCGCCGGTAAAACGCGCGGTTTTTGTATGCTGATGCCTGCGGCTTCCTACTCGAGTTCATTGCCATCCAGCCTTACATAGAAAACTTACTCTATGATAGAAGCCACGACGTGCCGTCTCAGAGCCGAGCTGGGCCTCTGCGAGGGCGGGGCTACAACCAGCGTTTTCACAAGGCAGCGCTTGCGATACGGGAAAGAGATCTTATCGGCGCCAACATAGGCGCGGCGTGAGTCGTCCCCGCTTACTGGCAAGACCCGTGGCTTTTGCACGCTGGTGCCTGCGGCTTCCTCCTCGAGTTCTTCGCAGACGAACTGTCGCATGAACGACTCACGAACCTTGCACAAATAATGATCGTTATGTTGCTGCGATTGAATTGGACCTCTATGAAGCACACAAATATTAACTGTCCCACTTTCGGAATATCAGTGTTACCAGTTATTAGGTAGGTAAGCAAAGTAGCTTTAATACTCGTGCTTAAACTAATAATTTTGCATCCTAAAATTTATTTTGAAAGAGTTGAGTTGAGTTAATATACGTTTTTCTCGTAGAAGGTGAAGTTACGGATTATGATTCCCTTAGCGAATGCAAAATTATCATTGCAATGCAATCAGTAGGTGTTCAGTTGTTCACTATCGAACATAGGTCGAACTCAAACACGTTATTATATGATTAAAGTTTACCTTTGGCAAGTTGAAGTCTCCTGGAACTTTATGTAATTTAGTCATCTGCGGGCTGTCAGGGAATTTCTCAAAGATTCTCAGACGAAACGGCAGGCTCTCTTTTATTTCCGCGCTCTGCTGGCGATACCTCAGCTGTTTCAATTTTTTTATATCTTCATCCAACTCTAAGTTGTCCAAGATTACGGCTACGAAAAGCGAGAGCACGATCTGGAAATGGCAAGGTAATATTTTTTATTTAATTTAATATTTTTATAGAATGGTTCTTGTCACATTTACGTAAGTACAGTCAGCACCAAACGTATGCAAAATAGAATTGATTTACGCACAGTTTTAACCACTCTGTTAGCGCAGCTACTTCTGCTGGTGACTGTACTTAAGTCTACGTCATGTTTTTGACTTAACAATTAAATCATGTCTTACCAATGTGACGAAAAGATGGTATAAAATGAAATATATAGCCACCAGAGGAGTCAATGTTGAACTTGTTCGAACCATAGTTTCATCCATAACTTCGACCCACGCTTCTTGAGTTAATATTTGAAACATAGACATAAACGCCTGCAACATGAATTCTTAAATTTTATATTCATTTTGAGAGAAGAGATTTGATAGTGATTTCTAAATATGTAGTTTATTTTTTTTCGTTTACCTCGGGAAATGCCTCAAACTTTGTGAATTCGCACAAAAAACAAAACAACTGCATTGATATTGAAGAACTGATGACAAGCAAGCACATTGTGAAAATTATGAGACTTCCTAATTTCTTTCCAGGTCCGAATATCTTGTAAACGAATCCTTCCAATAACGGGGAGGCTTTAATTAATCTTACTATTCTTAAGACCTGAAAATGAAGATAAACATGTATTGTACATAGTGTAGTCAGGAAATAAATACAGGATGATTCTGGAGTCATGAGCAGGAGTTATGTTATACGGGTGATCCGGGGGGCCACACTGACCAACTTTCACTATGGAATCAGTCACGAAATCTTGTTTTTTTTTATAGTTAATTGCTAGCTAATTGTTCGCTAACTATCCGAAATGTATGGAACGGTTGTCTTTTGTTTTTCGATTTTGAGGTTGGCCCCATAGTGAAAAATTCTCAGTGCAATCCACCTCATCACCCCTATACCTGCTCATGACCCCTAAATCACCCTGTATATAGTATTTTAGATTAAGTTGTGTCCAATCAATTTAAAGAAAACATTGTGCCTAACCCTAAAACACCAAAATGAATAGTCACTGTGTAAAGTCTTTACAGGTACAGTCTGTGTCAAATATTTGAAGTATATAATATTGGATGGTAACTGCACCTAGGTACCTTCAATTTCAAAAAAGAATATTTACACCATTCTATCCCTTTTACTTGTGCGACATTTAAGAGAGTTTAAGTAAGAGAGAAGTTTTTCGTATTTGTATTAAATATTAGTAATTGTTACCTGAAAATAAGTGAAGCCTGACATGTAGAGCTGGGGTATAGTGTGGATAGTAGTTCCAATGGCCAAAAGCAATTCGAATTTGTGGACAGAATGTTTAAAATAGCCTTTCCAACCAAGGCACCATATTTTTATCAGTGCCTCTAAATCCAAGAAAATAGTAAATGCAATCTGAAACACAAACAGTAGTTTAGTAATTAAATGTACAGTCAAGGAAATTGAAAACACATACCTTTTTCGATCATGTCACCATGACAATAAGGGTTGAAAAGGTGCGCGTTACAGTTTCCTTCCCTGTACCTAATTGGGAAGTGTTTTGGAAGTAGTAAGTTTTATTACCTCAATATAATAATATTTCTCGTAGAAAAATTCTCTTGGGTTGCCATCATGCTTGAAGTTCATTGTAGCAGTGATTATACCATTAGCCAAAACCACGCCCATGACTAGTAATCGAAAGTATGCAGATCTTAACATTTTGTGAAACATTTCTGGTGCAGTACCTGAAGATTACATTACAACTTTAGATAGAAAAACTTAAAGAAAGATTTTTGTTTTCATATTAGTACAACACGCATCTAGCGACCTTCACCAGGTCATCAGTCCGCCTGGTGAGGGCCTACGCACGCTAGCAGTGGACGCCTTTTGACTGACTATGATGATGTTAATTTGATACAGTTTTATTAAAAAAATATGTTATATTTAAGAATGATGATAGCTGTAGTAGTGATGTAGTACCCACTTACCTGAATGTTTATTTTCATCAATAGTGACCAGTTTCCAACAGTTGTCATCTCCAGTAAAGAACTGGGTGGTGCTCCCCTTTGTTATTGGGTTCCTCACTCCCCACATTTGTTGAAACTGAACTCTTATTTCATTAAATGTTTCAGTTATTACAGCTATGAAAACATTCTTCACTAGCCAAGCTAAGAAGAAGATCATAGTGCTGTAAAACAATATAGCCAAATGATTACACTTGTCTCCTAAAAGTTATTTCTATTCTGTGTATTTACATGCATCATCATACCTGAAATACAATGCAGACCTCCATGTCGGCAAAGAGTCAATTGCCCTGTACATTATGAATACCCATCCTTCTTGAGAAGATGCCTGATATACAGTGAACAAGCTGGTTACTGCAACAAATATACCATTTTAGGATAGTGTTCAGACCAAGGTATGTAGGTAGTCAAAAAGAATTTAAAACACAATTTCATATGAGACGCTTACCAAACTCCTCAAATCCATTGAACCCCATAATATATTTCGACAAATTAAGCTTCATGCATTTCATTCCTTTAGGACACTGATATCCGGAGTCAGGATCTGGTGAACAGAATGTATCAGGAATAGCCAATGAGTTGATTGTAATAATGCTGAAAAAATAAAAAAGGTTTTTAAGTCTTGTCATAGAATTATGTGTTTTATCAATAGAAATTATTAAGAACTTCTCAAATTACATGTTTTAAAGGCTCTAACAAAAATATACTGACTTAGGATCAGTAGTGTTTCTCACACAATGATGGGTAAGTTCTCCAAAAAATTGCACTCCCAGCAAACTGTAGAGTGACATGAAGAAGAGAAAGAATAGGGTCACATTATAGATCTGCTGGCTTGATCTCCTGCAAAGCAAAATATGGAGTTATTATATTATTATATCTTGTTTTGTTGGTGTTAACTAAAGCAATACCTGTAGGTAACCAATCAATAGCAATTGATATTAGCCAATTTGTGTACATATACTCAAATATTGATATTGACTCAATGATAATCATAGAACAACACTTACTTGAATATCTGGTTAATTCTGGACTTTGGCATGGAGAATTTCAAAAATACTCTTAAAAATCTTATCATAATCAATGGTCTGGGTGCCCTCAAAATACTCAGGTAGCTGTATCTTGGCACAATTAGAGTTAATTCAAACATTTGCAGTAAAACTGATACCCACAAGAAAAATACCATGGATGCATCAAATTGGCACCAGTGATCCTTCAGATAGGCTACATCTCCCTAAAAAATAAAATAAGTAGGTACTGCAGTAATAATTATGTAAAATGTATACAACCACATGTAAAAGTTTAATAATAAAACTTACCTTAAGTATCCCTCTTATATGCATTTTGGCTATCATTTCTGCAGTAAAGAAAAGGGTCACACAGCAATCTACAGCAAAAGTTATTGTTTGAAGTGAAGGATATTTTTCAAAGGACTTAGGGGTATTTAGTGAGACAGATACTAGGCTCATTAAAGCACAAAGTCTTAAAATTCTTCTCACCCATAACTGTAAATAAAAATGTTCATGTAAGTAAAAAATATAACCAAGATGTTATTTTTTATCCTACCAGTTGTGCATTACCTTATTGACCCACTCTATGTCAGCGCTTTCATTAAGGGCTTCTTCGGGTCCGTAGTCTGCGAGGACTGGCTCCCCTTTAAGACTTTGTTTTCTGCCTAACATCTTGTCTCCGGACGTCGCACTACTATGGTAATATTTTATATACAATTCTGGAATCTTGAACTTAGTAATTTTGAAAAATTAAGTGTAACCCTTAGCCTTGACCATTGTTTGTACGTTTTGAATAGAATATTAGGAGAGATTCAATGAACACCCTCATTTTCAATCGCCAAGACGACTTTATTGAACTTTATTGATTTGAACTGCTTTGCTGAGTGCATGTCTCTACTGACACTTTGTGTTTGCTTAGCAAAGTTGCGTATAACGGAGAACAAAGTATTGCAAAATAATTAAAATCCCAATTTTATAAAGACTAAATTGAAATAATATTACAAAAAGCAACTTAAAATGTTTAGATATTTTTGAATGTATGCATTATATATTAAAAGTACAGCACAATCACATTATTATTTAAATACAAGACGCAATCCAATTTATCCAATATAGGAACGGAATGTTCAACTTCCACAATCGCGTTCAAATATCATGTAACATACTACTTTACACTACTGAGCAATTAAGTGAATGTAATACATATTCTGTAATACGTTGCTTGATAATTAAACATTATACAAGTAGTTTATAATCTATATTTTTAATTGCAAGAAGTTGCTAGTTTTCCTTGTTTTCGATGTTTTCCCATGTTTCAATTTTTTTACATATGTTTTACATATTTTTTACTGTGTCTGTGTCACTGTCAATGTCATAAATCAAGGGTGCTCAACTGAAGAACTAATAACGTTGACCAAGGTTTTTTGTTAGTGTGAGTCTGGGACTATATAGAGCTTGGTCTATATGTATGAAACCATAAACACGAAGTAGAAAAATGACGAAGTTTAAAAGACATATGATTTTAATTGTATAAATAAGTAATTATTGATTTTACTTGCCTTTTATAATTATTTATTTATTTTATTTTTCATATCAAAATGTTGAATAAAGTGTGATAAGTACTTAAGATTTTTTTTCCTCTATGGCTGTCACTTCTAGCTGCGTAATCTATGCTAGATATTTAAACATCAACGGAAATGTCAACGCAACCTGTCAGAGTACTCTCTTGTAAAAATCTTGAATTATACGTTGATACTACTGTTACGGTAAAATCCAAAATTTTCGAAAATGTCTGTTGATAAATACCGCAAGTGCTCTAAATATGGAATTACTCCACATATGGACAACCGGAAAGTATTTCATCGGTTTCCCAAACCGGGCAAAACCAACATCTTAAGGTAAGATACCATTCATGTATGTACTTATTTTTCATAATGACATAATTCTAAATTAATATTATAAGATAAGATCGTGCCCTCAGAATAAATATACAGCATTAATCTTATTAATACTCATAATATTGAGAAAAAAATACTGCTTACACACGCAAAAAATGTTAGGAACGGAATGTTTCGTGTGGTGTTCGTCCTCAGGGTTCCTTCCTGGCATTTTTTACGTGCGTTTAAGCAGCTTTGCTCAATTTTACGCAATTATTGATGTTATGTGTCGTTCCAAAAGTATTTTACGGAATTTTTGTTTTAGGTGTAAACCATATATACTGTTGGCCAGAACAGAAATCCTGGTCAATAGTCTCTTATGAAGTTGCATTCCAGTCACAAAGTTTTGTGCTGGAGACACTTCGGGGACTCCTGTTTTGTTGACTCCGCTAAAAGTTACTCCGCTAGAAGTTGCACCATGCATTCTATTCCGGGAAAGAGGGAATATGTCATCAAATTGATGAAGGGAGATGAAAAGTCACGCTGATGAAATTGAAAAGGTAACCATCGCATTCTTTTCAGACATTAAATTATTTTGTCTGTAGAGAGCTCACTGGATACCTATTAATGATTGTCCTATTCTACTTTAATATTATACATGAGAAAGTGTGTGGCAATTTTTGGATGTTTGTTATTGTTAGACGATTTTTATGACAGAACTCATCCCTTTGGGGAAATGGGGGGGTTAAATTTGAATTTACTGTGTCAGCGCGGTCACTTCTCTTGGTTGAAGTATTATTATATTTTCTAATTGACTATTTGCTATTAAATTTTATTAGGTATTTAATTAGTCCCTTATGGCGACTAATGAGTATGACGCGAACATATTTATGAGTAAAAGCAAATTATATATTATTTGAACAAAAACATACTTACATATTTACGATATGAAATTGTATTTCTGATATCAGCTGAACGAGTTACTGAAAAACCCAAATCACGATATGTATGCTTATAAAATATTTAAAAAGTTCCCTCGAGATCTTCTTAATGTCAGGATTGGATGCTCACATGCTGGCAATCGGCACAATTAAACAAACAAACCCAATCGGTCCATTCATTTCCAAACAAAACCAAAACACATCTTCAACTAGAACTAAGAACTTCCTGCATTTCGTAGCGATTAAACATTATAAAATTGTTTAAATTATAGAGTATCGACAATCTGGATGACGCCCATGAAACGACACAAGTGCTACCACCAGAGCAAGTTCCATCGTCTTCTAAGCATCAGGTGAGCATTTATACTCGTTATTTATATAAATGGACATTATTAAGAACAATCATTTACCGAACAGACATCCTCCTCAATTTGTTATCGATTAAAAATGCAATTTTTTTCCTAATTACAGAGTATAGGGTAACTGGTTGACGCCATGGACACTTCACAGGCGCCACGGCCACGACTGGAGCAAGTTCCATCGACTTCTGAGCATCAGGTTAGATAATTAAATTAAGTCTATAATTTTTCAAGCTTTTATTTAACTTGCATTGTATGTATGTATGTATGTAAGTATGTTTGTTCGGGTGGAATCTTGCAACTCTATTTTGAAGCAGATATCGTCAACCGATTGAGCTGAAATTTTGCATACTTACTTAACTTTGATGACAATACGATAATATGATACCATGGGGCTGATTTGATGATGGAGCCGGAAGGTGGCCATAGGAACTCAATAATAGAAAAAGCAATCCTACCGAGTTTGGGCTCTTTAGAATCATCTAAGTGAGCATTTGATGGATATCCAAGATAGATGAGAAAAGTACAGTCGGCTATAAAAGCTTGTCACTAAAATGAAATTTTTGATAGAAACTTATTACATTACTGTATGTATCTATCGATCTCTAAATTTTGCTTAGTTGTCTATGATCCAAGAAATGTGATCATTGATCATACATGCTCGATAATTTATATTACTTCGTTTTTAAAGTTTTTTAGCCATAGTCCTTTTTCTGCCTTGTATGGGCATTGTACGGTAACCTAACCGCAGGTTCGAATCCTGTCCGAACCATGAAATTTTTCAATTTTCGTTTCATTTGTAAACATTTAGTTTACGTTAGCAGACGTTACTGCTTTAATTAAAATAAGTGTTCGGAGAGCATCTAAGATACAAGTGAATACATGACTGTATCCATACTAATATTGTAAATGCGAATGTGTGTCTGTCTGTCTGTCTGTCCGTCTGTCTGTCTTTCTGTCTGTCTGTCTGTCTGTCTGTTACCTCTTCACGCTTAAACCGCTGAACCGATTTAGATGAAATTTGGTATATAGATAGTTTCAGTCCCGGGGAAGGACATAGGATACTTTTCATCCCGTATAAATGTAGTGTTCCCGTGGGATGAGCGGGTAACATCGCGGGGCACAGCTAGTATTATATAACTTAACTACCATACGAGTAAATACAATGATACATATATTTATATACTATACGACGTATATCCATATTAATATTATAAATGCGAAAGTGTGTCTGTATGTCTGTTACCTCTTCACGCTTAAACCGCTGAACCGATTTAGATGAAATTTGGTATATAGATAGTTTCAGTCCCGGGGAAGGACATAGGATACTTTTCATCCCGAATAAATGTAGTGTTCCCGTGGGATGAGCGGGTAACACCGCGGGGCACAGCTAGTATTATATAACTTAACTACCATACGAGTAAATACAATGATACATATATTTATATACTATACGACGTATATCCATATTAATATTATAAATGCGAAAGTGTGTCTGTATGTCTGTTACCTCTTCACGCTTAAACTGCTGAACCGACTTAGATGAAATTTAGTATGGAGATAGTTTGAGACCCAGGAAAGGACATATGATACTTTTCATCCCGAATAAATTTAGTGTTCCCGGGGATGAGCGGGTAACACCGCGGGGCACAGCTAGTTATATATAATATTCATATAATAATAAATACGATGAAATGTCTACTGCATTTATTGAATTTTATTTTATAATGTGTTTTAAATTACATTACAGATGAACTTCCATCCGAAGCCCATGCTACGTCTAACCATGCTCAATAAATTTGATGCGTTGTTTGACTCCCTAAATGCTGACAGCCCAGACCTGCGTGGAGGAAAGAAGTACTCGACTTACATGTCGCAGCCCACATTTAGATTTATTTAAGCGAATGAAAGAGTTTGTTCGGGGACTTAAATTTAAAGGAATACGGTCACCTCCGCCATCACCAGCAGGTTGGATACGCACAATGAATGCGGTAGAGAGACTGTGGAATAATGTAAACGCAATGGGCGTTAGCAGCATTTCTATAATATCAAACATTGATCATATAAAAAAAAACTGTTTTTACATAGTGGTCAAGCGATATATTGCCCTTAAGAATAGAGAATTTGCTGGAGAATATCGCGAAAAATCATTGCAGAAGAAAATGACTATTTAAAAAAAATATTAGGTGTTGTTTATGTGTGTCAAAACCAGTATTTGTAATAGGATAATATAATAATTATAATTGTTATAATTATTTGTGCAACAAGAGAGCAAATTTGTTTTTTGTTGCGGGTGCTGGTTTTGAGTCCTTAGTAAGAATCCTTAGTGTAACCATGTGTAACGAGGGACTCAACAGCACAAGATGCAAAAAACTTTGCTCTCGTGTAGCACACACAACCTCATCGCCTCAACAGCGAGAACAAATTCGTTTTTTTTGGACTTGTTCTTTCAACCATTAAAGTGTAGGTATGATTATAGTCTTTGTTGCTGATTTCAATGATATTATAAATAAAAAAATAGATAAATGCTAATAAAAAGGAATAACAATATAATATAATTGAAATTATACATTCCAACACTGCCGTACCAGTCTCTCACAACCACCACGGTTGTCATTAGGAATTAGATCAAAATAATAATAATTTTGGCCGGGTGTATTGGAACGTGTTCTTATTCGAGATTGGATTCGAAACATGAATATCGAATTGATTTATGTTTTTATCACTCTCTTTTATATATAAAAATGAGTGCTGTGAAGTTAGAATGATTCGAATTTTATAATTAACCTAAGGCTGAGAAATGACAATTCGTGGCCAAATATTGAAAAAGAAAAGTTACTTTGTGCTCTCGCTCGACACAAAATCGCATTTCGTTTACTGTTATCTCGGAGCAAAATCATAATGTTTGCTGATGTGCTGGTAAATTTATTTTAACTCGTGATAAAATTTTCGGAAACGAGGAATAATTATTAGAGATTTCTCACGAAACGTTTAATGAAATTATTGGGACAATATACAGGTATATTGTCCCAATAATTTCATTAAAGGGAGAGGGTCGATTGCAAAAAAAAAATGTACATAGTTAAGGGCTTTAATCAAAATAAAACTTAATTGATTCCTTTATGTGACGAAAGTTACCCATACATTTTGTATGACTAACTTTCGTCACACAAAGGAAGCGACCGTGATTTTTTGTTAACTTAGTTTTTAACTATGTACAATTTTTTGCAATCGACCCGTAAATAGATTCATCATCAAATGTAGAAGTGCACAATATCCTAAAAAGCGTTAGATACTCAGCAAATAATGTTACATGGAAGGGATCGCTAGTCGATAATACCGCCTGTTGTTTACCTCTGTAGGGCTAGCATATCTTGCTGCGACTTCGCTTGTCGATCTCGCACGGTATCGAAAGGAAAATTACAGATAGTATTTGTCGCGCGACAAAAGAGTCGCGTGTCCAAGTTATGCTGGACGTTTTGCTTGTTATTTTATTGTTTCTCATGATGTATATTATTTTATTCTGTATTCAAGGTGTGCAATCGGAATTTATAATCTGCAATACCTCATATTATTCTTCTTTCTTTGAGTAAAGAATGTAGATTTCATCTTGATTTAGTTTTATTTCACATACAAATGAATGATTACAATTAACGTTAATTCCAGAGTTGTGAGGGAAACCTGCAGTTCCAAATACTTAACTTACTGATGTTAAGTATGACATTATTATTATTAACAATGGTTTCTTGACATATCAGTTAAGTATTTGGACAAATAAGGCGTTACTTTGCGTAAATCCATATTAATTAAAACAATAATATTGCTTTGCTAATCCGCGATATAATAACATGTACATGTCGATTAGTGCCAACTTACTTGTTTGCGTATTTTTTCATGCAATCATGCATTTAATGGTCCCACCATTATGCATTAGAATACACAAATAAGTATATAAAGGTAAGCACGAATTGACTGGCACGTTATTATATCGCGGATTAACAAAGCAATATTATTGTTTTGATTATTCAAGTTTCCCGCGTATATTGAACTGTCACTTTCTGACTGATGACACCTATTTCCGGTTCCGGTTTTGAGTTTTTACTGGGCTGACGTTGAGGCGCTGTAGGACTCATATACGTGTAAGGGTGTGCGTGTGTGAGTATGTCGCATTTGCTTGTATGGCAGTTAGCGTTCTTCTCCTTGTGAGTATTATATTCCTTGTCATAAATTAAGCTCGCATGTCTGTCATGTTTGTTGTTAAAGAATTGGAAAGCTTATTTAATGCAAATAAGCAGAATTTCTCTATTAAAAGTTTTAAAATATTTAACTGAATTCTCATTAACATAAAATTCAAGGAAATATCTTCATGAACAAAAAGACGAAAACAAGGAACCAGAACTCTCTAGTGGCTTACATAAACTTTACGAAGCTTTTGGGTAAACAAAATAAAGGCAAAGTTTATCAGAGCGAGACTTCTCTTAACAAGATCTTAAATTTATTTATAAAGTGGAATATACTTCAACATGTTTATTTACATGAGTAAAAAGGTACATATTTTTTTGTTATTCTTCGAGTTACCATGGAGACTTGTACTTATTCACCGAAAAACATTTAACAAAACAGTGTTTATAAGTAGTGTTTGTTAGAGTTGGCATGTTTATTAAAAATTTGGGTCAGAGTGTACGAAAGGGGACCCAATTTTAGGACTTAGAAAATTTACGACAAAAAATTTTTTTTTTGTTGGTTTGTGCTTAAATTAGATTGAATCTTGTAGATTACACTAAAATAAGCATATTTTATTCTTTAAACTTTTTCTCTCAGATCAATATTTACCAAGATATTGGGATTCAAATGCATAACATATTTTGATGTAGGTACCTAATAGTAGACTATTTACGAGGGTCCATGTAAGCAAGCATTTTGACGCTCCGCTCGCTTCGCTCGCTCCGCTATACATGGTCACAAAACAAACCTAACCTAACCTACAGTTTTCGGTTTTCAACCCATGTACCATATTTTCAGCAAGCATTTTTACCTTAAAAACCTCAATATCTCGGTAATTATTAAGTTTAGAGAAAAGTTGCCCACACAAAACATGCTTATTTTAGCGTCCTCTATACGATAGCATCATAAAAAATAGGTGTTATAATGACAGCAACAACCATCGAATTTTTTCTAAGTCCCAGCTCCCTTGAAAAACATCAATCTTTGAGGGCGAATATCTCAGCCATTTTTGATTTTAGAGAAAAGTTGCCCATACAAAACATGCTTATTTTAGCGTCTTCTATACGATAGCATCATAAAAAATAGGTGTCATAATGACACCACCCCCATCAAAAAAATTCATTGTTTTAAATTTATCCCCAGTAAATACTTTGCTCTGTGCAATAATACTTAATATTACTATTTTATCTTCAAGCTTCTAGTATGTTGATACTTATTTAAACTTCTTAGACTAAAACAAAGTTTTTTAGGTAACATTTAGGTTTTGGACAATGGCTATTAATATAACTGCTGCGACTACTTTATGTAGTGTGCCTCCCTTTAAATATTTTTCGTAAGGCTCTTCAATGAACCTACTTACATGTAGTTGGTAGCTCTAGATTCTGCCCAGCAACCGCTGTTCAGTTTCATGATACTATGAACTATTTATTTCAGATTGCCATCCCCAAGCAGTCAAATGTTACCTGTATATCATGGAACCACTCATCAGGCTACATTGCAGTGGGTGGGGAAGAAGGAATGTTAAAAGTTTTAAAGTTAGAATCTGGTAAGTCAAACCACCTGTGAACTACTAATTAATGTTTGTCTGATTGGTTGTTTTTTACCTGGGCCAACATTTCTGCTCAATTCCTCTAAATCAAAAAATAAGTATATCCATTGAGTTACAAAAAATTTAAGAATGGAATTTTTAAACGAAATTTCGTATTTTTAATTAATATTTAGAAATGAGGAGCTCGAAATGAAAAAATAATAATTCGACAGCAAAATAAAAATTGGCCAATAATTTCTGTAATACATTTTGTTTAACTCAATGGAGAAAAATTTGTAGGACATATAGTGAAATTGGGCATACCATGGTCAGAAGAAGCAACTTTAACATCTCACCAAATTCTATTGAAATCTGAGAAGAAAAAGAAATCAACAACAAAATAAAAAGTCCATTTACATTCTATGGCCAAAATTAATAATGCTGTCACACACATATGTGCTATTTATTTTGAAAAATATAACCATTTAAATTGTTTTTGGCTAACCCACCCATGAAGTTAGTAAACAACCTAAAACCAACAAAGTTATTTGCTGGAGTTCATAATATGTCGAATTTTGTTACCTATAATTGAATACCAGTACATTGCTGTATCAACATACCTAAGTAACTATACTGTAACAAGTGTATTTGAACACAGTTACTTTCCTATTATTAAGAATTATTATATTAAATTTAAACAAGGTGGTGGTGGAAATCTATCAATGAACCTAAGCTTAGAAGGTCATACTGGCCAGTTACGTGTGGCCATTTGGAATGAGGTTTACCAGAAGCTTACCACAAGTGATGAGCATGGAGTTATCATTGTTTGGATGCTATATAAAGTAAGTTGAGTCTTATCTTAACTGACTAAATAGTTCAAAGATAAAAATAACTTTATAGAAGATTCTGATGGTTCAATCCTTTTTTTAAGGGTTCCTGGTATGAAGAAATGATCAATAACAGAAACAAATCTACTGTCTCAAGCATGGCCTGGGGCTCAGATGGGCAGAAGATATGTATAGCTTATGAAGATGGTAAGTATCTACTTAATCCATACTAATATTATAAATGCGAAAGTGTGTCTGTCTGTCTGTCTGTTACCTCTTCACGCTTAAACCGCTGAATCGATTTTGATGAAATTTGGCATAGAGATAGTAAGTTTAAGATCCGAGGAAGGACATAGGATAGTTTCATCCTGGAAATTATACCTAAAAAGATTGAAAAGTGAGTGAACATTTCTGTTGGGGTGCGGTGACCCTGTAGGAAAAGTCATTATTAGACCAAAAGCACAATTGCTCTTACATTTGCTAAGGCGCTTATAATAATCCCTTTTATTAATTAAGGTGATTAGGTGGATATCTATCGTGTTGTACGAGGTTGCTTCCATACTTCCAAGCTCCACGCGGACGTAGTCGCGGGCAAAAGCTAGTACTTAATATAGCATTTTACTCTTTAAAATCTCTAAATAAGCGTCTTGTGCGTCGTAAGTCGTTATTGATTTCGCTGTTATTATTATCGATGTCATCATATTTTATCTGTTAGTTTTAATATATGTGACGATCATAGTATAAGTGCATGTAAATTGACTTAGTGTAATTTATATTGTCATTTTATATTATGAAATAAATAAATCTAAATCTAAGACTGACGATCCTATGAGGGTCAAGAAAGGACAAAATGTATTCAACATAAACCTTTAAAAGTTAAATCTAAACAACAGCATAAAAGTGGAATAGCTCAGCCTTATACTATACCGAACAGGTGCGACCCAAAATGTTAGTCACGCCCAGAAAATAACAAACCGGCCAAACAAATCAGCGGCAAACGGTACTGGTTAGCGGCGGCCATGTGTGGGAGCGAGGGACCGCTCTCCGACCTTCCGCTTCCACCTATGGCCGCTGCTCGCTCAGTCGCGGCTGCCGTTTGTTGCCGACGTTTCGTCGGGCCGTAAACAGGCTGACTTCTCACGGCTCGAGTAAGACCCGACTGTACCACGATACATCACTGAAAACGTCCTTCCATTGTTCCAGGTGCGGTTATAGTCGGCTCAGTGGATGGCTCCAGAGTATGGGGTAAAGACATAAAAGGGCCGGGCCTTACTGCCGTGCAGTGGTCACCTGACAACACACAGTTACTGTTCGCATTGGCTGGAGGAGAGCTTCACTTATATGATGACCAAGGAAACTTATCAGTATGCCAATTTTCACCCAATTACACTACGAAACATTAATAATACAGTACTAAAACAATGAACACCTATTGCAATACTAATCGTCAAAATTATATTATTTAGTTGCGCAGTATAATCATGCCGTGCAATGCCGTCATCGTGCCTTAGTTATATGATTACTTGATGACCTGCTTCGGGCACCCTTCGTTGTTGAATTTTATGACATGCCACACGCGATGATCTTTTGTTGTGGACACAGACAACTATCGCAGTATAATTATAACACGCGGTACAATCATTTACACGAACGAACAGGACACAGTCGCATGTAAAATGTATTAATTTTACAGGTATCTCTATACTATGTATAAGTAGGTACCTATACACTATTATGATCTAGACACTATGAAAACATTGTCAGAACTATTCGTAAATGCTCATAAAAGCTATGAAATAAACAGTATAATTTTATAATCATAATAGGAAAATAAGAGAAGTCATTCATTTGATTAGGTATACGCGAGACGAATTTAGGGCGACTGACTTTCCTTTTTATGTTGGTATTGGTTGATTTTTTATGGAAATACTAACTTGATAAATTAAATTTTTCACTCAGTTGGAAGTTTGCCTCGTACCTACCTCGAGTCGTGTACTACTACGTAGTCAGGTCATAAGTTCTGTCACACTGTTCGGATTTCAAAATTTGAACCCTGGCTGGAAAAATAAGCATTACATTTGAAATTCGAATATCTCATCAATTAAAAAAATTAAAAAAATGACATTGCCGCCATTTTCAAACATGGAGTGGACGCAGACAGAAGACCGTGTCGCTGTAATTGACAACATTTCATATTTCTCACAGGTGGAAATTAATATAGAGATCGACAGGGCTTTATGTCGTGTAGGTACCTTAAAAAAAAATCTTTGATTTTATTCTTCTGTATTTAAAGAAATATAAGAAAATACATCAAATAACTGCAATCTAAGACAATACGGGCTGAATAGGGTTGTTGTCTAAACCAGAGAGCGAAAAATATATATATTTTCTATTTGACGTTGACAGATGACAGCTGCATACCGAGTTTTATTAAGTTTTTTTTTAATAAGAAAACCGACTAAAGTAACCTTTCCATTAAGTTCTGGTTTTGGTGTTGCCACATTTTAAAATGAGTATATTTTTATAAATTAATAATAAAATAAATAATCATCTCAGAAAATAAATAAAAACAGAGATTACTTCATCTTTTTAAGCAGAATTCAGAAAAGTAATAAAATGATAGTCTTAAAAATATGAAATGTTGTCAATTGCATTACACCGCTGTGGTTACGCGCCAAAACAAATTTTTAAACTTCCAGAAAATTTGAAAATTACGCTTAGGTTCGTATATCGTACCATTAATCGATACCGGGAAGTCTCTTCTTTGGTGGATAAAAAAAGAAGTGGGCGTCCACGCTCGGTTAGGACTAAAGCCGTCATCAAAGCTGTGAAGGAGCGAATACGAAGAAATCCCGTGCGCAAGCAAAAACTTTTAAGTCTTCAGATGGGCATAAGTAGGCCGACAATTAAAAGAGTGATAAATGAAGACTTAGGACTTCGGGCGTATCGGAAAAAAACCGGTCATCTTCTTAATGCTCGCCTAAAAAAAATTAGGCTTCTAAGATCGCGAGCACTGTTAAAGCGGTACGCAGGTAAAAAATACCGCGAGATCCTATTTTTGGACGAAAAACATTTTGCTGTGGAGGAAGCCTTCAATAAACAAAATGATAAAATATACGCAACTAACAGTGAATAAGCGAGCAGGCGTATCCCCCGTGTCTAACGTGGCCACCACCAGTCATGGTTTGGCTCGGAGTGTCATATTCAGGCCTAACTCAAGTGTTTTTCTGCGAAAAAGGTGTAAAAATTAGTGCCGCTGTATACCAAAATACCATCCTAGCAAACGTTGTAGAACCTCTTTCACGTACAATGTTCAAGAACAGACAATGGGTGTTCCAGCAAGATTCAGCACCGGCTCATAAAGCAAGGAGTACGCAAGCCTGGTTCACTAGCCGTAAAATTGACTTCATCCGGCACTAGGGCTGGCCCTCCTCCAGCCCAGACCTGAACCCCCTCGATTACAAAATATGGCAACATCTAGAGAAGGAAGCATGCTCTAAACCTCACCGCAATTTGGAGTCGCTGAAAGCATCTATCGTCAAAGCAGCGGCACAAATCGACATGGAAGTCGTGCGTGCAGCGATAGATGACTGGGCGCGAAGGTTGAAGGCATTTATCGAAAATCACGGAGGCCATTTTGAATAAATATTTAGCTGTTAGAAAGACGAATTCATCACCTTTCAATTAATGTATATATTATAAACATAATTCTAAACTAGTTGTTTTTGTTTAATGTTTAACCTGTGACAGAACTTATGACCCGACTACGTAAAATATTACATAAAATTACATAACAAGAGAGCGAGGCAGATAATTCAAACTTCTAATGAGTTTCTATAAAAAAAAAAAAAATTGGGATAGGAAATATGTATGTTTATGGCCAGCTGTACTTTTTGTACAACTGTATTTTTTTCTTGTCAAGGTGAATCGAATGAGCTCAAATACCCATCGCGTTTATCTTGTGCTGTTTAAGTGTTTAGGCCACTTTCCGCGTCCGTTATCACATCTGTTTATTGTATACTAGCTTTTGCCCGCGACTATGTCCGCGTGGAACTTTGAAGTATGGAAGCAACCTCGTACAACACGATAGATATCCACCTAATCACCTTAATTAATAAATGGGATGATTAAAAGCGCCTAAGCAAATGTAAGAGCAATTGTGCTTTTGGTCTAATAATTACATTTCCTACAGGATCATCAATGTCATCATGAATTACTTACTCACTTTTCAATCTTTTTAGGGATAATTTTCAGGATGAAAACTATCCTATATCCTTCCTCGGATCCTAAACTATCTCCATGCCAAATTTCATCAAAATCTATTCAGCGGTTTAAGCGTGAAGGGGTAACAGACAGACAGACACACTTTCGCATTTATAATATTAGTATGGATTAGTATTCCAGCAGCAGTTCACAAGTTCAGATGACATTGAAACTAAGTATATAACTTAAATGTTTTTTATTGATTTCAATTTACACGATTCTTACAGATGATTATAAGTAGTATAACATCACGCCCGAAACCTCGATCATCATCAATTAAATAAACACCTTTTTGATCATGATAAATAATCTTATTTTTAGATGCCCGTTGCCATAAATGGTGTGACAGGGTCTATGGAAGTCATAGCAATGGACTGGTATGCCGGCAAGGCGCCTCCCAACAGACCGGTACTGGTGATATGTTACAAAAGTGGACTTATTTTGCTCATGAAAAACTGCGTAGAAGAAGGTAAGATGAACAATTTTATGTAATAAAGGTTATTATCGGTATGCTCAATCGTCTATCTGTACAATTATACAAGTCTAACATTGAATTGCAAATCGGTTTTATATGGAGAGGATAACATGCGATGCAGGATTGGTATGGGCGCGCGGCGCCAGCCGTACAGCGCGACCTGTTGGTAATTTTTTTGTCCGCTCATTATCATCATTATATCGAAACGGCTTCATGTATTTTAACCAATTTTGGCATAGGGATAGCTGGACATCTAGAGGTTACTTATATAATTACCCGAATACGGCAAAGAAAAAACGCGAACAGAGTTGAACAAAACGCAAGAGAGGCAGAGACCGATTAGCGCCATATATCAATAGTTTTTTACGTAGACACTGTCTCTCTACTCTTTGGTGTTCTGGTACTGTCAAAATGTGAGACCATTTTATACAGAATAGATTTTTTGTTTACAATACATTTCAGACAGCATCGTTGTTGAAACCAACATGACGGCTATTGACTGCCACTGGAATCACAACGGAACAGTGTTGGCAGCCGCTGGATGCACGTCAGACCAGACTAACGTTGTTCAATTCTTCAGTGCGTATGGCGAGGTAATGTATAGATAGAGTATAAACAAATATACGGTTCCCTGCCTTTTCGCCGAACTATTTTTCGTCGAATGCTTCATTTCGCCGAAGTATCGTTTCGCAGAAAGCATTTTTCACTGAAACTGTAAAGTATTTAGGATTGTTATAAAACAAACCTAACCTAACGTAACCTGATCTATAGGATGATATTTACAACAATTGTGAAAAATGACCGACTACAGAGGAATACAAATTCTGCGAAGTGAAAAATAGTTCGGCGAAAAGGCAGGATACCCAAATGTACATTTATAAATTCATAAATTTCTCACAGACATTTGACACAGACGCCTATCCCAATATGCTTCACAACGACCGATTGTGCGTTGTTCTTATCCAACGATCTGTAGTGTAACTAACTGAGACATGTTGAAATGCGTAGAGTTTTAAATTCAGCACTCCTATGTATAGCTAATTAAAATCTTGTATTGTCCCTTATAAAATAAAGTACCTTCAGCAAAAATAGTACATTTTTTGACAAGGGGCTAAAATAAACATTTGTGACAAGAAATGATTATTTCGACGAGTAAGCGAAACGGGCCACGGGGAGTATTTAAACCCTACGGACTAAAACGTCAACTTAAGTCTCGCTTCGCGAAGCTAAAATAACATACTTTTCGAGCAGGAGAAGCGAAAAGTATTTTGCATGCCGAGTCGCTAAAACAATTATGAACCATTATGACACAGATTATAATTCACTCAGATAATTAGTACATACTCGCACGCTTCGGTTGCTCGTTCAAATGTGACAATGGCCTATTCTTACTGCTTTTCAAACAATCTACTATATTAGAGTGGCGGTCTTTGGGAGAAGGCTTTATGCAGCAGTGGACCTCATTTGACTGTAATAGTCAAATTTCTCACTCGTTATTTAGTTTTAATCTAAGTGTATGTTTCTTAAAGCATATCCGAACGTTACGAGTACCCGGAGGTGCGATGCGGTCTCTATCATGGGAGAAGCGGTCGCTGCGCCTCGCCATAGCCATCGACTCTTTCATTTACTTTGCGAATGTCAAGCCCGACCACAAGTATGCGTTCTATGGGAACACACTGGCGTACGTATCTGGCACAGAAACCGTTACGTTTTGGGATACTGTTACATTACAGGTAGGTTATCATTGCCTAATTTTGCCGTCTGCTATTGTTGTGTAAACTGGAAATTACTTATTCTAATTTTTACTTCATGATTCAGGGCAATTTTAATACCCTTTACATTTAAATGTAAACAATGTATTCCTATTGTATGTTTATTTTAGTCATGGGTGAATCACATACCGGATGTGATAGATATGTGCGGCACAGACGAGTATTGTGTTATTGCAACATTGAATACTCTGATTATCTCCAATCAGCAAGGAATCCAATGTGATGGTTAGTAGGTATATGAGTAATTCCGTACTTATGTACCCAATATATTTTATCAAAATAATTAATATAATTTGACGACGAGTTTGGCTCGGTTGGTAGACACCTGCCTACTGAGTCGGCGGTCCCGGGTTCGAATCCCGGCCGGGGCAAATATTTGTGCAAAATATTTGTTCTTGGGTCATGGATGTTATCTATATATGTATTTTATATATTATGTATATCGTCGTCTAGTACCCATATCCATAGTACAAGCTTTGCTTAGTTTGGGACTAGGTCGATTTGTGTATGATGGTCCCTTAATATTTATATTTATTTATTTAATATAAAAATGCCAATTATTAGAGCCTCCAAAAAAAAATTCTTTCTGATATATAGTTCAAAGTTAAATAGACCAATATAATGAATTTTACTGAGCGCCGATTTGTTAAACTGCATATGAGACCTGTATTTGTACCCGGCCAAAAGCGCGCTTAACCAATATCATTGGTTATACTGTGAACAAAACTAAAAATGAACGATTCTGGCTTTTGCTGTCAGTATATGTTCCCGGGTTGCAAGTTAGATTTTTAAATGTGTGCAGTTTATTAAAGACATAAATAAATAATACTGTTTGTTTGTTTGATACAGCCAAGGCGGTGACTATACCTATGATGTACGTGGCTATCAACAGCAAGGCGACGGTAGTCGCTGCGTCAAAGGAATCATTCCTAATATGGAAGTTCTCAACACCGGCTAGACCAAGTAAGTTCCTAAATTCTTAGGGGTATCTTAGACATGTTGCTCAGTCAATATTGCCGCATGATTTTCGATTTCTATTATATTATAAAGAGGCCTAAAATGTTTCTCGTGAAACTAAACATTCGATTAGCAACCCCTGAAAAAAAGAGGCTACTATATATCGATCGCACGTTATTCTAAGATACTGAAATTGTCGGCACAGCTCAGATGCCGGTTACCGTGGAGTTTGCTGCCTGCCCCGCCCTCTACCCCTGCTTTCTCCTAAAGGGGTCATCTTACTGGTCCTCGTAAACGTGAGCCGACGACTATAACTTGGCGAATTCTTCTGTGGATCAAAATTGGCCTGCGCCAAGCTTACAATACATTGGACTCTTGACTCCCTTATTTTAGAATCCCAAATTTGCGTGACAGCAACAATGGCAAATTGTTTATTATTTGAACATTTATGTTTTCAGGAAGTACCGAACATTTGTTTCGCGCTGACGGGGTATCCATTACGTCAGCAGATGTCAGTTTCCAAGATGATACTATATGCTGCATAACTTGTTCAGACAGCCACCTACTAGTCGGAAGAGATTCTGGGACGATTCTATTTTTTTCATTGGTGAATTTCAAAAAGATTACTTCCATCAACATGAATTCAAGACCGTATAAATTAGGACTAAACTCGAATTCCAGGTATAGCATCACACTACTTACTACATCTGTTGCTACTGACTTGGTTTAAATCGAAAAACTCTCATGTTTTCGCCCGTCAATATCTCTGCGGGTCCTATATAAGGGCCCGAAGAGAAAGTAAGAGGAATTAATGAACCAAGTATGGTTCTTTAATTCCTCTTACTTTCTGAACCAAGTATGGTTCAAGTTCCTCTTACTTTCTCTCTCATAAAGTGGTATGATTTCGTTAAAAGAAGTTTGTGCTTAAGGAAACGTTACTTTTATCTTTCAGTAAATTCTACGTAATTGACCAGCCTGGTTCTTTATATCTACTCGATACGGATATGGCGAACAACATAAGTGTAGGACAGGCATTGCGTAAGGACGTGTGGAGTGCGCTTTGGGCGAGCGATAACCCCCAAATGTTGGCCGTGGCTGAGAAGGCGCGGCTATACGTGATGCGCGATACCGAACCTGAAGAGCCACTTACTATGCAGGGATACTTGTGTACTTTTAAGGTTAGTGCTTACTTCCATAAAAGTGGTACAGACTTGTCTGGTTCGTTGTCTCCTAGATACGAACATTTAAAAATCGGGCAGGCATTAGGCAAGACTATTTGGGGAGCCGCCGAGCGTTAGTAGTAGTAAAATATATTCGCCCTTTAGATGTTAAAAACTCAAGTCTGGCTTATGAACCTATATCGGTCTGGCTCGCTCTTACTTTGTCCAAGTCTGAATCGCTCAAATTTCACTCTGATCTGAGAACTATTCAAAGAATTTTGACTGTCTGTTCTATTTTTCAAAATTTCCAAAGTATATTTTTAGGAACTAGAGATTACCACCGCATTATTGGATGGCATAACTGACAAGTGTACACCGCAGCATATCGTGCGAATTGAAGTGAAGTCATTGAGAGACACTCGCCAGCTGATCGAAAAGGTCGGATTGAAGGAGGCAGAGAATTTCATTAAGGATAACCCACACCCACAACTATGGTACGTCACTATAGGTACTTTCGTCTTAGTTGTTGTTTTAACCACGACCAAACAAAAGTGTTCATAGCTTAGGTAGTAGTTCCTTTTCTTTCTCTCTCTTCCTCTCTTGCCGTTCGTTCAAGATTAAGGATAGTGGTCATCACGGAGTAGTTTACGTTTAAACGGGATGATTTCCCTCCACTGGGTTATTGTATTTGATTAACTACAGAGAATACATCCATAAAAATATCTCCTAAAACAGAGCACGTTTCGCTACCAGATTCCTTGTTAATAACTGAAGATTTTAATTTACAAACTCCATTTCACAACATTTTTGAAATCCAAGTAAGATAAATACGGTTTCTTTTAGGTTGTTATTGGCTGAAGCGGCCTTAAAAAGCTTTGAAACTGAAAACGCCTTAGAGACGGCAGAGGCGGCATTTGTCAGGCGCAACGATTACGCGGGCATCAGATTTGTGTCGCGACTCAACGCGCTGCATTCGAACGCGCTCAAGAAAGCCGAAATACTCGCTTATTTTAAAGACTTCGATGCGGCCGAGAAAATATACCATGACGAAGATAGACGGTAAGTCGGCGTATTGAATTTAAGAACCTATGGCGAACGATACAATTAATGTTTTCTTTTTAAGACATGAGTTCAACTGTATCAGGGCTGGTTAGCCCTCACTACCAGTAGTCGCGCGGACGGTGTACTTCCTTTTCGCCGAATTATGTTTCGTCAAACGTTTCATTTCGTCAAATGTTTCATTTCGCCAAAAGCATTACTATTTCGGATTGTTGTAAATGTCATCCTTTAGATCAGGTTAGGTTAGGTTTGTTTTATAACAATCCGAAATAGTTTACAGTTTACCTAACCTGATGGATGGATGACATTTACAACAATCCGAAATAGTTTACAGTTTCAGTGAAAAATGCTTTTGGCGAAATTAAACATTTGACGAAATGAAACGTTTGACGAAACATAATTCGGCGAAAAGGCAGAGAACCCGCGCGGACTTTGTGTGGGAGTATAACCCGCTAATGGGATTATCTCGGCGCCACAGGGGTAATTTGGGATTAAATTACTGCTGAATCTGTGAGCTATATGTAGACCTTGTAATAATTATTAGAATTGGCTGAAATATGTATTATTTTACGTTTTGTCATTTCATATCTCATTTAACAATTATCTATATTAAGTAATTAATGAACCGGCTCACAAAATTTCACGAGAATCGGAAGAGAAGTGCGGCCTGTGGGCGAGAACAGCCGGAAATCCGGACAAACGGACATACGAAAAAGTTTTTGGCTAAGGTGAAACTACGCCCACTCGGTCGATATCTGACAAATAAAATCTTTCCATAAACGATAGCGCCGTTGGATGATGTTTCAAGATGATTATAATATGTTTTATTAGTATTATATTTTAAAACCTCACGAAGGTAAACGGATGGAATGATTTAATTCTTGTGGGAGTTTCATTGCTGTCTACAACCAGTACCGTGGGAGAGAAAAGAGTAAGTACGTGTAATTTTGTTCTCAGAGACTTGGCGATAGCGCTCCGCAAACGCCTGGGTCACTGGTTTCGAGTAGTGGAGCTCCTGAAGCAGTCGGCGAGCACTACCGACGCTCAGGTCAAACAGGCCTACAGTAACATTGGAGATTACTACATCGATCGGCAGAACTGGTAACTATAGCAGTTGGCACATACTACCTCATAATTACGATAAGTAAACACAGGAACAAAAAATAAACTGTTAAATAGATACCCATTGCCACACCTTACAGTGTTTTGCCCGAAGGAGATCGTCTCAATCCGTCCAACTTCATTCATCTATAACGCGATCAGCAATATGCCGATTCTACAGAACTTGAACTCTGGACTAAAATCATTCGAAGTTGTTCCCATCTTCTGCATTCCCATTAGCTTAAGTACAGATGCATAAACATACCTATAGTAGAAAATATAAACTCACAAGTTTTCCTCTTCATTACAGGACTAGTGCCCTCGAGTATTACACGATGTCCAACAATACAGAAGGCTTGAAGAAATGTTACATGGCGTTAGAGGATAACGAAGCTTTATCTAAGCTGTTCACTGGATCGCCTAGACAAGGAAAGGTTAGAACAAATAAGTTATATTTATGTATATCAGGGCTAATGGGTACTAACTGCGCCTTGATTACGACTATGAAAAAACTGTTTATATCCGTTTTGGTTTATTATAAGTGATTCCATTGTGTATTGTAGGTTTAGGGTGCGTTTCCACTGCCGCAAAGTTGGGCAATTTGACCAATCACAAATTTCCCACTGACGGGCATACGCTTATAGCACTGATTGGTTAACGCACCGCTTCGCTCTGTGTCGGCGGAAATTCACCCACGACTTGACTGTATTTTCCTTAAAGCTTCAAGAAATAATTTCAAGGCAGTTACATTAAGTACTGTAAGTTTGCTGTTTATCAGGATGCATCCATGAAGGCCAACGTCGACGACGTGGGCGACATTCTCAACGAAACACCTTCCATTCAAGCAATTATGCAGTTAAAAGAAACTGGACGTATGCTGCAGGCGGCGGCCATGGCAGTTCAGGTGATACTTAATAGTTCCCCCCTAGACATATCATTTTCCTATAGGCCACATCGTAGATTATATAGCCACATGGGTCCTCTTCATTGTGTAGTCGTTGCCTGGCGTATTTTTGGGTATAGTGGTATAGTCAGCAGCAGTAATACTAACACTAGTAGGGGTAGTGGGGAAGTGGATAGTAGGGAAAATCCAGTCATAGACATGCAGTCTTGTAGTGACAGTGCAAGAGACCTCCTATCTTCCCGCCGGGCGTTGAGGGCGCCAGGGCGATCCAAAACCAGAGGGACGTTAGTCGCGTAACAGCATACATCCATATTTTATATCTTATCTTTCATATTAATAGTATATATTAGGGTTTTATATATTTTACTAAAGTAAGGTGCCATATATAGTAACCATAATATCGTTTCATAAGCGATATGGTAGAATGCCCCTGGAATGCTTTCCTTGACAGTTTTTATTTTTTTCAGCTTGCTAACCTTGAAGCATCAAAATGCACAACACCTTCTCGTATAAAGAAATTATACATCCTAGCCGGGCACATGTACACCCAAAACTCAGTCGGTAAATATACCTTTAATAGTTCTACATGTTTTATGATACCTATAGGAAGTGAAGGCAACTTCGCCCGCGTATATTTTTTCTTTACCAGCTAACCCTGTACTAAAATCGGTTAAATTCTGTTCAGCCGTTGCGACAGCCGTTAATGAGAGAAGCGAACAAATGGCGCTGTACGGCTGGCGCCTCTGTACTGCATCGGCTGCATCGCGCTAACAAGATTTTTCTTGAAATAATGACCCCTCCATAGAAAACTGATTCTGAATACAATTTCATAATATGCTCTTAACCTTGACCATTAGATGGGGCAAAAGGACGAGAAGCAGTGCGATGCTTCCGACTAGCCGCAGCGCAGCACTGGTTGGAGATGGCGTGCGAGCGCGCGCTGGCGCGGCCGCCGCGTCCCGACGTCGCGCTGCGAGCGGCTGCGCGCCTGCACACCGTCGTCGACGACCTGCACCAAGCGCAGCAGCTGCAGGTACACTACACTAGGGGCACACGACTGCTGCCAGGGGAAGCAGGGCGATGCTTCCGACTAGCCGCAGCGTAGCACTGGTTGGAGATGGCGTGCGAGCGCGCGCTGGCGCGGCCGCCGCGTCCCGACGTCGCGCTGCGAGCGGCTGCGCGCCTGCACACCGTCGTCGACGACCTGCACCAAGCGCAGCAGCTGCAGGTACACTACACTAGGGGCACACGACTGCTGCCAGGGGAAGCAGGGCGATGCTTCCGACTAGCCGCAGCGCAGCACTGGTTGGAGATGGCGTGCGAGCGCGCGCTGGCGCGGCCGCCGCGTCCCGACGTCGCGCTGCGAGCGGCTGCGCGCCTGCACACCGTCGTCGACGACCTGCACCAAGCGCAGCAGCTGCAGGTACACTACACTAGGGGCACACGACTGCTGCCAGGGGAAGCAGGGCGATGCTTCCGACTAGCCGCAGCGCAGCACTGGTTGGAGATGGCGTGCGAGCGCGCGCTGGCGCGGCCGCCGCGTCCCGACGTCGCGCTGCGAGCGGCTGCGCGCCTGCACACCGTCGTCGACGACCTGCACCAAGCGCAGCAGCTGCAGGTACACTACACTAGGGGCACACGACTGCTGCCAGGGGAAGCAGGGCGATGCTTCCGACTAGCCGCAGCGCAGCACTGGTTGGAGATGGCGTGCGAGCGCGCGCTGGCGCGGCCGCCGCGTCCCGACGTCGCGCTGCGAGCGGCTGCGCGCCTGCACACCGTCGTCGACGACCTGCACCAAGCGCAGCAGCTGCAGGTACACTACACTAGGGGCACACGACTGCTGCCAGGGGAAGCAGGGCGATGCTTCCGACTAGCCGCAGCGCAGCACTGGTTGGAGATGGCGTGCGAGCGCGCGCTGGCGCGGCCGCCGCGTCCCGACGTCGCGCTGCGAGCGGCTGCGCGCCTGCACACCGTCGTCGACGACCTGCACCAAGCGCAGCAGCTGCAGGTACACTACACTAGGGGCACACGACTGCTGCCAGGGGAAGCAGGGCGATGCTTCCGACTAGCCGCAGCGCAGCACTGGTTGGAGATGGCGTGCGAGCGCGCGCTGGCGCGGCCGCCGCGTCCCGACGTCGCGCTGCGAGCGGCTGCGCGCCTGCACACCGTCGTCGACGACCTGCACCAAGCGCAGCAGCTGCAGGTACACTACACTAGGGGCACACGACTGCTGCCAGGGGAAGCAGGGCGATGCTTCCGACTAGCCGCAGCGCAGCACTGGTTGGAGATGGCGTGCGAGCGCGCGCTGGCGCGGCCGCCGCGTCCCGACGTCGCGCTGCGAGCGGCTGCGCGCCTGCACACCGTCGTCGACGACCTGCACCAAGCGCAGCAGCTGCAGGTACACTACACTAGGGGCACACGACTGCTGCCAGGGGAAGCAGGGCGATGCTTCCGACTAGCCGCAGCGCAGCACTGGTTGGAGATGGCGTGCGAGCGCGCGCTGGCGCGGCCGCCGCGTCCCGACGTCGCGCTGCGAGCGGCTGCGCGCCTGCACACCGTCGTCGACGACCTGCACCAAGCGCAGCAGCTGCAGGTACACTACACTAGGGGCACACGACTGCTGCCAGGGGAAGCAGGGCGATGCTTCCGACTAGCCGCAGCGCAGCACTGGTTGGAGATGGCGTGCGAGCGCGCGCTGGCGCGGCCGCCGCGTCCCGACGTCGCGCTGCGAGCGGCTGCGCGCCTGCACACCGTCGTCGACGACCTGCACCAAGCGCAGCAGCTGCAGGTACACTACACTAGGGGCACACGACTGCTGCCAGGGGAAGCAGGGCGATGCTTCCGACTAGCCGCAGCGCAGCACTGGTTGGAGATGGCGTGCGAGCGCGCGCTGGCGCGGCCGCCGCGTCCCGACGTCGCGCTGCGAGCGGCTGCGCGCCTGCACACCGTCGTCGACGACCTGCACCAAGCGCAGCAGCTGCAGGTACACTACACTAGGGGCACACGACTGCTGCCAGGGGAAGCAGGGCGATGCTTCCGACTAGCCGCAGCGCAGCACTGGTTGGAGATGGCGTGCGAGCGCGCGCTGGCGCGGCCGCCGCGTCCCGACGTCGCGCTGCGAGCGGCTGCGCGCCTGCACACCGTCGTCGACGACCTGCACCAAGCGCAGCAGCTGCAGGTACACTACACTAGGGGCACACGACTGCTGCCAGGGGAAGCAGGGCGATGCTTCCGACTAGCCGCAGCGCAGCACTGGTTGGAGATGGCGTGCGAGCGCGCGCTGGCGCGGCCGCCGCGTCCCGACGTCGCGCTGCGAGCGGCTGCGCGCCTGCACACCGTCGTCGACGACCTGCACCAAGCGCAGCAGCTGCAGGTACACTACACTAGGGGCACACGACTGCTGCCAGGGGAAGCAGGGCGATGCTTCCGACTAGCCGCAGCGCAGCACTGGTTGGAGATGGCGTGCGAGCGCGCGCTGGCGCGGCCGCCGCGTCCCGACGTCGCGCTGCGAGCGGCTGCGCGCCTGCACACCGTCGTCGACGACCTGCACCAAGCGCAGCAGCTGCAGGTACACTACACTAGGGGCACACGACTGCTGCCAGGGGAAGCAGGGCGATGCTTCCGACTAGCCGCAGCGCAGCACTGGTTGGAGATGGCGTGCGAGCGCGCGCTGGCGCGGCCGCCGCGTCCCGACGTCGCGCTGCGAGCGGCTGCGCGCCTGCACACCGTCGTCGACGACCTGCACCAAGCGCAGCAGCTGCAGGTACACTACACTAGGGGCACACGACTGCTGCCAGGGGAAGCAGGGCGATGCTTCCGACTAGCCGCAGCGCAGCACTGGTTGGAGATGGCGTGCGAGCGCGCGCTGGCGCGGCCGCCGCGTCCCGACGTCGCGCTGCGAGCGGCTGCGCGCCTGCACACCGTCGTCGACGACCTGCACCAAGCGCAGCAGCTGCAGGTACACTACACTAGGGGCACACGACTGCTGCCAGGGGAAGCAGGGCGATGCTTCCGACTAGCCGCAGCGCAGCACTGGTTGGAGATGGCGTGCGAGCGCGCGCTGGCGCGGCCGCCGCGTCCCGACGTCGCGCTGCGAGCGGCTGCGCGCCTGCACACCGTCGTCGACGACCTGCACCAAGCGCAGCAGCTGCAGGTACACTACACTAGGGGCACACGACTGCTGCCAGGGGAAGCAGGGCGATGCTTCCGACTAGCCGCAGCGCAGCACTGGTTGGAGATGGCGTGCGAGCGCGCGCTGGCGCGGCCGCCGCGTCCCGACGTCGCGCTGCGAGCGGCTGCGCGCCTGCACACCGTCGTCGACGACCTGCACCAAGCGCAGCAGCTGCAGGTACACTACACTAGGGGCACACGACTGCTGCCAGGGGAAGCAGGGCGATGCTTCCGACTAGCCGCAGCGCAGCACTGGTTGGAGATGGCGTGCGAGCGCGCGCTGGCGCGGCCGCCGCGTCCCGACGTCGCGCTGCGAGCGGCTGCGCGCCTGCACACCGTCGTCGACGACCTGCACCAAGCGCAGCAGCTGCAGGTACACTACACTAGGGGCACACGACTGCTGCCAGGGGAAGCAGGGCGATGCTTCCGACTAGCCGCAGCGCAGCACTGGTTGGAGATGGCGTGCGAGCGCGCGCTGGCGCGGCCGCCGCGTCCCGACGTCGCGCTGCGAGCGGCTGCGCGCCTGCACACCGTCGTCGACGACCTGCACCAAGCGCAGCAGCTGCAGGTACACTACACTAGGGGCACACGACTGCTGCCAGGGGAAGCAGGGCGATGCTTCCGACTAGCCGCAGCGCAGCACTGGTTGGAGATGGCGTGCGAGCGCGCGCTGGCGCGGCCGCCGCGTCCCGACGTCGCGCTGCGAGCGGCTGCGCGCCTGCACACCGTCGTCGACGACCTGCACCAAGCGCAGCAGCTGCAGGTACACTACACTAGGGGCACACGACTGCTGCCAGGGGAAGCAGGGCGATGCTTCCGACTAGCCGCAGCGCAGCACTGGTTGGAGATGGCGTGCGAGCGCGCGCTGGCGCGGCCGCCGCGTCCCGACGTCGCGCTGCGAGCGGCTGCGCGCCTGCACACCGTCGTCGACGACCTGCACCAAGCGCAGCAGCTGCAGGTACACTACACTAGGGGCACACGACTGCTGCCAGGGGAAGCAGGGCGATGCTTCCGACTAGCCGCAGCGCAGCACTGGTTGGAGATGGCGTGCGAGCGCGCGCTGGCGCGGCCGCCGCGTCCCGACGTCGCGCTGCGAGCGGCTGCGCGCCTGCACACCGTCGTCGACGACCTGCACCAAGCGCAGCAGCTGCAGGTACATTACACTAGGGGCACACGACTGCTGCCAGGGGAAGCAGGGCGATGCTTCCGACTAGCCGCAGCGCAGCACTGGTTGGAGATGGCGTGCGAGCGCGCGCTGGCGCGGCCGCCGCGTCCCGACGTCGCGCTGCGAGCGGCTGCGCGCCTGCACACCGTCGTCGACGACCTGCACCAAGCGCAGCAGCTGCAGGTACACTACACTAGGGGCACACGACTGCTGCCAGGGGAAGCAGGGCGATGCTTCCGACTAGCCGCAGCGCAGCACTGGTTGGAGATGGCGTGCGAGCGCGCGCTGGCGCGGCCGCCGCGTCCCGACGTCGCGCTGCGAGCGGCTGCGCGCCTGCACACCGTCGTCGACGACCTGCACCAAGCGCAGCAGCTGCAGGTACACTACACTAGGGGCACACGACTGCTGCCAGGGGAAGCAGGGCGATGCTTCCGACTAGCCGCAGCGCAGCACTGGTTGGAGATGGCGTGCGAGCGCGCGCTGGCGCGGCCGCCGCGTCCCGACGTCGCGCTGCGAGCGGCTGCGCGCCTGCACACCGTCGTCGACGACCTGCACCAAGCGCAGCAGCTGCAGGTACACTACACTAGGGGCACACGACTGCTGCCAGGGGAAGCAGGGCGATGCTTCCGACTAGCCGCAGCGCAGCACTGGTTGGAGATGGCGTGCGAGCGCGCGCTGGCGCGGCCGCCGCGTCCCGACGTCGCGCTGCGAGCGGCTGCGCGCCTGCACACCGTCGTCGACGACCTGCACCAAGCGCAGCAGCTGCAGGTACACTACACTAGGGGCACACGACTGCTGCCAGGGGAAGCAGGGCGATGCTTCCGACTAGCCGCAGCGCAGCACTGGTTGGAGATGGCGTGCGAGCGCGCGCTGGCGCGGCCGCCGCGTCCCGACGTCGCGCTGCGAGCGGCTGCGCGCCTGCACACCGTCGTCGACGACCTGCACCAAGCGCAGCAGCTGCAGGTACACTACACTAGGGGCACACGACTGCTGCCAGGGGAAGCAGGGCGATGCTTCCGACTAGCCGCAGCGCAGCACTGGTTGGAGATGGCGTGTCAAACCATGAGAAATGATTCAGTTTACCTTGATTACCTATATTATTAAGAATACTCACACATTGTTGTTAAAGTGTTATGTTCTATATGTATAATCTGTTTGAACAATATTTTAAGCAACATCGTTCCGTTTAATGATATAAGTTTGATTGCGTGTTGCACATACGTAGGTTTTAGGCTTTGTTAATCGCAATTTACATTTAATGCATTAGAAGTACTCGAGATATATTTTATGTCTTTGTTGGTGATAGCTCTTAATTTAGACGATTACGGCCTGGCCACGACTGCGTGACGAGCGGCGGCCCTAGGAGAGAGCAAGACGCAGCCCTCGGACCTTCCGCTCCCACCTATGGTCACCGTTTAGCTTTTGAAAAAGATGATCGCTGACGCAAATGTTAGGTGTCATAATTAAATTACATGATATTATATTACTAACGGAGGAAATGTTTCCAGGTATGGTGTACAATAGCGGCGATAGCTGTGGAAGCAAGAGCATTCGAATTGTGTTCGAAAGCGTTCATTAAACTCGAAGCCATTGACGTAAGTATATCAAAGCTAGCCGTATTCATTTCTTTAAATCCTAGTAGAATATGTACCTACATTAAATTAAATGATGCAAATACCTACCTCCCGAAATTACCAAAAAACCTTATGAAATATTTTTAGCACATATGTTAATAATATGTTCTTAAAAATGCGTTAAATCGAAATTTCGCTTACAGCCCGAGAACTTTGAAAAGTTGGCAATCGAAATTTTTACAAGATGCAAACCCAAGGACGTAAAGGGGAATAAAATCGACTGCCCAAATTGTCACGCCGGCATACCCGAATGGTAAGTGTACTTACCTAATATATATACGTATGTTGTCACCAGTTAATATTAATATCGAAAGACTGCCTGACCATTGAAGCAGAGCGGAGAAAATTATCAATCAGGCTGCGTGTCTGAAAAGCCCAAAACAAGTGCAACATTTAAATCTGAGGAATGTGATTGATCCGTTTTACACAGCTCCGCTCCGCTCAGCTCCAGGACAGGCAGCCTGAAACTACCCAACTATAGTCCAGTCCACGTGACTATGGTCCAAGTTAACTCGAAATTACGGATATAATCTAAGATGAACAAAAGGGCGACGCACCAAAAAGAATAGACGCGTGACACGTCTTTATTTCATATATCTTAATACGGTGAATAGAGACTAAAGTACTATGTGTGACCTTACAAACGGTCCGGTAGTTTTGAATTTTTGATATGTTGTCTAGGATGGTTAGTCAGTGCTTAAAATCCAAAATGCACAATTCCCCCCCCCCCTCCGCGCCCGCCGCCATATTGAAAAAACCAGCACTTTCTTCATATTTTTGCTCATATCTTCCTTTAGGAGCATTTTAGCTAGAAGAAAGCTTCGACAATGTTATAGAGAGTTAAATTTACTACATTCTCCATTTTATATTTTTTTTCTAGGACAGATAGTTACGGAGATATCCACATTTGAAAAAACGTAAAAAATCGCAATTTCCTACTGAAAAACAAACTTCTGAATTATATCTTCGTTTAGGAGCATTTTAGCTACAACAAAGCTTGGGCAATGTTGTAGAAAATGAAATTTACTATAATTTACATTTAAAATTTTGTTTCAAGGACGGTTAGTTACGGAGATATGCACATTTAAAAAACAGGAAAAGTCGAATTTTCCGAAAATATCTCAAAATTCTTGGTTTAGAACGCTGTCATTCAGTTAGGGACTAGTCTAGGACAAATTAAAACATGTAGGAAATATAATTGCTTATAAAACTCATGTCCATTTTTACATACATTTTCGGAAAATGTGACTTTATTTTTTACATATCTCCGTAATTATCTGTCCTAGAAACAAAATTTGAAATGTAAATTATAGTAAATTTAATTCTCTACAAAATTGCCCAAGCACTGTTCTAGCTAAAATGCTCCCAAACGAAGATATAATCCAGAAGTTTGTTTTTGAGTTGGAAATTGCAATTTCTTAAGTTTTTTTAAATGCGCATATCTCCGTAACTATCTGTCCTAGAAACAAAATATAAAATGGAAAATGTAGAAAATTTAACTCTCTATAACATTGTCGAAGCTTTCTTCTAGCTAAAATGCTCCTAAAGGAAGATATGAGCAAAAATATGAAGATAGTGCCGGTTTTTTCAATATGGCGGCGGGCGCGGAGGGGGGGGAATTGTGCATTTTGCATTTTAAAACTGACTAACCATCCTATACAACATATCAAAAATTCAAAACTACCGGACCGTTTGTAAGGTCAAAATCCTTTATTCACTGAATTATTTGTCGCGCGTCAGCGTATTCTGGGCAATACGCAGAGCTTGCGGAAAAACGGTACGGATACGTCACTGCAACGCATTGTCTCCGTTTTTTCAGCAGCGAGCGGTGTGTTCCGCACCTTTATAGTATTTTTTCTACTCCAGTACTATTTTCTGTCATTTATATTACTAACTCTAAAGGCTGATTTAGACGATGCCAATTTTGAGACGCCTAAATTACGGCGCCAGTGATTACCGCACAGCACACCTCCGACCGTTTACACAATGACTATGTTCAGCCGCCTAAATCTCGCCGCCAGTCGTGTTTACACGGTGCTTTTTTTCAGCACCAGTCATTAATGGCAGCGAGAGACGCGGAGGGGGGGTCACTGGCGCCGAAAAATAGGCCCGTGTTCTATTCCGCGCCAGCGCTGGCATGCGGCGAAAAAATGGCGCGGAAAGTGTTTACACGGTGCCTTTTCGAGGCGCCGTAATTTAGGCGTCTCAAAATTGGCATCGTCTAAATCAGCCTTAATATAAAGACATAAATTATGAAATTCTGTAAAAGTCTATACTCTATTTCCCAAAAAAACACTGCTATACGATGTTATAATGTCGCCAAAAAAGCATCACTTAGTACCACAGATTACAAGATAAACAGCTGCATTCACACAATTAGCAATTTAAAAAAAAACTTATTGTACTAAGGCATTGCTGCCAACTTGAAAAAAAAAATATCTTCAGTGCATCGATGTTTAGTATAGTGAGCGTAGGTATACCTTTATGTATAAGATCATATTTTTTACAGATGTTCAGTATATTGAACGTATACCTTTCTGTATAAGTTTATATTTATTTGACAGATGTCAGACGTCAATAAAAAAAAAGTTTATCACAGACTATTTTTTTTTTAATTTTGTGGATTCCGAGCGGGAACATGTCATTATTTTCTTTGTTGTTTATTTGCATTTTATTTATGAAATGTCGAGTCGTAGAAAAACTATTGTATGCAACGTTGTATAAGTAGGTCAAAAAACGCTCGTGGCATCTTTCAACGGTTGCATAAAATACTATTATGCAATCGTTGCACAATGGAGGTTCTTAAAGTCGAGTACCGCGTTTAGGTCGACGAGGCTTGCCGAGTGGCCTATGTAAGGTACGAGACTTTAAGACCTAATTATGTAACTATTGCATACAATACTTTTTATACGAGCAAAACTCAGAAAAACATTTTTTACTTTAATCGTCATACTCCAATATGATTTTTTATTTTTGATGTGACCTTTTTCGTTCAACTAAAACTGACATATTAAAAAAAACATAATCGCGATGGCCATGGCGGGTGCCTCGTGATTGGTGAATTTATTTGACAAGTAATTTTAACCAATCAGTGTGAGCATCAAATAAGCTTAATGTTCTCTTTTTGAAATTATTAGAGTTGTGTAGAGAGATGTCTTATGAATATTAAAGTTCTGTAGTGGGTACCATAGAGTATAGAATTTTGTTATTGTGATTTTGTCTGTGAAATTATAATTAACAGATTAAAGTCTGTGAGTATAAAAAATGTTTTACAGTACATTGTCGGCTGTAATTTAACCTGCATTAACTTCATTCTAGGAGAGCGACCTGCCCGGGTTGCGACACGGTATTCCCAGGCTGCGCGGTGTCGGCGCGGTCGCTGGCGGCGCCGCTGGCCGAGTGGTCGTGCGGCGTGTGCGGCGCGCGCGCGCAGCAGCACGAGCTCGTGCTGCGCCACGCGTGCCCCATGTGCCACGCGCCACTCTAACCTACACCACCCGATACTGTTCATACCTACTACACCTAGGTGATAATGATGTTTAGTAGAGATGCACCGAATATTCGGTTACTATATGGTATCCGGCCTATCCGGCCCTTATTTTAATATCCGGCCGGATACCGGATAGCACCGTGCTATCCGGCCGGATACCGGATAGTAAACTTGCTTGATTTTGGGGTAAAACTGGAATGTACTGCACTACTACTACAATTTGCACGTGTACTATTTAACGAAGTTACTTCGTAATGACATAATAAGACTCGTTTCGAACCTAAAAATGTGTCCGCGCGAACGTTCACTAAGAAACAGGTCAAAACCTGCGCGACGCGCACCTGTAAAACTCAAAATGTGGGTATAGTTCCGCGGGCCGAATATCCGGCGGCCGGATACCGAATATTCGGCCGGTGGTTAGGCAGAATATCCGGTATCCGGCCAAACAACTATCCGTTGCATCTCTAATACTTCAACCCAAGAGTTCCATTTCGGCATTCGTTGGTGATACATTTGCTTTTATTTAATATTATCTCTGGATAAGCCGAAATAATAGATTATACTTTATATTTGTAAGTATACAGTCCGTTCACATCACTGAAAATGAGATTCGGGTTTTAGTAAGAAACTTCGTGTAACTGTAACGACAATGGTAAATTTTTGAGTATGTCAATCGTTTCTATTTTCAAAGGTCTATATCAAATGTCTACTTATATGGGACTAAATAACTACACATAAACTCCACTAAAATTCAGAAATGACCGTCAAAGTTCAACATTCCTACATATGTCGTCATTTGTGGGTTGGGTACCAATATTTGGAAGTATTGAGACAATAAGTAATATGCCATTTTCACCGTCAAAAAGTGCGTTTAAGTTTATGGTTGTCATACAATTATTGTTTTGTTAAATAATTACAAAAATTAGTTATTTAATTACAAAAATATTATTTTTGGGTTTTGTTTGTATTGTTTCATGACATATTTATTTACGTAAAATAGTTAAGAGGAACTAATATCAATAATCAGTTAAGTAAAGAAAAAATATAATTTCACTAAGTTAGGCTTTATTTTATTCTTCACTTCACTTTTTGCGGTAAGTTATGAAGGTTTTGTCAGTAATTTTATTATGAAAAAGGGACAGCAGTATAAAATTCGTTACACGAAGTTTCTTTCTTTTTCGTCGAGTTTCGTTTCAGATACGACCTTTCTTTTTATTTATTTTAGGTATAAAAACAACCAATAACTTAGTTTACTAAAAAAGTGACGATATGTCGTCAGCGCAAAGCGTCAGTGGTTTGTGAATCGTCTGTTTATCAGTTCTGATTTCTTCATCTTCCGACGTAATTTGTCGCCCATGTTGTCCAAGGGCATTGGGCGTTATTCGTTCGTGTAGCCATGAGTTGAATTTGGAAAGTAAAAATTAAGCCACTAAAAATAAATAACATCAACACTAAGCGGTTTATAGGCGACGGCCGGGTGACCGAAGACAAGACCCCATGGCACATATTTTCTCCATTTTGTTTTAATCTAAGCCACAACCTGATTAAAAATAATCTATTCAGCCGTTTGAAGATCGTCCGGCGTTTTCTAGTTGCGTCGAGGGTGTCTTGTTAAGCTTACTCAAATGTATTATAATGATGCCACGCGGCGCGAGGCGCGAACACTCACTTCGATCACGTGTTAATTAACACATTGCCATACCAACGGAATAACGTGTCTATGGGTCTCGTAATGGGTCAAATCATGATCATGTTGTCTAGGTCGAATACTGATAACTTTTCAGTTATATATGAGTCTCAAGTCAAACCTAATGGCCGACACCATGCGAAATCTTCTTCAACGTAATTCAGGTTTCAATGAGACGTAGTATTCGCTCATCTTATTTTTACTTTCCCCCTTTTTCACTATCATGCAATTGTTTACCTCATCTCGAAGGCCATGGAATATTTATATTATCGTAAGACTTAATTAGGTAGGTCCAGTATGGTAGCTATTTGTTTAAAAGTGGTCCTTATACCTAGATTATACATTGAGAGCTTTAAAACGAATTATGGTGTTAATATTTCCGTCCTTAGTATAGTATAATTTAATATAGTATCTAGAATGTGTACCTATATCTATTACCCATGCAGAGATTGACTAAATCCTTTAACACTTTCGCAACCAGACAAATAAGTAAGACATATCCCAGAAACCAGCCGAGCCGACTTTTATAGCATCAACCCGGCTACGGTTGGCCGGCATCTGAACAAAGTTTACGAGCGCCCGGCCTCCGGGTGGTTTGTGTCGAAAGTGTTTATTTTGTTGTTTTAAATTGTCAACCCAGTAAATATTTGTCTATTCCTAGATTTAACCAAACTGGAATAAGAGGTACAGGTTGGTATAGAGGTAGAGGTTAATATTAAGTGACAAAATTACATAGAAACTTGACATTAATTCTAGGAACAAACCTCAATCCATGTTGGTCAAATCAAACCGTGGTACGTCATATCATGGAAATAATTCGAAACCATAGTTCTAATTTCTTTATTGGTAGTTTTCAAAAACGGTGTTTGATATCGAGTTATTGTAGTTAAATTTTATGTGACTAGAAAATTACTGCTGTTACAATGCTGACTTAAAAGTACCTGTTCTGTAAATGCGTATTTATTTGATGTTAACAAATAAAGGTGTTTATAATAGTGTACAATCGTTGAACTTTTAATTAATTTCGAAAATAAAACCAATCACCTTTTCCAAATAAAAATTATACTTTTCATCCTAAAGTATTAAGTGATAAGTCACATTGACAATAAGTCAAATTATTAATTTTCTCCAAACAATGTACACCAAGATGGGCCGACTAGCAGTATAAAGTTATTAAATTGCCAATATTAAGCTAGAGAACACATATTTCCTATGTTGTCAGGTGAATACACACACATACATTGGTATAATACATAGTGAACTAACTCTGTGAGCTTGTATCTAGAGCATCTACATTTACTGCATCTTTCATAATTACTTATTAAAAACAAAATAATGGTTACAACTTTGCCATGTAAGCATTGAATTAAAAAAAATGCTTATTATAGTTATTTAACTGATTTGTCAACAATTTGGATGATTAGTTAGCCATTTGCTGAATGCTATCTGGCTCATTCATAGCCCGTGTTGAATAGACTATTAGGAGTCGGCCTATCTCTTATATTTAATAGGTATAAATAAATAACACTGTACATTGTTACTTCAGTGTCCAAAATTCCTCAAAAAATATTTTAGTATAGAAAAAACAAAAACTATGCTTATTTGATCAAAAAATTGCAAAGACAAGATCAGGAACAGAAAAATTTATGGGGTGACCTGGATACCATTTAAACCCTTACTGCTACTCTTTACTTATTGTACAAAGTTGCTTTTTGGCATATCCATTTTTGAGAATTGTAAAGTATTGTCAATTATCTGAAATAGTTCCGGTGGTTGCGGAATTCTTCCAGTTTCTAATTTAGACCACAAAGGAATGTTATCTAAGGATATTTCAAATGCTCCAGATGAGACCAGCTGACCTTCCAACATATTGGCAAGGAAGAACATCATCATGCAGGCATACAGCTTGTTTTCCAGGCACCAACTCCACCATCCTGGCTGGGGCTTGTTCAGCCATGCGAATATATTCACTCCGCTCAATATGCACATTATCAGCAACATTTTTCCAAAACCCTGAAACACATAATAATAAATGTATCAACAAATAAATAACCAAACTTATTAAATATCTAGTTTATTATGAATGTCAGCGTGTAATCTTTTCTAAAATAGCTGACATTGTTTAAATGTGTGATTATATGTACAGTGTTTTTTAGACTTGAAATGCAATCAACAGGGTTATTCATTATTTTGAAAATACTACTTTATGGCTCCCAAACCCAAATAATGGGTACTTTCTCTAATATCAATATTTCAAGAGTTTGTTTTAGGATCCCTCTCACAAAAATTAAAACTCTCAACCAAACATTTTCCTATCATGCATTGCTAAAATCAGCAAGAAAACAGAAAAAAGACAAACAGAACCCTTTAAAAAAAATACGCTATTTGTGTCTATAAATAAATAATACATAACAAAACAATTGAGTAAATAGCGTAAGTAATTCATCACCATACCCTGGGGATTTCAGAGTATGAATGTTTGACATAAGCCAAATATTCATTTGAAAAACAGAGTACAATTGAAACGAGATTTTTAAAGTATGCAGTTACCTATAATATCCATTATATTAATTCAGTACTTATATAGTCCATCTTATCAGGCCTAGTAGCATGATCTTGTGTATTGCCGATATAAAGATATCTTTTCAGAGAGACCAGTATTGTGTAGACACAATATTAATATTTGTAATCCATTTATCCCTAGTCTTTGACTAAAAGTATTTGTGCTCCCAAATTCCTAAGCCTTGTCCATCTCTTTTTTACATGTAGTTTTCGAGTCTTAAAGAGATAAGGAGAAAACCATTTGCATCAACATTTACTTAAATTTGTGTAGGAGATAACAAATATTGATAAGATCTCTTGGATCTGTTAAACACATGACATTGTACACTGACAGTTCTACAAAATAATATTGAATGCAGCAAGCACAGCTTTTACATAGGATTATTATTTAGTTTGATTGATTTGATATAGGCACCTACAAAGTTTTTAAATGTATACTTGCTTGCTTGAGGAAAAGCAATAAGAATAATAATAAAATTACAAAACTTACTATCATCCTCGAGAGATACATATTCATGCCAGGAGGGTCGTAGTTGGCTCCAATTACTGAGATATCAGGATATTTTTGAGAAATGATTCCAGCATAATCATCAAATACTTTCCTGTAGCCACATGAGTAACTAGAAATAAAAGAAAGCAATTAGATTAGAGGTTTCACTTAATACTAAGATCTTAAAGATGTTTCAACTAATCTCACCAGTAATAGATGTTCATGATATGCCCAACTCCTCGGCCAATTTTTGAAGCACTGACTTGTTCATTTTCGTTAGCTTGCACATAGTTATCAGCCAATAAAATTATGCACGTAAACACCGCGACCACGCTTATAGATACTCGAGAATGGTTAAATAAGGACATGTTGAAGTTAATATCAACAGCAAGTACGAAAAAAATACAAGATTAATTAGTAATAATGACAAGCTTCAAGCACTAATTCAACATTCGTCATTCCTTGGACTCCTTGAAGTGATTGAACACTCTAATCTATGGTGATTGAATTCGGTTGAAGTTGACATGAACGTCATGAACAATGAACATTGAACATGACAGCGAAAAAAGACCAGAGACAACGGCAGCGAATGTCAAGTAGTGATGGGCTATAAACGGTTATCCGATTTTCGTTTCGACATAAACTATTCGACAAAATTATAAAGCGGACTTTGTAATTTTTTAAAGTTACATCGGACGAAAGAAATCAAAAGTCATAGAAAAAAGTCGATTAATTAATAAACCGAAACGTTACATCAGAAAACTGATATTACAGACAAATAAAATATAGGGAAACGTGTCATTAGTAGAGTGATAAAATACCTAAACAATTAATGCCTAAAGTCTGGCCGTCTGGCCATCGAAACGTGATTACTGAAAATTATCGCCAAATTTAAAAATTCTAGCACATATTTCATCGCCAATGAGCAATGACTGATACCAATGCAATTGTGCAGATATATTAGTCATTGGCGATGAAAAATATAACGTAAAAAAACCGGTCAAGTGCGAGTCAGACTCGCGCACCGAGGGTTCCGTACAGACACTTTTCATCCTTAAGTGGTTAAGTTAAGTTTGCACCTGGGCCCTGTTTCATATACGTGACAAGTTGACAATTTGTCAGTTTTTGACAAAATTCGTTTGTAATACGCATAAAATTTTCTGAGTGGGAGTAAGTGCGAAATTTCTCGTTGTTGAGTTTTGTAATTCTTGTCCTATTTTAGTTAAATATTCGACGGTAGTTTTACAAACTCGAAATTTTTCTATAAATGTGGGGTCAACCACGTCAAAAGTAAAGTTTGCCCTTGTCCTAAATGCTCGACGACACCGAAGTATTGGTTGAACTAAATATTCTTCATCTCTGTTGCTACTATTGTGTCGATGTTAGCACGATTTCACTGGTAATAAGTAATTAGTTAGTGAGAAGTAGCCGCTGACATTGGGTGAGGTCGCCTGTCAGAAATCTTCGACAAGTCTACAAATTTGTCAACTTTTAATTACAATTTTGTGTTTCATAAAACAAATATGTCAAGTTTTTCGCGACAAATTGTCACCTGTCGCCTGTCAAGGGAAAATATTTATGAAACAGAAATATGTCAAAATGTCGCGACAATTCGACATAATTGTAATTTTTCCACCACGACTTATTTGTCATAGGTAATGTTTATGAAACGAAAAATTGTCAAAATGTCGTCGCCTGTCATTGTCACGTATATGACACAGGGCCCTGGTATATATAGCGCCCCATACGAATGAGGTGCAAAGTTAACGTAACCAACCCGTTTGTTGTATGGGAGCCCCCCTTAGATATTAATTTTATTTTATTTTTAGTATTTGTTGTTATAGCGGCAATAGAAATACATCATCTGTGAAAATTTCAACTGTCTAGCTATCACCGTTCTTGAGATACAGCCTGGTGAGAGACGGACGGACGGACGGACGGACGGACGGACAGCGAAGTCTCAGTAATAGGGTCCCGTTTTTACCCTTTGGGTACGGAACCCTAGTAAGTAAAGCTAGTATTTTAAAATTTCGCGGTCATTTTCAGTGTCACGTTTCGATGGCCAGACTAATTTGTAAAACATAAAAATGAATTTTCGGACAAATGAAATTCGGTCAATGATTTTTAGTGTTTGAGATAGGTTATCGCTCTGTTATTCTGCAAACTGGACAAACGGGTTATATCCATCGTTAAGGTGTGCGCGCACTACGCTGCAGCGGAGCGACACGACGTGGGCGCGACGTGAGACAAGACCGCATGGACTCGGGAAACGTCCAACCATTGCGGGTTTCCCCTAGTTTAAAGCCGTGTGTTAGAACTGCGACCCCAATAGCGCGCAAGCCGAGCGAGTAGGCAGGTTTTTCGAAGCCATTTTTGCTCGACCGTGTTTTATACAGCCACGTTTTACGAATCTAAAAAATGGACTAGTCTGGCCATCGAAACGTGACACTGAAAATGACCGCGAAATTTTAAAATACTAGCTTTACTTACTAGGGTTCCGTACCCAAAGGGTAAAAACGGGACCCTATTACTGAGACTTCGCTGTCCGTCCGTCCGTCCGTCCGTCCGTCCGTCTCTCACCAGGCTGTATCTCAAGAACGGTGATAGCTAGACAGTTGAAATTTTCACAGATGATGTATTTCTATTGCCGCTATAACAACAAATACTAAAAATAAAATAAAATTAATATTTAAGGGGGGCTCCCATACAACAAACGGGTTGGTTACGTTAACTTTGCACCTCATTCGTATGGGGCGCTATATATACCAGGGCCCTGTGTCATATACGTGACAATGACAGGCGACGACATTTTGACAATTTTTCGTTTCATAAACATTACCTATGACAAATAAGTCGTGGTGGAAAAATTACAATTATGTCGAATTGTCGCGACATTTTGACATATTTCTGTTTCATAAATATTTTCCCTTGACAGGCGACAGGTGACAATTTGTCGCGAAAAACTTGACATATTTGTTTTATGAAACACAAAATTGTAATTAAAAGTTGACAAATTTGTAGACTTGTCGAAGATTTCTGACAGGCGACCTCACCCAATGTCAGCGGCTACTTCTCACTAACTAATTACTTATTACCAGTGAAATCGTGCTAACATCGACACAATAGTAGCAACAGAGATGAAGAATATTTAGTTCAACCAATACTTCGGTGTCGTCGAGCATTTAGGACAAGGGCAAACTTTACTTTTGACGTGGTTGACCCCACATTTATAGAAAAATTTCGAGTTTGTAAAACTACCGTCGAATATTTAACTAAAATAGGACAAGAATTACAAAACTCAACAACGAGAAATTTCGCACTTACTCCCACTCAGAAAATTTTATGCGTATTACAAACGAATTTTGTCAAAAACTGACAAATTGTCAACTTGTCACGTATATGAAACAGGGCCCAGGTGCAAACTTAACTTAACCACTTAAGGATGAAAAGTGTCTGTACGGAACCCTCGGTGCGCGAGTCTGACTCGCACTTGACCGGTTTTTTTACGTTATATTTTTCATCGCCAATGACTAATATATCTGCACAATTGCATTGGTATCAGTCATTGCTCATTGGCGATGAAATATGTGCTAGAATTTTTAAATTTGGCGATAATTTTCAGTAATCACGTTTCGATGGCCAGACGGCCAGACTTTAGGCATTAATTGTTTAGGTATTTTATCACTCTACTAATGACACGTTTCCCTATATTTTATTTGTCCGTAATATCAGTTTTCTGATGTAACGTTTCGGTTTATTAATTAATCGACTTTTTTCTATGACTTTTGATTTCTTTCGTCCGATGTAACTTTAAAAAATTACAAAGTCCGCTTTATAATTTTGTCGAATAGTTTATGTCGAAACGAAAATCGGATAACCGTTTATAGCCCATCACTACTTGACATTCGCTGCCGTTGTCTCTGGTCTTTTTTCGCTGTCATGTTCAATGTTCATTGTTCATGACGTTCATGTCAACTTCAACCGAATTCTAGTATTTTAAAATTTCGCGGTCATTTTCAGTGTCACGTTTCGATGGCCAGACTAATTTGTAAAACATAAAAATGAATTTTCGGACAAATGAAATTCGGTCAATGATTTTTAGTGTTTGAGATAGGTTATCGCTCTGTTATTCTGCAAACTGGACAAACGGGTTATATCCATCGTTAAGGTGTGCGCGCACTACGCTGCAGCGGAGCGACACGACGTGGGCGCGACGTGAGACAAGACCGCATGGACTCGGGAAACGTCCAACCATTGCGGGTTTCCCCTAGTTTAAAGCCGTGTGTTAGAACTGCGACCCCAATAGCGCGCAAGCCGAGCGAGTAGGCAGGTTTTTCGAAGCCATTTTTGCTCGACCGTGTTTTATACAGCCACGTTTTACGAATCTAAAAAATGGACTCGTAAAACGTGGCTGTACTAAACGTGCCTATACACAACGTGGCTGTACAAAACCCCTATTCATGTCATTGTCGATGTCATGTTGTTGTCAATGTAAAAAAAAAAACACTTTGTCAAAACAAGAACGATCTGCACACCGTGACTTGCGATAGATATTTAACTTATTTTCAAGCTAATAAATATTTTATTAATAGTAAATGCTGCACAAATATTGAAAATGTCTCACAACCATTGTCATAACGAGTGCCACGACCATGACCACTCAAGTTCCGAGGAATTGGGTATACAATATAATCTTTACGAAAAAATTGATAAGGAGAATTTAGAGTGTTTGAATGAGTCAGTAGAAGGAGCGGGTAAAACTGTATTTAAGCCTTGGGAAAAGCGCCTTGATACAGTTCATGTTAGTATTGATTATCTTATTTTCATTTACTAAAATATTGTTACGCGGTTATGCCGGTATCTGTTTAATTGAAAACCACGAAGTCGCTTTTCAGCGCTTTAGGATGACGAAGTTCAAATGAGTTATGGTCCTATACTTTAACTATTGGTCAGAATACCCAATTGCGAGCAAAGCCGGTTATTAGTTGTGTATGTACTTAACTTGTCATGTCATATTGAGAATGATAAAAAAAGAGATAGATATTGTTTTTTAATCATTAATCATAATCATTTACAAGCTGTGCCCGCGGTGTTACCCGCTCATACACTACATTTTAACCTATAATACAGGGTGGTTTTTGATAAACTGTACATATTAAAAGGGGTGAAATTTCTGCCAATTTTATCGGTGAAAATGTTTTTAATGTTTGTTTTTAGCCATTGGGTTCTTTTTTACAGATTTTTTAACTTTTTAGTAAATTTTTGGTTAGTGTGTTAGTGTTAGTTTTTTTACACCTAATTGAGATGGTATAAGTTTAGATCTAATTGTTCAAAAATTAAAAAAAGAAGTTGAACAATAACCACAATGGACACATTATTTGATTATCAATAACATAAACAACCAACTAAAAGAAATCAGAAGTTGCTGCCGCTTTTCTATGCTTGTTATTATTCCTAACTTAATTGTAATCCTAAAAACATTTTTGAAATGACTTTGACCCTTAAAAAAAGTTATTTTAAAAATTCTGCAATTTTAGGCATACTTTTGAATGAAAAGACACAAATTCACAATTGCTTAAACAAATCTATTAAAAAATAAACTGAATTCTAATAGGCTGATTTCAACTATCTGAGAAAAACAAAAGGTCATCAATGGATTTCTCTTATCTTATTACTATCACTAATTTAAATGAAAAAATTATGGTTTCGTTCATGTGTCCCTTTGCATGGTATTTTTTAGTTTAAGATAATTCAAAAATATTTTTAGAATTAAAATTAAGTGAGGAATAATAACAAGCATAAAAATGCTGGTAACAACATCTGCATTTTTTTGAGAAAAACAGGGTTTTCAGTGAAAAAACGAAATTTTTCAAGCCATTTTCCAACAACAAATAAATTTTGCTGAATTTATCTTTTTGTTGGTGTTTAATTGTTATTGATAGTCAATAACCTGTCCATTGTGGTTACCATACTGTTACGTACGTGTCTTGGCTTACGCGTCAGAACCGAACTGGGGGTACCCCACAGTTTCTCCAGCTACCCACATGCTGATATACAACATGCCTTTCCCCCTTGATAGAGGACACTTCACTTTGAGTCACTATATACTAGTCAGTTTGAAAATCACTTTTATGCACTTACACTAAATAGTTCACTTATAACCTACGCATGCTTTTATAGTCTATTCTTTTATTTAAAGATTAATTGCTATCTGCACTATGACTATCGTTATCATCTGCACTATGACTATCGTCCTCCACACTCCCGGCATCATAGTCCTCAAATGCCATCCTTTTCTTAGAGGGTGCAGCTGACGGTGGGCTTTCACTTGACCTGGGTCTTTTGTTGCTACCTTGCTCATTTCTATATATTGCATTATAAGTAGTATCATCATGTACCTGGCACTCTTCTGGATCCTTTACCCCAATAATTTCAGCCCACTGGCTTGGAGGAGGAATCCTCACGGTACCATATGCTTCTTTTCCGCCCTCTTCCTGTGAGTGCTGTTCCTCATAGCTTATCTCCTCGCTATTTCTGGTGTTGGTTTCCTTAGTCAAACCGTCCCTAGTGTGTTGTTCAACTTCTTCATTCCTGGAAAATCCTAGCATCTGATTTACATGCCTTATGAAAAGTTTATCCCCCTGTCTTATTTTGTAACGCACTACTCCAATTTTCTTAACTACAGTCCCTTCGAGCCACCTAGGTCCGCCTCTATAATTTCTGAAGCAAATTATTTCTCCTACTTTGAATTCTCTCACTCTTTTAGTTTCATTTTCTTCGATATCTTCAGTCTCCTTTTCTTGAATTGAAAGGGGGTGAAGCTTGTCAAATTTAGTTCTGAAACGTCGATTATTCAACAGTTCTGCGGGCGTCTTACCCGTAGCTGAATTCGGTGTTGTACGTAGCCCGTACAGGACTCTCTGTAGTCTAGACTGCCAAGGAAGATGTGCCATCTTCCTTAATTTCTGTTTGATAGTTTGAACGGTCCTCTCTGCTTGTCCATTTGATGCTGGGTGATAAGGAGGCACGAGTATGTGTCTTATATTGTTTCTTTTAAAATACTGAGTTATCTCTTCTGAAACAAAGGCTTTTCCGTTATCACTAACTATTGTATCCGGTAGACCTTGTTCAGCAAAAATCTCATCCAATTTATTAATCACCATACTCGAGCTTTGTTCACTCACTATCTTAACTTCAGGCCATTTTGAGTAAGCATCAATCAATATTAAAAGCACCTTGCCCATAAATGGACCTGCAAAATCAATATGTAGTCTAGACCAAGCTTTTGGCGGAGTAATCCATCTGTGTGTTACTTTGGCTGGCATATTCCTTACCTCTTTACACACTTGACAATTTTGCACCATTGCCTCTATATCCTTATCTAGGCCAGGCCACCAGAAATAACTCCTTGCTACAGCCTTTGTAATTACTATACCATCGTGATTCGTATGTAACTCTTGCAAGACACTTCTATGTAGTTTCTGAGGCAAGACTACTCTACTTCCCCACAAAACACAATCATTATATTCCGTCAACTCGCCTCTTCTTACATAGTAATCTTTGTATTTTTCATCTACCTTACCAGGCCACCCATTTCTAATCCAAAACATAACTCTTGACAAAATTTCATCAGTTTTACTCAATTTCGCTACATCTTTAGCTGTCATCTGTAACTCGACTGGTGTCTCACACAATAACAACACATTTAGCTCCTGTGACTCTTCGACTACATTCTCCGGAGTGGGCCATCTACTCAAAGCGTCGGCATTTCCAATTTTACTACCTTCAACATATTTCAACTCGTAGTCATATGAGTTTAACTGCAGTGCCCACCTCAACATCCTAGGAGATATCACATTTGGTATCGGCTTCTTAGGATCAAATATCCCCAAAAGAGGTTTGTGATCTGTCTGGATGACTATTCTGCGACCATAAATGTATGAGTAAAACTTTTGCAACCCAAATATGATAGCTGCCGCTTCTTTGTCAATTTGTGAATAATTTCGTTCATGGCAGCTCATGGTCCTGGAAGCAAACATGATCGGTCTCAGGGATCCATCCTTCATTCTATGCTCCAAAACTGCTCCCAAGCCATATTGGGAAGCGTCACAAGTCATGACTATAGGCTTCCTTAAATCATAATGGACCAACGTGTCACCTGTAGTCAGCATGTTCTTTAACAGGTTGAATGCCTGTTGACAGTTAGGTGTCCATATCCATTTAGCTCCTTTTAATAACAATTTGTACAATGGCTCAGCTACTGTTGTTTTCTGGGCCAGAAATCTATCATAAAAGTTCAATAGTCCTAGGAAAGCTTGTAATTCTTTTACATTTTTTGGTGCTGGTGTTTCCATAATAGCTTTGATTTTATCTCCGCAAGGATGAAGCCCATCTGCATCAATTACATGTCCTAGAAACTCTACACTGGCTTTCCCAAACTTGCATTTTTCTCTGTTGACTCTAAACCCAGCATCTTTAAGTATTTGCAAAACTTGACGAATTCTTTCATTATGTTCCTGTATTGTGTGACCAGTAACTACAATGTCATCCAACAGTACGGCTGTACCCGTCACTCCTGCTAAAAGGTTAGACATCATGCGCTGAAAAATTCCAGGACAGGCTTTGACCCCGAAGGCTAATCTTTTACATCTAAACAAACCCTTAGGGGTATTTAATGTCAGGAGTTTTGAGGTAGGTTCATCGACCACCACTTGGGTGTAAGCCTGCTCTAAATCAATCTTACTAAAAATTACCCCACCTTGCAAAACTGCAAATGCTTCATTTAATGTTGGTAAAGGGTAAGTATCCGTTTCTGTAGCCGTATTTACTGTAGCTCTATAGTCCCCACACAATCTAAGATTTCCATTCTTCTTAATAATAGGCACAATCGGACTGGCAAAATCAGAATGACTCACCGGTTCTAAAACATCCTCTGCCACCAATCTGTCTATTTCCTTGATAACTCTCTCCTTAATAGCAAAGGCAACAGGCCTACATTTTAAAAATGTTGGTTTTGCATCTGGTTTCAGAGGTATAGTCACTACTGGCCCAGTGTATTTTCCCAATCCTGGTTGAAAAACCTCTTTGAAATCTCCTAGCACCGAATCAATGTTTACATCTTCAATTTTCATGTTAAATAATCCGTGGATATCAATATTTAACTGCGGGAACCAATCACGACCCAACAAATTCGGTCCATCGCCCTTAGCAATGAGCACATTCAATTTTTTCTGTACCCCCTTAAATGTAACGTTGACAGTAGTCTCTCCTAGCAACTCCACCTGACTATTTGTCCAGGTGGTCAGCCGGACCCTAGAATCACACAAATTAGGCATCCGACCACTCCAGATATACATGGCTGTACTTTCCTTTAACATTGTATACGCTGCTCCCGAGTCAACTTCTAAATTAACTTGCCGACCATTAATTTCCACATTCACATTAAAAGGAGGTACTCGATTGGACATAAAATTACACCTGTTATTTTCATACAATCCATTAAACTGACTTATTTCCTTTGACTTAATACTTTTGTCCCGTGCACTCGAACAAACTTCGGCGATATGGCCCATCTTTTTACATACATAACATCTACTGTATCTGAATTTACAGAATTTCCCATGTATTTTGCCACACCGCCAGCACTCCTTGCCCGGTTCCAACGGTTTCGCTCTAATCTTGTTTATCTCCATTGGCTCGTCGCTACTGGTACTGCGCAATGGCGCCGGCGCGCTTGCGCTCTGGCCCGGTATCGCCATAACCATCACCCCGGCATCCGCCACTTCGGCTGTTAACGAAAATCTTATTGCCTGATCGAATGTCAAGGACGTTTGTTGCAATAACTGTTTCTGTATATTTTTATCCCGGATGCCACATACCAACCGATCGCGTAATGTCCGATCCAGGTCGGCAAAATTACAATCTATAGCCAATTTACGCAAACTAGCCACGTACTCCTTGATATTTTCATTGTCTAGTTGACATCTCATGTGAAATTTATACGACTGCACTATCTCATTTTGCTTTGGGTTGAAATAATCATCCAACAACAATTTGACATCTGCATAGGTTATGTCCTTAACTTTTTTCGGCGAAATTAATGATACGATTAAATCGAATAACGTATGACCACAAACTGCGAACAAATTTGCCTTTTTTAGCTCGTCCGATTGTACACCATTCGCCACTAAGCAAAAATCGAACCTATCCACATAATTTTCCCAGTTGTCTTTATCTATGTTAAATTCACTGAATTTCACCGACATCTTAATCCGCACACCAAATAATCACTTTTAAACATTCAAACACTATGTTTAAAACACAATTACTATTTATTCCCGTCGCCAGAATGTTACGTACGTGTCTTGGCTTACGCGTCAGAACCGAACTGGGGGTACCCCACAGTTTCTCCAGCTACCCACATGCTGATATACAACACCATACAATTTTTTTTTCACTTTTGAACTATTTGATCAAAGGTTATACCGTCTCAATTGTACTACCAAAAAAAAAACTAAAAAGTTAAAAAATCCGTAAAAAAACCAATGGCTAAAAACAAAAACTAAAAACAGTCACAGATAAAATTGGCAGGAATTTCACCCCTTTTAATTTGTACAGTCACCCTCTATATATTTTTAGCCTATGTGGTGATACTGGTAGTACCTACTTGCTACCTCCAAACCAAATATTGTCATAAATGATGCAGCAGTTTGAGCATGGAGAAGTAACAAACTCTCTCACAAACTTTCATCTTATTATCATATTATTGTGACTAATATTAAAAAAGTGTTAATCTTATTCTTATTTAAATTGGAGTTGTCCATATCTAAAGCTCTTCTTCAATACTTGTAACAAAAATTATTAGCCATTCAGACTGAAAATGTTAATGCTTAGCTTATTTTAGACCTAGTTGTAAGTGATTGCATATTATAAAGAATAATAATAGGCATGTTCAATTTTCAGTATGTGGAAAGTGATGCGGATGAGGAACTTTTGTTTAACATCCCATTCACAGGGAATGTCAAGCTCAAAGGTATTAAAGTAGCATCAGAGAATTCTGATGCACATCCATCTAAATTAAGGCTGTAAGTATCTTAAATTATTATTCAAAGTATAATTTTTTCTAATAGTGTATACTATTAAGGCCTAATAAGGCCTAGTTTCCCCTCTGAGTTGGAAGGTCAGATGGCAGTCGCTTTCGTAAAAACTAGTGCCTACGCCACATCTTAGGATTTAGGTAGCCGACCCCGATTGAGAATTCATTCTCAAAAAATGGGACAAAGGCTAGGAGGATGATGAGTGTATACTATTAGAAAAAAAACCTTATATTTAAAATTAATAGATAATTCAGAGGAGAGGCCCATGTCCAGCAGTGGGACACTCATACAGGCAGAAAAGAAAAAAAGATTAGAATAAATAAATGACAGGGACAATATTATACAAATCCCAGATTTAGTTGAGAGTTAAAAATTAGCATTAATATTGAGAATATTATACACCACTTATTGTCCACAAGTGCTGATCTAAACCCAATTTCCATTGGCTTGACTACTCGTATCTTAGAGCAGTTTCAAATGTACCCTTACTTATTGCTCATAGAGAAGAAATAAGCCAATTGTACTCTGTCTTGCCCAGGGATTTTCAATGTCCATGTCCTTTTAACCCTTTGAGCGCCAAGCGGCAAAGCAATTCACCGAGCCACTGGCGCCAAACAAAAAAAAAGTGCTCCAAAATCAACAGAGATTGAAAAACATAGATATAGTGGTTTGAATTAGCATGTTTTTGACCATTGAAATTTTTGACGTCAATAGGCGTCGTTGGCGTCAGTGGCACGAATTCCCGATGACGGTCGGTCGGTCTTTGGCGGTCAAAGGGTTAAGAGAGTTGTTTGATATTAGTTCTTTATATTATATCACATATAATATATGTGTGTATGTTCAATTATTAAAGCCATATTTTCTTTCTTTACCATTATAGGCACGTCTATGCCTTTTATTCCTTCGAAACTGTAATTTGAAAGCATAATTAGTTAATTATAATGAAATTGTTACTCTATTTTTTTTTAAACACACATTTGACAGTTCTCTGTTGATGTTTGTAGTGATGTAGCAAATGCATATTGTTTGCCAAATCTAACAATTATGAATGGTTGATCGAATCGATTTTATCAACAAACTTTTTTTTCGAACCTGCATATATTTTTTTCATCATCCTCCTAGCCTTTGTCCCATATTGTAGAGAATGAATTCTCATTCGGGGTCGGCTACCTAAATCCCAAGATGTGGCGTAGGCACTAGTTTTTACGCAAGCGACTGCCATCTGGCCTTCCAACCCAGAGGGGAAACTAGGCCTTATTGGGCTTAGGCTTAGGTGGTTTCCTCACGATGTTTTCCTTCACCGAAAAGCGAGTGGTAAATATCAAATGACATTCCGTACATAAGTTCCAAAAAACTCATTGGTACGGGCCGGGTTCGAACCCGCGACCTCCGGATTGAAAGTCGCATGCCCTAACCACTAGGCTACCACCGCTTCGATTATCAATTTATCGGTTTAATCGACTTCTACCAATTTACAGAAATAGCACATGAATCGAAACGCAAGATTTGGTCAAAACACAGCTTTTTAAAAAAAAGCTCGTAGTACGTAACTGTTTATGTAATGATTTATTATCGTTAAATACTTCAAAACAATGATAAAAATATAACATGAACTCAATTGTATCAAACAGAAAGTTAAAAACGTTTGCTTGTTAGGGTTCCGTAGTCAACTAGTAACCCTTATAGTTTCGCCATGTCCGCCTGTCCGTCTGTGCGTCCGTCCGTCCGTCCGCGGCTTAGCTCCGTGATCATTAGTACTAGAAAGCTGAAATTTGGTATGAGTATGTATCACGCCGACAAAACGGTAAAATAAAAACTAAAAAAAAAAACTTTTTTTCGGGTAGGTACCTCTCGAACACCTAAAGTGGGGGTGATTTTTTTTTTCGTTTCAACACTAGTGTGTGGGGTTTCGTTGAATAGATCTTTTAAAAATAATAAGGGTCTCCAAATATTATTTATTGATAAAGTCGGCAGTTTTATAAATATTCGCTCCGAAAATAAAAAAAATAGCGTCCCCCCACTAACTTTTCAACCACGGATCAAAAAATAATGGAAAAATTCATGAAAATGAGGCCTTATAAGTAATTATTGTATTAAGCGGCTTACACTCACGTGAAATTGTCAGGAACGGCCCGACATGTTCACGTGAGTGTAAACCGCTTAATACAATAATTAAATATGTCTCACGAAAGTTTTAATAAAATTATTGCCTTATAAGTACTTTAAATGAAAACGATATTGAATAAAATCGATCGAGCCGTTTTTGAGTTATCGCAAAATTTCATAATTTTCTTTAAAATTACGTAAGTGCCACGCAGTGTCCTTATACTTCGAACGTTACTCGTATCAGTTGTGCCATACTGCATTAAAACATTCTGCTCAATCTGGCGCGTATAATCGATAACTTCCAGAAGGTAATAAGTAATATTACAGTTACTTTGGCGTTTACGACCTTTTTATAGAGCTTGAAATCTCGTAATTTAAACCTCGAAGCCCGTCTATTATAAAGTATGGGCAACTACGGAACCCTACACTGAGCGTGGCCCGACATGCTCTTGGCGGGTTTTATTTTTTTATGAAATTCAATAGGTCGTGCAGATTTACGTTACATGGGTCCTGTGATGTGTCAAGTGTGTGTTTAAAAAACATCTGACTATAACACTGTCACAACTAGGTAAAAAAATTAAAACTACCCCAGAAAGCGACAGAAACCCGCTACCCCACAGGGGGTAGACGCAACCCCACTCCAGACGCCGAAAGAGCTCGCCAGGCGGGCATTTTTATACTATAATACTGGCGAGCTGGGCTGCCAGCTAAGTAAAAGTTACGAGCGCATACCAAACGGGTTGTTGGTTTAGAAAGGGTTAACTCATGTATTTTTCACATAAAAGACATGTTTTACGCACATGTATTACCCATTTATTACCCTCATATTGTTCCAGATATAAAAATAAACCCAACATGACATTTGACGATGTGACCATGGAACCAGACCAAGTATTTGAACTTCACAGGGACACTGAAGGCATATTAGAATATGCTCCTAAGTAAGTACTATAATTTAAAATTTAATATCATGAAATATCTATTTAGTTATTATATTACGTATTTGATGAAGATTCTTTATTTATTTATTACATACAAATGAACAGTACACAAGACCAAAGCATTTGTATGGTATACAGAAAGAAACACAAAAATTAGGTAGGTACTCAAACATAAAACAAGATAACAATAAAAATAAAAGTAAGAACAGTAACATCTAGGTAATAACACAAGATAAAATAATGTACGACATATCATAAAGACACGTTTACGATTATTTATTACTGCTACTTGGAATAAATAATGGCAAACGTATATCAACATTGTGTAGGCAATGATTTTCCTGCAAAATGCACCAACACTATCAGCAAACATATCAACGTCCTCGGCTTCAAGCATAACGCGGTTTAGGATGGTAATCGCTCGCGCAGTCGTTGGGGCGTTAGCGCCGCGGTGGGTGCGCGTGGCGGGCGCCGCCAGCAGCCGGCGGGGCCTCCGCGCCGTGTCTGTCAGGATGGCGTGAGAGATGTCTGAATAGTCAGAAAATTTGCACCAAATAACTGTACCTAAACTGTACTAAACTGTACTTATGTGAAAAAAAACTGTACCTCAAGCTATTAAATAGATAGTGACATAGACACGCCGTTCTGACGTCAGCTTGACGCGCATAGTCGTGTATCGCCTCAACGATGCCTCAACGTGTGTGTATATCAATAAACTGTGCCTAAACTGTATCTCATAAAACTGCCAATAAAAAAAAATTTAATCACACGTGATATCTGTCAAATCAACAACAAAAAATGTATACTGCTCATTTATTTGATTTAAACGAATGACATGTATGTTTGCCGATCAATTTGCAACAGGCGCTTGTTTTCTCGTAATACATATAATATTATTGGAATATAATAAATGCACATAACTATGACTTATTTTGAATTAATAGTGAGATACAGTCCGTAAGCACACAGAAGACAATTCGGATTTTGTGCCTGTCTCGCTTTCTTTACACAAGAAAATAAGTAGCCTATGACACATTTTTTAAATTAAATAATTATTTATGTTTTATTTCTTGTTTTATGTTCAAGTTTTGAGAGAGTTCACTAATCACACATAAATATGATGTTTGATAAGAGTTTGAACAATGTTTATAATGAATACATTATTATAAAATAAATGAGCAGTAAAAAAAAAAAATGTTGTTGATTTGACAGATATCACGTGTGATTTAATTTTTTTTATTGGCAGTTTATGAGGTACAGTTTAGGTACAGTTTATTGATATTATGTTCCAGGACATAGTTCCCACACGTTGAGGCGACACACGACTATGCGCGTCAAGCTGACGTCAGAACGGCGTGTCTATGTCACTATCTATTTAATAGCTTGAGGTACAGTTTTTTTTCACATAGGTACAGTTTAGTATAGTTTAGGTACAGTTATTTGGTGCAAATTTTCTGACTATTCAGACATCTCTCACGCCATCCTGACAGACACCTCCGCGCTGCCACCGCGCCGCCCGCGCCGCACGCCCGCGGTACCAGCAGACCGATGCGTTGTAAGACAGACGGATTATTCACTTTATTATTGAGGAGACAATAATAATGTACCATAAGCAGTAGTTTGCGCCTCAACTCAAGCGTGTGAAACCCGACCATACCCGTCACGAAAAGAGATGGATACAAGAATGGATATTGGCCAAACAATTTAGTTAACTTATGCATGCGCACTATGCAAACCGCGCTAGTACGCACCAGCGGACACCTGGGAGATCGACTTCACAGTCTGCCTTTGTTAGTTCAAATCGGCGTACTTTTGTTACCAATCGTAGCAGCGCACACTAAACTTATATTAGTCGTATGGTCATATCTCAGAACGATTTGCGTCATAATCATAACTAAGCTGTCGTGCGAGGGTAATTGGGTGGGCTTCTAGCCGGTTCCTGTATCTAGCCTTGACGTCCGTAATTTCTTCTCTCACTGTGGGCATGCCCAGGTGTTCGTGAATCTCAGCATTAGTCACATACCGGGGGACGTTGCTGATTGACCGGAGGATTAAACAAGCATAACATAGCGTAGATCCAAAGATAACTATCTGTAGACTAAATATGTGATTCGAGCAACTTCATAAGTTAATTCCACATTGCTAAAAATACCATTGTGGCAGTCCACCACCATTGTAAAAGTACCCTTACTTATTGCTCATAGAGAAAAAGCCTTTGTATTATTGTTAACAAAGACTTTATCCTTACATATATGAGAAACGGGTGTGTGTTGATTATTTAACAATATAACACAGCAGTGAAACGATAAATCAATAAATGTTTGAAATGTGAGGAGTGACAGGAATTTTACCCATTATTTTATTAAAATTTAATTACTATGAAAAACTGCAGTTTAAAAGATAATCAATATCCTGCTATTCGGGCTCAGCCATGGAAAAGTATTTGACATTAAAAATCATCATGGGTTTTTAATTTACACTTTTAAAGTTCCCCGCGACTTCGTCCGTAGATGAGAACCCTCGTAACAGTCGTAATCGTAACCGTCTTTCTTGCTTTGCCGTAGTTAGGCAAAAGCGTATCGTAGATACTCGGCTATCCGTGTACAATAGTCGAAATCTGGCCACCGGTTTTGGTGTGTTAAGGTCCATATGCAATTGGAATTTGATAAAATGTTATTTCTGTATAAAATATATTTAAAAAAATATCACGATAAACTTGATATCTCTTCAAAAACAAAAGTAAGCTTCGTAAGTTCGTTCACAAAAAAAACATGTACCATGCACATTCTCTTAATATTTAAGTAAGTATATGTATATTTTTATTATTGTTACAGAATCGTCACGTTTTCCTCTGTCACCCATTTGACTATGCACTTTCCGAGTAACTTTGGTGCCGACACCACGAAGATTTTTTATATCGGTTTGAAAGGGGAATGGGCACCCGGTCATAAGCATGGCGTCACAATTTGTACATATGAAGCAAGACCTATGCTTGATGATCATAAATTAAAACATTTAGATTCTGTAAGTAAGCACATAGAATAGACTATTTGGTTTGATGTCATAGTTAAGTAGTCTTTCGTTTCTATAGTGAGCGGTTTCAATGTTAATCAAAAACCATGTGCTAAAACAATTGGAATTGGCCGCCGTTGTGGGAAATAGGCGTGTCTACTATCGTATACGGTAAATGCCATTATAATTAAGAACTTATTAGTAGGTACAAAACCTTTGTGTCACGTTAAGTGAATCCGCCCTCTGTAAACCCGAAGAACTACGACTACCTAATTGATTGTAAAGCTGCATATAATGAAGTGGCGTAAAGGTCAATATTTGAAAAATAAAATATTTTTATTATTATTGTGTTTTAATGTAATATTCGTATATAATACAATAACATTATAATTGTTCAGTTAAAATATTATATTTACAAAACATTTGGCTTAGGAAATTAGGTATAAATTTTATCAGAAGCGACTAAGTAGGGTAGGGACTGAATTAACTAGACATTAGACAAAGATGCAACTATCTTCAAGTGCTTAATCTATTTTTTATTTAAATAATTGAAATTGCTAAATCTAGATTCGGGGTACAGGTTATATGGTAACATGTATAGCTGACATGGCATACACTTGTATAAAATGTAGTGTACATTTCTTTCATTTATACGTATATTGCACACTGAAACTCAAATTTTAATGTGATATTTCAATCGAGTCAGTATGCCGTTCATATATGTATAGTTCATATAAAGGGTGGGCCCTGTAACAGGAGCAATAAATTAAAACATAGATTCGTCCCTTGTAACTAAACAACATTTGTTGAGCAACTTCTGAAAATAACGTGTATTAAATGACATTTTGTACAATAAAGTTTAGACAATGTATTGCGAAATGTCCGATATTAGTAGAGTGACAGCTATGTCAATGCTCAGGGAATGTCAACGTTGGACGACATACATTGAAAATACTATTTAATTTGTTTGAAATAATATTTTTTTTAAAACTGACTTTTTTTTAAAGTTGCTGAACAAATGTTGTTTAGTTTAACGAGTAAAATCTATGTTTCAATTTTTTGCTTATGTTACAGGGCCCACGTTGTATAGATAGTGTGCGACGAAAGAATTTTTATTACAAAACTATATTACAGGTTATATAGATACAATAAACAAATTAACAGCCCTTTTTATACCATTACTGAACAACAAGTAGTTTTAGCAAAAGGTCGCATTTTCGTTTCCAGAAATTATAATAATATCAAATAATTAAATTAAATTATCGCGCTAGAGAGGCAGTGATACTTCGTTTAAGTTAATCGTAACTTAAAATAGAATCTAATTACTTCTAGGTAAGTTATTCGCCAACAAAACTTCTCGTGAGGATCGCTGCGAAATGTATGTGACTACTAGGTAGGTACGTAGAAGGACATAGTTTACAAATTTTATTCACTGTTAAAGGTTTCGTTCCACACTAGTTTACACCGATTAGATACACACTAAGTTTGAATTACAATATCGTGTATGAGATAGGAGTGCAGTTAGTACCTATAACATAGTCTATCTCCGTTCGTCACTTGATATTTCCCTAAAACGATTTAACGGTGACATATTTCGAAAACTATATCTATCTAACATCTTATTCACAAGACTCGTACGTTCACTATACTACGAGCCGATGTTGATGTTTTGGCGACGCCGGCCCCTCACGATGCGGCCTCTCCTGCCGGGGTACGCGGGGTACCGGCGGTTGTACGGCTGCCGCGCGTTCGGGTAATGCCGCTGTTCGTTGGGCACAAACTGTATGTTGCCGGTGCTCTGGTATGAAGGCGCTGTGGGCCACCGCCTCATACAGACCGTACATCTGGAATGGAGGGTCACGATGAAACATTAATAAATAAATGGATATCAGAAAAAACAACAAATTGAGGTCAGTCTAAAAGTACTTAATATGCTTCGGTTTTAGACGACGGTATACGTACTCATCTAAGATATGATATACAATTTATACTTAAATACATAGAAACATCCATGTCCATGACCCAGGAACAAATGTCCGGGCCCTTGCTGGGATTCGAACCTAGGACCGCCGGCTAGGCAGCTGCACTATCACTGCGCCCATCGCATCGTTAAAACAACGAATAAACTCAAAACACTATGACAATACTTAGAATATGTATAAATAATTAAATAAATATCAGACAACCTCACACAAATCAATCTAGTCCCAAACTAAGCTCAAGAAGGCTTTTGTTATGGGTACTAGACGACGATATACATACTCGTACTTATGTAGATAAATATACACTTAAATACTTAAATACATAGAACAACCATGACCCAAAGCACAAACATTCGAGTTCATCACACAAATATTTGCCCTGGCCGGGATTCGAACCCGGGACCGCCGGCTCAGTAGGCAAGTGTTTACAAACTGCGCCAACCGCGTCGTCAAAATGATGTATTGTTGTATTCTAAAAAGCGTGCAAAGAGAAGCAATTAAGGCTGCCTATTCACTAAAGTGGAGTGGAAAAAGACAATCGCGCCGTGAAGTCCAAAATAAGTGCATTTTATTCTGAGGGAGTGATCTTAATGGGATTGTTGAATTTTACACAGGTTCACTCCGCTCTCCACTCTCCAGTGGTCAGGCAGGATAAGACAGGCTAGCTTGACATGACAGGATTGGTTGTACGTTAATAGATTAGTACAAAACATATTAGGTATTTAGATAATTAGGTAATATAATATTATGGTTTATGATCATTAGGATGTAAGATCATTATGGCAAATAATCATTATGACAAATGATTGATATGTCAAAAGTGTTTAGAGTAAAAGTGGTATGGCATTTGACTTTAGGACATACGATATTATGGATTGCGAAGGAGACCCTGCGTGCCCAAATGTATCTATCTTTGAATCATTTGCCATTATGATTCAAAGATAAATTCGGGCTCGCCTCGCTTTTTGACTTAACTATTTAGACTTAGTTCTTACCGTCTTGTCTATAATATGTTTCATTCATACCTGCTAACTTTCCTGACTTGATCATTTTTAAGTGTTTCTGGAGCCGGTGTTTCGAACATTTGGTTGTCATCGATAGTCGAAAGCCAAAAGGCAATGCCCATGGCGAAGTAGTTACAGCGGCCCAGGCCGTTGCACTCAATGGAGGGTCTGATTCGGAACTCCTGCATACAAGACCCAGGCGAAACTAGACTTTGACCTGCTGCATCAGTACCCGCTGTGTGCTGAGGAAAAATATGAAAAATATATTTTTTGGTATTTGATGAGAATCATAAATATACCTAACTCAAATGTAGGTATTCTCGTGGCAATATGAAAAAAATAAAATATGACATTTTGCGGCAAGCTTATAAGTATGTGAATATTTTCAACATTTATCGAAAAAGTAACCTTCCTCTCTCTCCACACCACATAATTCTATCTTCATGCAATACATGGCATTGGTCAGTTGTTACATGATAGAAGGAAATAACCAGTAAATATATCTAGGTATGGCGCAGCAATGAGATAGTATATTTATGCATATGGGAAGAGCCAAGAGAAAATTTAAACGCTAAAAATTGTAACACCGACCTTTACTGGATTTACCGGAGCAATAGCACAAACTACTTACCATCAAGAAACTGTATCCTTGCCAGAGTTCATCCCATCCGTTCGGGCAGGCGGGTGGCACTGTAGACTGACTGTGCAGAGCGATGGCTCTTGTCGGAGCTTCACATACTTGGCACCTGTAAGTTAAATGTTTATGAGCATGTATAACCGGTGTTTTGATTAATTTTAAAAGCCATATCAAATAGCACCGAAACCGCCGTTATAAAACAATAAAGTCGCAGTCGCAGTACAAAATCTTACCTAGATATGTACGGCTTGATTTGGTCTCCTACAATCGGAGTCATGGCCATTGGCATTGTTTCAGTAGTCGACAGCCAGTAACTGAAATCCTCCCTTTCGGCAAAGTTGCATATTTCATTTAGGTTGCAGAACATATAGGGCATCGTTGAGAATCTACGCAAACAGCTTCCTGGTTGGCCTGTTGAATTAAATGCGTGTTAATAATTATTTCAGTCAGTACTTTAAGGTTAATTAATAAGGATGGTATAGGATAGCAAAATACATACCAAGATCCTGTCCTTGCGCTTTCCCGTTTGCAACAATATGCATTAGCGAGAATCCTTCCCACAGAGGAGAAGAACCAGGCGGGCACTGCGGAATCATACTGCTTTGCGAATGTACTGCGAAGAAGTATCCTCTTGATTTAGGAATTGGTGGCGGAGGGCCTGGTAAGCCAGGAGTTCCTAAAGACCCTCGGAAACCTTCTGCGCCTTGTGAACCACGGTTTCCTTTTTGTCCTTGAGCACCTTGTGTTCCAGGTCGACCTGGTGATCCAGGGAAGCCATATTCGCCCCTTTCTCCTTTTCTGCCTGGGTATCCATTTCTTCCAAAACCTCCTGGCCTGCCGGGTTCTCCCTTTTTCCCGTCGCCACCTGGATAGCCCATGTCACCTCTATGGCCAGGTACAATTTGGGCGGCTGCAAGAATTTCGCCCGCGTCACCTTTTATCCCTTTAAGTCCTTGAGCTCCCTCTGCTCCCTGAATTCCAAGGTCTCCCTCTATTCCTTTTAATCCCGCAGCGCCTCTAGGACCGGGATATCCATTTCTGCCATCGTTGCCGTTTTCCCCCTTTTTTTCCTCTCGGACCATCAGCGCCTGGCCAACCTGGATTGCCAGGCATTCCTTTCGGGTTTATTATATAACCAGCTCCCCCTTTATCTCCTTTAAGTCCACCATAGCCCATACTTCCTTGCATTCCTCTTGTTCCGGGTGCTCCTGGTAATCCTGGGTTTCCTCTTCTACCATTATCACCTTTTATTCCTTTGGGTCCTTGGAAAACAACACCTGGTATGCCGGTCATGCCCGGGGGTCCATTAATACCATATTCTCCTGGAGCCCCCTTTTGACCCATCGGTCCAGGCCATCCAGGAAGGCCATCGATACCAGGTTCGCCGCTTTCACCTTTTTCTGCATTCAGACCAGATATTCCTAGCATGCCTGGAGGCCCTTGGTTACCAATTATGCCCTTTTGACCAGCATAACCTTGATCACCTTCTTGGCCTTGATATCCCATTTCTCCACGTTCACCTTTAATGCCTTTTAATCCAGAATAACCGGGTTCTCCTTCCATACCTGGGCCTCCCGGGATACCATCTAATCCAACATCTCCTATGTCTCCTCTGGTGCCAGCTACAATACTGGTAAAGCCCATGTCACCCTTTTGTCCTTGAGAGCCCGGTTCTCCTCTGTTGCCTGTTACACCCTGTGGGCCTGGTAGACCATCAAAACCATGATTGCCGATTCTTCCTGGTCGGCCAGTCATGCCTGCTTCGCCTTTTTCTCCTGGAACTCCTGGATATCCCATCGCACCTTTAACTCCCTTAAGGCCAAGTAAACCATTTGTTCCCGGTCGGCCAGGCTGACCTGGAAATCCTTTTGCTCCTTGATCACCAAACTGTCCTTTTAAGCCAATTTCACCTGCTTCTCCTTTAAATCCACGTATTCCAGGTAGGCCTCTAGGACCGGAATTACCTATTTCACCTTTGTTTCCAGGATTTCCGTAATAAACTATGCCGTCATCTCCTGCGTCACCTTTCAGACCACTTAATCCATCTAAACCTGGTGCACCCGGGTAACCCAGTGGTCCTTGTTCGCCATTATCGCCTTTCATTCCGCTAAAACCACTTTCACCGCGCTCTCCTTGTAGTCCAATAAAACCTCTATCTCCCACGGAACCTTTAAAACCAATCGGCCCATCTAACCCGATAAGACCCATATTTCCAGGGATTCCTGATTCTCCTTTTATTCCTTGGGGGCCTTGTCTGCCAGGCTTACCAGGTTGACCTAGTTCTCCAGGTAGACCGTCATCGCCAAAGTCACCATTTTCTCCAGGGAGTCCAGGTTTACCTTTAAGGCCTGGAAAACCTAGTACACCAACTTGTCCCGGTTGACCAGAAAAACCACGAGAACCTCTACGACCTTCCTCTCCTTTTATTCCCTTTTGACCGAGGTCACCTTGTAGACCACTACTTCCTTGAAAACCGGGTTCTCCTATGGGTCCCATTAATCCTTTTAATCCCGGCCTTCCGGGCATGCCAGGTGCACCCCGGACGACAATTCCTTGCATTCCTTTGCGACCCTGGTAACATTAATATTTAAAGTATTTAACAAGTTATACTTCAATTTAAATTCAAATTAAAAACTTTATTGTGCAAGTAGGCTACAAGAGCTCTTTTACATGTCAGATTCTAAATTACATAATAATGTAAAAAAAAGACATGATGTTGTTCTATAACTGTAAAACAAATGGATCGATATGTGTTCGATCATGCATATGCACAGTTAAACGTTGTACTACTGTTTAGTTAGAGAGGTAAACAAGTCGTACTTACCGGTGGTCCCGTAAGTCCGTCTGGGCCAAAGTCTCCAGGTAATCCTTGTTCGCCTTTCAAACCTATCTGACCAGGCCGACCTGGAAATCCCGCATAGCCAGGTTCTCCTACGTCACCGGTGTCCCCCTGTCTTCCAGTTGGTCCTATCTCTCCAGGTAGATTTGGAGGACCCGCATCACCTCGGGCTCCTTTTTGACCGGGAATTGCTGAGAAACCAGTTTTTCCCATTACACCTCGACTACCGGGCTCACCGTAAGGGCCCAAGTCGCCCTTTTCTCCTGCTATTCCTTTAATTCCTTTAGGACCTTCTGGGCTTATACCAGGAAAACCTTGATCACCTCTTTCTCCGGCAAATCCGTCCAAACCATCTGCCCCACGTTCACCTTTTCTTCCGGGTAATCCTAAAATAAACAAAAAAATGTATCACACCAAATTCTTTGTCCATAAAATACTTATATAATGAACAGTGTACGTAGACTTTTTGGAGTAGTTTCTCACATTTTTCTAATAGTATTAGTGAAGGAAACCAAATTCTTCACGAGAACCAAATGTTTTCTGTACAAAAGTTAAACAACATTAAACGTATCGAAAAATTTGTGTGGTTTTAACAAAATAACTAGACATAAATATATGCATAACTGAATACAATTTGTTTCATCGATAAGTATACCGGCTGTCTTTAGTTTTCATAAGACACGCCAGACACGGTAACCGTACGGTGGGATATCGTACAGCTGTGACGCCTGTGGCTGCATACAAAATGATTTGTGCTTGGGTGAGGAACAGCGATTTTCATGTCAAGTCAATGTTGTGATCTAAAGTGAGCTTATTTACCTTGTCTTCCTGGTGGTCCCATAAAGCCCTTTTCTCCTTTGACATTAAATTCATTTCCAATGGCTTCTCCCGGTTCTCCAACCGGACCCTCATCACCCTCTTCACCAAGTCCGCCTCTAAAATAATCGAAACAAATATGAATTATAATATTTATAATATACTTACTATAAATAATGTAAATTCGATTAAACAGCATTGATTTGATTGACAGTTATCGTACTAAATTGAATTTTGTATGTGTAGGTTAAGTATATATAGTTCATTTTCGAAAATGTCGCAGTTTTCGACTTTCTACATTACTAGACTGAATCATAAAATGCATCGTTTTCAAGTTAATTACTTGAGGCCCGCTTCTCCTTTTTGTCCCTGCAGGAAACGTATGTAGTATGGGTTCGCGTCCATGCCGCGTCTACCGGGTATACCATCCCTTCCTTTGAGCCCATCTCGCCCGGGTTGACCCGCCCATCCTATGTCACCAGATTGACCTTTAGCGCCCTTGAAACCAGGAGGTCCTGGGAACCCAGGCATGCCTTGGTCGCCGGAGTTGCCGGGTGGGCCGTTGAAACCTAAAACATTACACAACGCCTATGAGTTCATGAATCATGACGTACGTATTCCTATATGAAGATAATTGGATACTTTACTATGCCTACTATGAGTTTTACTTCTAAATAAGCGTAAAATATACTCACATAAGAAATTTGCTAGGGAAAAAATATATAACAGTATATACAGGGTGATCAATCCAAATGGGTCTGTAGGGAGAAAACGAAAAACTATAAGAGATAGGGAAATCTGTTCTTAGGAACCATGGCTTCGATTTTAGATTAATTAAAAACTGCATTAATTTTTTTTTCGTATAACTCATGCATAACCGGGAATCGAACCCGGTTAAAATTAGAGAGGAGAAAAAAAAATATGAAGATGTCAATCGATCCTATTTTTTATTGGCAACAAATGTGTGTATGAGAGTCAATACATTTAGAGTGCTCTAAGAGTCAGAAATTACTGTTAAAGCTGAAAACGCTCCATACAAATATGCGTGCTGTGTATGGAAATAGTAGTTTTTGATGCAAGTGTGGAAAGTATGTCATTTTGAACGAGTCCCGAGGAGTCTTGGCCTGAGCCGCAAGGCGAGGGTCAAGACTCGGGACGAGTTAAAATGACACTTCCACACGTGTACCAAACAACGTTTTTTAATACATTTGCGAAAAATTGCAATAATACAAATTTAAAACAGTAATTGAAAGGGGCAATTATATTTATTTCTGTCTGATAAAAATTAAGAGTACCTACAATTTTTAGAGCAATTGTGAAGGGTCGCATTTAAGGCCTTTGCTGGTAAGTTTAAAGTTTTATTCAAGTTGTTAATAATTCTCTTTTTCTCGTTTCCAGCCAATAAAATGGTCATAGACGGCAATGTAATTTTTCTTTCGATTTTGCGGGTAATATACTCTTATCTGCAATTTTTGCCTTGGCTCGTATAAAGGGCGGTGTTAAATCTATTCTGGCAACATCAGAATCCATCATTTTCTATCAAAATCTCTTATTTTATAAATCTTACGTGTCATTTACACATAATTAAAACAATCTTGAATGAAGTTTTACTTTTATTTGTAATATTTTTTTTCAAGATGGCTGTCATCATTCAGCCAAATCAAAAGAAATAGTTTTAATATTTCAGAAGAGATATGATTAATGTTACACAGTAATTTAATTGATTCCAAACAATAAACACCGTGAATCTGTTTTTATTTCTTTACATTTCATATAATTGTAACTAAATATATTATTTAATACACAAAAATAGCGATTATTCATAATTATTATGAACTAGCGGCCGCCCGCGACTTCGTCCGCGTAGATTTTTGATGATGACAAAGATATTAAATAGGTAAATGAATTTTATTCTTAGTTAAAATGGTCTAGACAATGCAATTGTTAAAGAATTTTTGAAGATTTTCCAATTAGATTACGGGAATTGTTTGCAGGATGCTTAATATTTATTCCGTCAGTTACCTGATGCTTTTAATCTTTGGCAAAAATGACTGCAAGATATAGAGCGACACATGGATTTGGAGTTAGAGAATGGGGATCTTAGTTATTATGAGTGAGATTTAAAAAAAATGTTAAATATCATAAGGCTGTTAAAACAATCTTAAACTCAGCACTGGAAATCGAGAGATGGAGACAGTTTAATGAAGAGTATCTCTTTTAATAATAATAAATAATAAACTTTATTTCAAAACAATAATAAATAATGACCTCTGTTCATAAGAAGGCAGCACTGGTATTTGTACACGCCGGCCTGCCTATTAAACGAAAAGAGTGGTGTGGCGGAGTTCCCGAGGGGGGCCAAAATGTTTCTAAATGGTCTAGCAGGTACCCCCAGTTATTAAAAAGGCTAGTGTTTAAAGATAATGCTGAAATGTGACCATTAAAAACTAAATGCACATAAGCGAATTTAATGATGCGATTACTATTTTGGTCTACAGGCTAGTAGTATTGTTTGAAGAGTGATTCAATATATTCTGGTGCTATAGTTCTCTATATCTCTCAAGAAGCTAAATAAAGTAAGAATAGGTATATAAAGTATAAATTATTCATGTGCTGATAGACAACTCACTAAATATAGGAACACATAAAGTTTGGAACACAATAAATAAGAGACAGCACTAAGAAAATATTGTTGACATTCAACCATAGGAAAGGGGGTGCAAGTTCGTTTAAAAAAAAGGACGTAGTCACTGGGTAGTAGACAGGAAATAAAAAATATATAAACTGATAACGTTAGCGTAACAGTTCTTTATAAACAACATTAGCGGTGTTCCCCATACAAACTTTGCACCCCTTTTTAACCAACCTTAGAGGTGAAATTCTCCAAAACGCTGAAATCACTTTTTTTGTATTTAATTAATTAAGCTATCTACAAAGTTTCAAGTCTCTAGTTCAAAAAATAAAGTTTCTCCCATATAAACATTGCACCCCTTTTTAACCCCCTTAGGGGTGAAATTTTCTAAAACGCTGAAAGCACTTTTTATGTTTTTGAATAAGTAATCATTCTACAAAGTTTCAAGTCTCTAACTCCAAAAAAAAAGGTTACCCCATACAAACTTTGCACCCCTATTTAACCCTCTTAGGGGAGGTATTTCCAAAAATCCCTTCTTATCTCTAGCCCACGTTATAAAAGTAACCTACTGTGCAAAAATCAACTCTCTAACATTAGTAGTTTCGGCTGTGCGTTGATGAGTCAGTCAGGACTTCTTCTTTTATATATATAGATTTCTAAAGCAGCGCGTGGGTCACGCTTGATACTGTATTTTCTAATCTGTGACAATAGTTTTCTTTTTAATTTTTTTAGGTCACGCATAATACTCATTTGCTTATTAAATAATAGTCACTCAGACAAATTATAAAAACCGCTTTTGAATATTTTTAATAGATAACCCTTTGATCCAATATGCAATTTAAATATTTTAAGCATAATTATAAGATATACACTTGCAATGCTGTATGACGTAATAAATAAAGTCGGAAAGTGATTGACCTTTGTTTGGATGTATGAGACATGACGTGTTAGTACAACAGAAAATTAAAAAAAATTGAAAAGTAATAAGCACTAGTTCGAAATATCCAACTTTTCGCACGATTTGCAGCTACGAAAAGTACCACTTTTTGAGCAACTGTATTAAAAAATAACTTTTTCCATTTTGACCATGATCATTTCCGTTTAGGTTCATAGTTGTCATACATTTATTGTTTTGTTGAATTATGAGGATATTGGAAACAATTTAATATTTGCTTTTGGATAAAAAAAAACGTAAAATGTTCGTACCTTAAAGGAATATCACTCTTTAACAGCAATTTCTGATTCTTAGAGCACTCTAAATGTATGTAGTCCGATACAGACATTTGTTCTCAATAAAAAATAGGATCGATTGACGTCTTAATTTTTTTTTCTCTGCTAAATTTCGACCGGGTTTGATTCCGGGTTATGCATGAGATATACGAAAAAAAAATTAATGCAATTTTTAATAAATCTAAAATCGAAGCCATGGTTCCTAAGAACAGGTTTCCCTATCTCTTATAGTTTTCGTTTTCTCCCTACTGACCCATTTGGATTGATCACCCGGTTTATATAATATATAACAGTATGTATATAATACTAAAATTGTATTGAAAATACTTTGTCTTCTTATCACATCAAACGGCTGGACGGATTTTAACCAACTTTAGTACAGGGATAGGGATAGCTGGGCTCCCAAAGTTCGTTATAGAATACTATTTACCCGACTACCGTAAGAAAAAGAAACACGCGGACGAAATTGCGGGCACGGATATATATTAAGATTAATAAGAATGGCTATATGCAATGCAGGTACACATATTCTCGAGTTTTGACTGACAATAGGTGCATATAAAATTGTTTTTAATAATACCTCGATCACCCCGCGGTCCAATATCTGCCCTTGTCAGATCATATGATTCTCTCAACAATTTCCCGGGTTCTCCAGCAGGGCCTCGCTGTCCTTTCAATCCCGGCGTGCCGGGAACTCCTTCACTGCCTTTCAATCCCTTCAACCCATCGGTTCCTTTTTCGCCCCTTTGTCCTCGGGGTCCAGGCAGCCCTTCGAAGCCTGGCGCGCCATCTTGACCACGGTATCCTGGCTCTCCTCTAGATCCCATTAGACCAGGAGCCCCTATAAATAAAATATATTTCTTCATATAGTTATAGGTAGGTACCTACATTCGCAAGTAACACAGGTTATTATTAGTTTTATAAGAAATAGGAATAGTACATACTCATACTCATACTCATACTCATTTATTAATAAAATGTCAACATTTTACTAGTCAATACATTATAAAAGTTCTATTAAATTTCAAAATACAAATTATTATAAGAAAAACATTAAGTAATTATTAAATAAAAATTGAAATAGGTAGTTACATTATTAGTAATATTAATTATTATATTATTTCATTATTAAATTCGTAAAATTCGTCCATGTTATAAAAAGCATTGGTTGTTAGCCATTTCTTTAATACATTGAAGAACGTTACATTATTTTCAATATCTTTGATATTGACGGGTACTTTATTGTAGATTTTTGGCCCCACTATATAGACATTGTTTTACCCGACTTTGCTAGCCGACAACGTGCTGTGGACATCATGTTTACGTGTTTCTGTGCAATACGTGTGCTTTTGTATGTAGCCAGTGGAAAGAGATGTATATTACATCGAACGTGCTTAATTATGTAAAAAATGAATTGTGATGTGAGTGTCATTATGTTTTTGTCTTTAAAAAGTTAAAGTACATGAATCTTGTTATGAATTAAGTAGGATCACTATTCTCACCTGATGGACAGTAGGGGCAGTTGTCACCACGATACCCTTTTGCTCCGGAATATCCCGGAATTCCAGGTTGACCGGGGTCTCCCACTTCTCCGGGGCGGCCAGGTGATCCATCTTCTCCAGGGGGACCTGCTCCATGAACGCCGGTTCCGGGATATCCTGGCGGTCCTCTATATCCGGTATCACCAATGTCACCGTGTCTACCAGCTAAGCCATCAAGACCCGGTGTACCATCTTCACCTGGCTCACCCTTTACCGTATTGCCTTTGAAACCCTTGGGGCCAAGTACTCCTTGTAAACCAGGGTTCCCTGGCGAGCCTCGAGGTCCAGGTTGCCCTGGAAACCCGCGGTTTCCTGGTTCACCTTTCAATGACAATCCGGGATTACCCTGGCGACCAGGGAAACCTTTGGGCCCCGGTGCCCCGGGCGGTCCCATTATACCAGGCACACCTGGCGTTCCGTCTAAACCAGGCTCGCCCATCCATCCGGGTTCACCCACAGGACCTTGAGGTCCTGGTGAACCCTTTTTTAGTGGTTCATTGAGAGATTCGTCGAATAATCCTTTCAGTCCTGGTACACCCTGTTCTCCAGGGTTTCCTGGTCTACCGCTTTCTCCTGGTTCACCCGATAAACCATCAATTCCGTCTGGTCCCGCATATCCTGGGGCGCCTTTGTCTCCTTTTGGGCCATCTGGGCCTTCTCGACCGCGACGACCCGGTTTCCCTCTAGGCCCTTCTTCGCCTTGTTCGCCGCTGTATCCTTGAGGACCGCGTTGACCAAAAGGTCCCTTAACAGTACATAAATATGTTAATTAATAAGTTGCTCTCTTAGGCCATGTAGCCATGGCTTCTAAACTGTTGCAAGGGATTGCACAATACGTGTATTTTAAACTCTACTCTAGTCACTAGATCTACATAGTTCAGTTTAGGGTAAGGTGGTTGACAGTGGGTTGCTGATACACATTTTTACCTTCTAAGGTAGGATTTTTTAACAACTTTTCAATTAGGTACTTATTACACATTATTGGCTCTTATAAAACCAAATGTGCTCGTTTTCATTTGGGGTAACCCTTATCTTGCTTATATAATTATCTTTGACCTACTGATTGATTTGATTTGTATAAAAATAAGAAATTTGCTTACGCGTGAACCTCTTGCACCCAGTTCTCCCTGAATTCCTTTATTTCCTCTATCTCCAGGAGGCCCTCTGTAGCCTTTAATTCCTTTAGATATTATAGTAACGTCTGTCCTCGCTTCATCGACGTATATAACGCCAGCCTTTGATCCAGGCTCACCCTTTTCACCGTGGTCTCCTCTTTCACCTTGAGGTCCTATTGTGTCCTCGCCGGGTGCTCCCCATCCACCTGGATTGCCTCGAAATCCCATTGGGCCCTAAAATATATCCGATGTAGTAACAAGATGCAGGTATACATACAGACATGAATACATAGTTATTATATTAATTTTCGACAAAGTTAAGTGCTATAATTAGGGTTTGCAATATCCGTCCCATTTTAAGTATCCGGATAATTTGAATATTTCATTTTCAATATCCGGATATTCGGATATTTCGGATATTTTGAATATATGAAGAAATAAATCTAAAAACCAATTTCAAGTCTTGTAATTAAAAATATAATATCGAATTTAACTTGTAACCCTTAAATTAAAATTAAACCTGCGACATACCACACATGATACATAAAATACACTCACAAATACGAGTAAAATAATTATATAATCAACGATATTTAAATATAAGATCAAAATAAAATTTATTTTAAGGTACGATTCATCTATCTAGTTTTAGTAGTCTTAAAGTAAACATAGAATCATCTTTGGTTGATTAGTGACTAAAAATCAATATTTTACACATGAGAAACCTAATCGCACAATAGGAACTTTGATACTTGTAATAATATTAATCAACAACAACATACAATACAGATAAAGAATAATCAACAACGATTATAATATTAAAGTTAAAGAACAAGTGTTATTAAGAAAATAATATTATGGTCTACAACAAACGATTTGGACTATTGTTTAATCAGTATAAGTAATTATTTATCAAGTAGCAAATCAAGTAACAAATCAATCTGTACATGGGTAAGGAAAGTTTGGACCTGATACAGCAAGACCGGGAACTTTTTTGGCGCGATTTATAACAAAGGACGAAACATGGCTCCATCATTACGACCCTGATACGAAACTGCAGTCTATGACATGGAAAAGGCCATCATCTCCAACTCCGAAGAAATCCAAGATGAGCCCATCTGCCGGTAAGGTCAAGGGCTCTGTTTTTTGGGATGACAAAGGGGTAGTAATGATTGAGTATCTCGAGCATCGATCCACTATTACGGGCACTATATATATGCTAAACTAATAGCAACATTGCGCAATGAGATCCGCGAAAAACGGCGAGGTAAACACTCGAAAGTTGTGCTGTTCCACCAGGACAATGCCCCGGCACACAAGTCCGCCGTTGCAATGGCTGCAATTCTTGATGCTGGGTTCGATATCCTTAAGCATCCTCCGTATTAACCGGATCTCGCCCCCAGTGATTTCTACCTATTTCCGAGATTGAAAGAATACCTGAGAGGCCAGAAATTTGAAGACGACGACGCGGTACAGTACAAGAATTTTTAAGTACTCAAGATGAGACCCTTTTTAAAAACCGGCCAAGAGCATGTCGAGCCACGCTCAGTGTAGGGTTCCGTAGTTGCCCATCCTTCACAATAGACTGACTTAAAACAGCGGTTTTAAGCACGAGGTTTAAATATGAGAAAGATTTCAAGCTCTATAAAAAAGGTCGTAAACGCCAAAGTAGCTGTAATTACTCATTACCTTCTGGAAGTTATTGATTATACGCGCCAGTTTGAACGGAATGTTTTAATGCAGTATGGACTTATCTAATATGTGTAACGTTCGAATTATAAGGACACAGCGCGGCACTTACGTCATTTTAAAGAAAATTATGAAATTTACCGATAAGTCAAAACTGCTCGACCGATATTTTTATTCAATATAGTTTTCATTGAAAGTGCTTATAAGGCCTCATTTTCATGACTTTATCCATACTAATTTTGACCCCGGTTGAATAGTTAGAGCCCCCCCCCCCCCGGTCGCTTTTATTTTTTATTTTCGGAGCGAATATTTACAAATCTGCTGACTCTATCAAAAAATAATATTAGGAGACCTCTATTATTTTTAAAAGACCTATTTAACGACACCCCACAGACTAGTGTTGAAACGGAAAAAAATTCACCCCACTTTAGGTGCTCGAGAGGCACCCGAAATACACAACAGTGATAGTAATAATATTCTAGTTTTTAGTAGTACCTAAAATATCCGGATATTCGAATAAATCGTGTTGCATTATTCGGATAATATTTATGGCGGATATCCGGATAATTTGAATATCCGAATATCCGGATTGCAAACCCTAGCTATAATCATTAAAATATTACTGATTACCTGTTCACCATCTTCTCCCGGTAAACCCGTATCACCCGGGTAACCCATTGGTCCTTGTAACCCAGGTCTACCAGGATATCCACTGTCGCCTGTGTCTCCTTTCGTGCCTCTTGAGTTGGCTCCTCCGTCGCCTGCCATACCTCGCTGGCCTTTCGCACCTGGCTCGCCGGGTAAGCCTCTGTCTCCTGGAGGTCCTATAAATCCAGGAGGTCCCGAAACACCATCAAAGCCGCTGCATCCATCTAGACCCGGTAAACCTTCTATACCGAGGGGACCAGGTGCGCCCTGATCGAAATCCAAAATAAATTTATTATAGTAGTGATTCAGCTCAATTTGGTTCAAGTAAACGATTGTCGATTTTGTACAGTCGCCATCAGACATATCGTAGCATGTAAGGTATTCATAAATATCTGAACACGACTCTTATTGACTGGGCGTTACAGTACATGTTTACATATTTATGAACGCCTTATATGCTGCGATATATCTGATGGCGACTGTACGCGGTCACGTACAACTAATATAATTTTACGGTTAAATTTCATTTTTATAATTTATTCTTTTGATGGAATCGTTAGCCGAAATCACATAATATGATAGAGTATATTTGATATACTTACATCTGGACCAGAGTATCCCATTGGTCCGTATGGTCCATCCGCACCCTGAAACAAGTTTTCAACTGTAAAAATAATTAAAAAAGACTTCTTTAGAGTCTAATAATATCTATTATTTCAACTAACGTGAAATTTTCTTACTAAGATAATGCATAGACGAGGAGAACGTTCTTTTCTTATTTCTATTTTGCTCGTGAATACTATCATTGTTGAACATAACCGATTTTTATTGGTACATAAAAAAAATAAAATATCGGACAACCTCACACAAATCGATCTAGTCCCAAATTAAGCTCAAGAAGGCTTGTGTTATGGGTACTAGACGACGATATACGTACGTATATAGATAAATGTATACTTAAATACATAGAACAACCATGACCCAAGCACAAATATTCGAGTTCATCACACAAATATTTGCCCTGGCCGGGATTCGAACCCGGTACCGCCGGCTCAGTAGGCAGGTGTCTACAAACCGAGCCAAACGTGTCGTCAAATTTAATTACATTATAATAAATTTTCAGTGTTGACAGATGTTTAATATCGGTAGTTTATTGGTATTATACCAGGTGGGTCCTGTAACAGGAGCAATAAATTAAAACATAGATTCTACCCCTCAAACTGAACAACATTTATTAAACGACTTTTAAAAATAACTCATTTAGAAATTATAATGTAAACCTGTAAAATAAAGTTTATTCAAAGAAGCAATGTATTGTGAAACATTTGATATTTAATTTAGTAACGTGGCAGCTATGTTAATGCTAAGGCGATGCTTTAAAGAGAGAAGAAGGCAATGTTGGACGGCGTACATTGAAAATGCTATTTAATTTGTTTGAAATAATTAACATATGAAATATAAAATATATGTTTTAATTTTTTGTTCCTGTTACAGGACCCACATGGTATATAGGTAAGACCTTTAAAATAAGAATGTAGGTAGGTATAGATAATTAAAAAATAATAATGCGTCAAAAAATATCTAGTTACAGAAATAATTAATGTTCTCAAAATTTATTTAAATTATGTTCTCATGACTTGTGAGTAAGTAGCTCTACATACCCGTTCTCCTTTATCTCCTGTGTCACCCACTACTCCCCACTCGCCAGGTTCGCCAGAAGGGCCCGTCCGGCCCTCTGGCCCATCATCACCGTAGTCCCCCTGGGATCCTGGAGGTCCTTGGGTGCCGGGGTCTCCTAGCTCCCCTTTGATCCCCGAACAATCGACAGGGCAAGCTGTTTGATTGCATACTACCTGTAAAGCAAAAATTAAGTTCAATTCATACATCATAAAAACGTCATCCGTTTAATTTAGTGTCTTACATAATTAATTATGTATTACACGCCCGCTTGCTTATGAGTTCAATTACTTTACCACATCGAATACGTTGCTGGAGATGGATTTTACAGCAAGGTTACAGAATGCTGAATGATGTCAGCGTTAGCTTTAGTCATTAAATATTGAGACGATTACAATGAGTACGATGTCATGTATAAATATGTACATTTTGCAAACGACATGTTACACGACCTAGACGCGACCAGAATGGCTAACGTATCTTGCTGCGACTTCGATTGTCGCCTGTCTCGCTCGCACGGTATTGAAAGTAACGTGACAGGCAGTATTGGTCGCGCGACAAAGAGTCGCGTGTCAAAGTTGTGCTAGGGGCCCTGGCCTGGCCGCATCTGTATGGATAATCACTAGGCCGATTGCGATGCGGTATTCCATAATCACAGTGACTTGATTCTACATATAATAATACATATTTAATTTAATTTAAAATGTTATTAGTACGAATATTTCTTTCAATAGCGTTAGTAGTATTAATATTTGGAATTTAAGTAGCATGCGCGCGCTTATAAATTAAGTAAGTACCGAATTCTTTAAGAGCTGATTGTACTCTGCTGGGAATATAACTAGGTGCTTAAGTATGAGTAATTTGAAAGTTCCTGTTAATTTTTAGGGAAAATTAGGGAAACAACTTTGGTATCCATGTAATGTAGAGACACCCTGTTAATGAGATAATCAATAGTCAGTGATTAAGAACTCATCATTTTCATCTTATGGAATCTCTTGACTGTCACTTATTAACTCGCCACTTCATTTAAATAAATAATAAAAAACCGGCCAAGAGCACGTCGGGCAACGCTCAGTGTAGGGTTCCGTAGTTGCTCATCCTTTACAATAGACTTAAGTTATGAGAAAGATTTCAAGCTCTATAAAAAGGTCGTAAACGCCAAAGTACTTGTAGTTACTTATTACCTTCTGGAAGTCAACTTACGTCCTTTTAAGAAAATTATGAAATTTTGTGATAACTCAAAAACGGCTCAACCGATTTTGTTCAATATAGTTTTCATTGAAAGTACTTATAAGGCCTCATTTTCATGAATTTTTCCATAATTTTTTGACCCGTGGTTGAAAAGTTAGAGGGGGGGGGGGGGCTATTTTTTTTATTTTCGGAGCGAATATTTACACATCTGCTGACTTTATCAAAAATAGTGCTTGAAGACCCCTATTATTTCTAAAAAACCTATTCAACGACACCCCACACACTAATGTTGAAACGAAAAAAAAATTGACCCCCACTTTAGGTGTTCGAGAGGTACCCGAAAAAAAATGTTTTTGTTAGTTTCTATTGTACCGTTTTATCGGCGTGATACGTACACATACTCATACCAAATTTCAGCTTTCTAGTACTAATGATCACGAAGCTAAGCCGCGGACGGACAGACGGACAGACGGACATGGCGAAACTATAAGGGTTCCTAGTTGACTACGGAACCCTAAAAACGGATCTTATCTTATGACATACAGAAAGTGTTGAACATCTCGTCGGCAAATGCACATGCTGCTTTATTATTGAGCGACATACGAGTAGTAACTGCTGTCTAGAGTGATTAAGCTCAATAATTACAAATAATAAAATATATTATATTAATTTATTTGTTCAATAAACTAAAACAAAAATATCTTATAAAAGATGATGTTCAAACCGACTTTTCAGTTGCCATAGAATTAGCGACTTATGTGTCCAATAAATGCACGCCACTTTTTTATTGAAGTCTAATAATAGGTACACTCATAATTCTTAGGTACAATTTATTTTGGATCAGTTTGGCTCTCTAACAGGTGTGATAGTCTGATAGTGGAATGGATATGGAATCTAGTGGAAAGTGTTGTGCCTTACATTATAGTCTTTGTTTCTAGAAGTAGAAATTCTACAAACGCTTATGTCTATTAGTTACCGAACTTAATTATCACTTCATGTTAGCTGTTTATCTATGATAGATGATAGGTATATTACACGAGCTTATTCTAAATAGTCTGAGGCTACTTAAAGATACTTTAGGTCCACATTAGTAGGCGTAATTTTTCCTCCTTGTAAACTTCAAAGAATTTACTAACATGTTGAGTGACATTTAAGACATCTCAACCTATTAAGGCGCCATTTGAAACAATATCAATTTGCGTTTGTCATCAAACACTTGTTTAAATTTGCATGACGCAATGCACTTCTAAGTACCTACATAGTTTTATGCACTTTTGATTAGTAATTGGAGTGAACGATATAGTTTGAGGCATTTCTCTATTGTAATAACAAACTATTATAGACGTGTTTATTTGTCGTTGTCGTAGTAATCACCACCAACGAATACATGAGTTTCATATTCGTAGAAGTACCTATACCTATAGGTACGAGTTTCCATATATGAATTCAACAAATGGGGTCCGCTAGACGTTTCTGATATTGCTAAACCATCATCATTTGAATTTTAATTCAAGTTTTGCAAAAAATAAGTAAAAATAAGCTATTTAGTTGAAGCTCCAAAAATATTATATTTCCGGTCTGTATAATTATGTCATTGTAACGGTTACAGTACAGAACTCCGAAGTTTCATTTGTCCATATGCATCACTATTCCGAATCACCAAAAACACATAAGTACAGTAAAATATATAAACCTGCTTTTTTAAAAATCAGTTAAAAATAAAATGTGGATACCCTTGTAGAACAACAGATAGAAAATCAATCTTGAAACTGAATGGAGAGATAATAAATAAATATCGGACAACATGGGCTACAGGAGAATTTGCTCTGAATGCCTAACCCTAACTTACCTACTTAAATAAGAATATATTGTGTAAAATACCATCCACAGCAAATGTGATCGTTTGGCGTGATAGCGCTTTGGCTATTATGACTATGAGTCTATGTCTATTCAATTTGTGTACTAGGAGTCTGATCTTGGCCAACATTCCGCTGCAAACGGACGCCTATTAGGTACACAAATTCTATAATAATTTGCGCAAAAATCGAAACGGTCCGACACAGAACATTTTCTTCCCATTCAGTTCCTAAAATTGCGCAAAAATTGGTTAAGTTTTGGTTGGAAACAGACGAGGACTCTCGATTTGTATGGAAAAATGAACAGTGGTATTTCCTCTTAAGTTTCGAAATTTTTGGGTATTCCGCATTGTAGGAACGTGAAGTTAAAATATTTGAATGTATTTTGACTGTTTAGGCAGGCTGACCACTTGTATTTTATGTTTTACTTTAAAGAAAAAATGGATTTAAACTTTTTTTCTCCTCCGTGGACAAAGTTGCGAGCGTCTTCTTATCGTGTATAATAATAAGTAAGTAGTAGGTATTGATTGATAATTATTTGACTAGACCTAAACTTGTTAACGACAGCACGACAAAAAAACATGACGTTACGCAATTGCAAAACGTGAAATAATTTATATCAGTTTAATGGTGGTGGACGGTTATGGAACGAATGAGTCATTAGTTGCAATTCAAGGAACGGGCTGGATAAACAATCATTGCTGTGTCCCAGAAGATAACGGCCATTCGCACATCCCGCAGGCCCGCCCCGCGCCTCGCACCGCTCGCCCTCATCGTTGCCACGAGCCAGAGCCAAACACCCTTACACGAAGCACGAGTATCATTTTGCTCATCCGTTTTATCATGCCGAAATAATTAACTAGGTCAGTCCAACAGGAGTTCGTTGGTCACTTGCTCTGCTGAGATTAAAAGGAGCGCGGAAGCTCGATGCTACTCGATCTTCAGACTTACTTTTTTTTTTTTTCACCGGGCGAGCGATGCGTCGCTGCTTCAGCTTCATGATTTGTTTCGTAATATGTCCAATTGTTTGAATGGTCGGTTTGAATGGTGGGTTCGATAAGTATATTTTTAGGGTTCCGTACCTCAATCGGAAAAACGAAACCCTTATAGGATCACTTTGTTATCCGTCCGTCTATCTGTCTGTCATGACCCTTTATCCCGAGAACGCGCGGAGGCATCGAGTTGAATACACCATAATATACTCAGGTCTACGGTACCTTGAAGCTGTGAAAAAATCAAACTTCTACGTTAACGTGACAAAATTATACGGCCATTTATATCGCAAAAAACGTACATTTCGCTCTTAAGGGAATCTAAAGTATGTACCTACTCGTACTTCCCAATGACCTAGAATTATGATATTTTGATATTTGGCAAGTAATATCATCACATACTACAAATACCTACTTATAAAAATCTGTAAACTATACATTTATAATAAAATCATAAAAAATATAGTCCTTTTCAAACATCATATTTGGAGAACTCGGTTGCGTTAAGTTTGCACCTCGTTTGTATGCGGCGCCATACATTTCAGGTGCAAACTTAACTCAACCAGGCCAATTAAGATGGGATAAGTGAAAGAGTGTACGGAACCCTCGGTGCGCGAGTCAGACTCGCACTTGGCCGGTTTTTTTTGTTTTTTTTCCAACTACAGAAACAAACTCTCGAGGTCACGAGGTCTACAGCTCACAGAGCCACTAGTAGTAATCTGTTTCAGCTAAGGTAGAGCAAAAAATGCTTTCTTATATACGTATGTCCGGAATAGTCCGGATGTTCGGCTGTTGTTGTCCCCTTCAGCTTTCCTCAATCGATTCTTGTGAAACTGTGAGACGGTTCGATATTGATTTATTTTACCGATTCAGTTTTTGCATTTATGAAAACGTAAATAAACATATTTTAGCCATTTTGAAAAGCAGAAGTTTAGGAAAATAGGTGATGTGCTTAATTTGTATAATTTTGACGTGAATAAGTAATTGAATATACTTACCTACTTCTCACTAAGCGTGGCCCATAACCCATAATTCATGGCCGATTTTTATTGCTTTGATTCATAGGATCATATATCAAGTGTATGGGTCTATTTTGCGACTCTACCTTCAGGATATCCTAAGCTGTATATATTCATACATACAGCATATATAGTTATTTATATTCAGTTATATAAGTTACACTTTGTCCTATCACATCCTCGTTCGCACAGCCTGTGTCAACATAACAAACACAGTACATCCTTTGTCGTGTCCTAAGAAATTTAGTCATAGTCTATTCTTAAAGATACTGTAACTGTGTCAAAAATGGAGCGGTCGGGTGGGATTTACGAGCCGTTTGCCGGAACACGGTGACTGCTGACCCCGCTGCGCCCGCGCCGCGTCGTAAACGTGCTCCCAATACCCGCTTGATGCGTTGTTAATAAATGAAATTACAGGAGCTAATTTACATTTGGGTTCATCTATTTTCAGAGTTCTCTAGTCAGACAAGGAACCCTTCATTACACTATGCCACAGTAATTTACTATACTCTCTACTTTTAGTCGTGGTACAAAGTGTCCTGAATTTGTCATGGGGTAGTAGTTGCTTCAATGTTGCAAAATATCTTTAAGTATATGCCTACTATTTAAAGTCGCTCTTTAGGTATTATTCCATCTCCTTGGGTAGTGGTGTCTATTTATGTAATTGCGTTGTTCTTTTGCGCTAATTGTCCAAATGGCTTGTTTGGTTTATTAAATTAATGACATGTCGACAGTAAAAATATTCCCTTTCTTACACCTTCTTTGTAACCGGGCTTTTTGTTAATTAAATAAGTATCAGCTATACATGATGTTGGAACATAGGGTTTTATGTAAACCTATACAAACTCACTTGTATATAGCATAAGGTTTTCTATGACAGTTTGTTTTTAGGGTTCCGTACCCAAAGGGTAAAAACGGGACCCTATTACTGAGACTTCGCTGTCCGTCCGTCCGTCCGTCCGTCTGTCACCAGGCTGTATCTCAAGAACGGTGATGTATTTCTATTGCCGCTATAACAACAAATACTAAAAATAAAATAAAATAAATATTTAAGGGGGGCTCCCATACAACAAACGGGTTGGTTGCGTTAACTTTGCACCTCATTTGTATGGGGCGCTATACATACCAGGTGCAAACTTAACTTAACCACTTAAGGATGAAAAGTGTTTGTACGGAACCCTCGGTGCGCGAGTCCAACTCGCACTTGCCCAATTTTTATGTTTCTTATGTCGGCCCATAGTCAGTCACAATAAATTACTTGAACAGAGCACATGCTTTTTATCTGGTGATCCCGAAACCTTCCATCATGGTAGCATAGCGTGCGGTATCGGATCTTTAGATGTGATATTTGATCATTGATCATGAAGTGGACGTGTTTTTGATATTCGTAATTTTCGCAAAATTTTCACGCAAGAAACAAAAGATGGCATCTGCCAGTCATAATGTTTCGATGGAAAAACTATCCGGAATTCAAAATTATAATTCCTGGAAATTCATCATGAAAATGCTGCTCATTCAGGACGATCTATGGGATTGCGTCGGTGAAACTGAAAATAAATGCGAAGATATCAAAAAACAAGAAAAGGCGCTCGCAAAAATTGCCTTGTCGGTGCAGCCAACGGTGTTTCCACTCATTAGAAACGCAAAGACGGCGCGAGAGGCATGGGCGAGTCTGCAGAAGGCATACGAGGATAGAGGTCTTTGTCGACGACTTGGGTTGCTTCGTACTTTATTTGCAACCAAATTGAGTGAATATGAGAGTATGGAATCATCATCACTACATAGTATAAAACAAAGTCGCTTTCTCTGTCCCTATGTCCCTTTGTATGCTGAAATCTTTAAAACTACGCAACGGATTATGATGCGATTTTTTTTAATAAATAGAGTGATTCAAGAGGAAGGTTTATATGTATAATACATGCATAATTTATCAGCATTGCACCCGTGCGAAGCCGGGGCGGGTCGCTAGTACATAAATAAAATAACGAAGACATCGCAAATTTTGAGTGAAATTGGTTCACCTCTAGAAGACGATTTCCTGGCCGTTATTTTACTCAGCGGGTTGACAAGTGACTTTGACTCTTGATTATTATTATTAATCCGTTTATGGCGGCTCGAAGCTTGTGCCAGTATCAGTTTTTTTGGTTTATAACCAATGCATGACTTCCGTGTTAAATGTAAATAAAACTTATCAAAAAATAAAAAATAAAACATGAGATGAAATGAACATGAACAAAGATGGCCGATGAATCTATGACGTCGACCCTTTGATTATGGCACTCGAAAATTCGAATTTGTCACTGTCAAGCGAAATTGTCAAAACGAAATTGCTGCAAGAAAATTCACGATGCGTTGAAAAAGAAGAAAATTCAACGTTATTCACAGCTCAAAAAGCACGTAAACCAATAAAGTGCTTCAAGTGCAAGAAGACTGGGAATTGCATGAAGGACTGCCCTGATAAGTCTGACGGCAACAAGAGCGGTCGGAAAAAGCAGACGCATTTACAGCGTTGACTGCTGGAATTCGGCGAGACGTGTGGTACGTGGATAGTGGGTCGACGCTTCATCTGTGCAACGATCGCAGCGTGATGTCGGATTTCGTATGCGACAAGCCTAAGAAGGTGTTCATTGCTAACGGAGAGGCAATGATGACGGCTGGTAAGGGATCAGTGGAAGTTACTTTAAAGGACAATTTTGTAAGAACGATAAGTAATGTGTACTTAGTTCCTAATTTGTCTTCCAACTTGTTATCTGTCAGTGAAATGGTTCGTAAAGGTTACGAACCTACTGACGACGGGGAAGTTTTGGCCACAGCAACTCTGAGAGATGGTATTTATCAACGCGATGCCATCGAAACAGTGTCTGTTTTGTCTTGCGAGACGCTCTCGCAGGTCATATACTCACCTTCGTCTACAGGTACACGTCACTCAGGTGACAGCAAGACGTCAATGCCTCAACGGAAGGATGATGGTCGTCCTGTTGAGCACGTCAAGCAAGCGAAGTCTCCTGCAGTATCACGAAACCATTCTACGCAACAAACTTGGCACCGCCGTCTAGCGCACTCGTACTAGGAGAATGGAGTTATTGCGAAAAGGTATGGTCACTGGAATTTCTTATGATAACGACAACTTTAAATCGTGTGTTTCCTGTATTGTAGGTAAACAAAGTAGGTTGCCATTTCCGAAGAAATCAGCGACGCGGGGGACTCTCAGACTGTTCGTGAGGCATTGAATGGCCCGGTAGCGGATAAATGGAAAGCCGCGATGGCGGAAGAGTATAAATCCTTCATTGATAATAAGTGTTGGACTCTGACTGGCCGCAATACGAAGCAACGGCCTGTGAAATGCAAGTGGTTTTTTAAAAAGAAACTTGGCCTCAATGGAGAAGTACTAAGGTACAAAGCGCGCCTTGTTTCAAAGGTTTACACACAGAAGTATGGTATAGATTACCTGAATACGTTCTCACCCGTCTTGAGGTATTCTACTATACGCACGGTATTAGCTTTAGCTGCAGAATATAATATTGAACATCTGGATGTCAAAACGGCGTTCTTGAATGGTGAACTCAAAGAAACTGTTTACATGGAGCAACCAGAAGGTTACAAAATAAAAGGTCAAGAGGATAAAGTTTATAAGTTGAATAAAGCCATATACGGACTGAAGCAAGCTTCGAAGTCTTGGTATGAAAGGATAAATGGCGTTTTAACAAACAAAATGAAATTCAAACGTTTATCTTCGGAACCCTGTGTTTATGTCAAGTCGAACGGGAATTCTATGATTATAATTGCGCTCTATGTCGATGACATAATGTTATTTTCTTCACCAGATTGCCAAGGAACGGCAGGTATCAAAGAAGAGTTGAAAAGGCCTTCGAAATAAAAGATTTAGGGCCAGCGCACCACATTTTGGGAATGAGGCTGTGCAGAAAGAATAACGAGATAACTTTAGACCAGTCAAGTTACATTAAGACGGTACTAGAACGTTTTCAAATATCAGATTGCAAGCCTGCCCGGACACCTATGGAAACAGGACTGAAGCTCGTGAAATCCGCTTCGAAGGATTGTACTCATGACTACAGAGGCCTGATAGACTGTCTTATGTATATCGCGATTTGTTCGCGTCCGGACATCGCCCATGCTGTCAGTCTACTGAGCCAGTTCAACGAGGTGTTTGATGAATCCCACTGGAAAGCGGCAAAAAGAGTTCTTCGCTACTTAAAAGGTACGATTTGTTATTGCTTAAGTTTTCGAAAATCGGGACTAGACATCGTGGCGTATGCTGATGCTGGCTATGCGGCGAGTGAGGTCGATCGTCGATCGTATACTGGTTTCGTTTTCAAAATTGGTAAGTCTACTATCTCATGGGAGAGTAGGAAGCAGAAGACAGTAGCTCTTTCCAGCACGGAGACGGAGTATGTCTTTGTCAGATGCTTGCAAAGAGGCACTGTTTCTGCGCAAGTTTCTGTTCGAAATTTACGGGGTACAGTACAACATAACTTTACACAGTGACAACCAATCGGCATTAAAGTTATGTACCAATTCTATTTACCACGCCAGAACGAAACACATAGACGTCCGACACCATTTCATTAGGGAAATTGTGGAACAAGGAACTGTTACTTTAAAATATCTTCCGACTGATCAAATGGTGGCCGACGTGTTAAAAAAACCTTTACCAAAAGAAAAACACGATAGGTTAGTATCTCATTTATTTATTTTTGATAATAATAAGTGAGATAGTAGGTATCTAAGTAATTTATAGAACTTAGTACCTATAATAGTAGTTTTTGATACAAGTGTGGAAAGTATGTCATTTTGAACGAGTCCCGAGGAGTCTTGGCCTGAGCCGCAAGGCGAGGGTCAAGACTCGGGACGAGTTAAAATGACACTTCCACACGTGTACCAAACAACGTTTTTTAATACATTTGCGAAAAATTGCAATACTTAATACAAATTTAAAACAGTAATTGAAAGGGGCAATTATATTTATTTCTGTCTGATAAAAATTAAGAGTACTTACCTACAATTTTTAGAGTAATTGTGAAGGGTCGCATTTAAGTTTAAGGCCTTTGCTGGTAAGTTTAGTTTTATTCAAGTTGTTAATAATTCTCTTTTTCTCGTTTCCAGACAGTAAAATGTTCATAGACGGCAATGTAATTTCTCTTTCGATTTTGCGGGTAAAATACTCTTACTTGCAATTTTTGCCTTGGCTCGTATTATAGGGCGGTGTTAAATCTATTCTGATAACATCAAAATCCATCATTTTCTATCAAAAACTCTTATTTTATAAATCTTACGTGTCATTTACACATAATTAAAACAATACTGAATGAAAATGAAAGTTTTACTTTTAATTGTAATATTTTTTATCAAGATGGCGTCGGCTGTCATCATTCAGCCAAATCAAAAGAAATAGTTTTAATATTTCAGAAGAGATATGATCATGTTACACAGTAATTTAATTGATTCGAAACAATAAACATCGTGAATCTGTTTTTAGTTTTTTACATTTCATATAATTGTAAATAAATATATTATTTTATACACAAAAATAGCGATTATTCATAATTATTATGAATTTATAAAGCAGCGCGTGGGTCACGCTTAATACTGTATTTTCTAATCTGTGACAATACTTTTCTTTTTATTTTTTTAGGTCACGCATAATACTCATTTGCTCATTAAATAATAGTCACTCAGACAAATTATAAAAACCGCTTTTGAATATTTTTAATAGATAACCCTTTGATTGATCCAATATGCAATTTAAATATTTTAAGCATAATTATAAGATATACACTTGCAATGCTGTATGACGTAATAAATAAAGTCGGAAAGTGATTGACCTTTTTTTGGATGTATGAGACATGACGTGTTAGTACAACAGAAAATTAAAAAAATTTGAAAAGTAAAAAGCACTAGTTCGAAATAACCAACTTTTCGCACGATTTGCAGCTACGAAAAGTACCACTTTTTGAGTAACTGTGTTAAAAATTATTTTTTCTACTCCAGTACTTTTTTCTGTCATTTATATAGTTACTAACTCTAATATAAAGACATACATTATGAAAGTCTGTAAAAGTCTATACTCTACTGCCCAAAAAAACACTGCGAAACGATGTTATAATGTCGCCAAAAAAGCATCACTTAATACCACAGATTGCAAGGTAAACAGCTGCATTCACACAATTTGCAATTTAAAAAAAACTTATTGTACTAAGGCATTGCTGACAATTTAAAAAAAAAGTTTTATCTTCAGTGCATGGATGTTTAGTATAGTGAACGAATACCTTTATGTATAAGTTCATATTTTATGACAGATGTTTAGTATGGTGACCGTATACCTTTATGTATAAGTCCATATTTTTTTGACAGATGGAAGTCAATAAAAAAAAAGTTTATCAGAGACAATTTTTTTTTTAATTTTGTTGATTCCGAGCGGGAACATGTAATTATTTTCTTTGTTGTTTATTTGCATTTTATTTATGAAATATCGAGTCGTAGAAAAAGTATTGTATGCAACGTTGTATAAGTAGGTCAAAAAACGCTCGTGGCATCTTTCTTACGATGTTCGCTTCGCTCACATCGTAACTCATGCCACTCGCATTTTTTGCCCCCTCTTATACAAAACGGTTGCATAAAATACTATTATATCCGTTTGATACCTATATGTTTTTAGTGTTTACTATTTTATATGATGCGGATTTATATATTTATTAATTTATACTATTTCTGTACTTTTGATACTGTGTTGTTCTTAATTGTAAGGACAGCAGATGTGTCGTTGTTTTTATTAACTTTTTGTGTTGGTTAATGAAATATGAGTTTATATTGGTTTAAGGACCAGTGTTGGAACATAGGGTTTTATGTAAACCTATACAAACTCATTTGTATATAGAATAAGGTTTTCTATGACAGTTTGTTTTTATGTTTCTTATGTCCGCCCATAGTCAGTCACAATAAATTACTTGAACAGAGCACATGCTTTTTATCTGGTGATCCCGAAACCTTCCATCACATGATTGAAACCGGATTATTTTACTCTAATACGCAACTCAATACTCAATGTTATCATCCTAAAGTAATACTATCTCACTTTCATCCCTAAACGAGAGTTTGTGTAACGTTGCTAAGGCGAGCCGGAAGCTTACATACTTAACCGCACATTAACGCAAGTGCTGCAATCGGCAAGCTCAGTAGATCCTTCAGGAGTAACGCAATCGCCAGTTAATGGTGCCGGTCATTGCCTTGTGTTGCCCCACAAACGCGTTTATCGATTATGCTCATTTATTATTTTTTCTCATATGTAAGCTTGCTATCTTTATATTCTTTGATAATTTCGTATGCTATGTTTATAAGAATCGTTATGTCGTGTGATTTGACTGACTGTCCCCCGATGAATCAATAATACGCAGAAGATAAAAAAAGAAAGACAATCTATAGGCGCTGTTCAGCGTGTGTGCCATAAAATCATTCCTTTATTAGGCTCGGGGTGGTATCCCCGCGTATTAACTCTTATTTTACAATGTCGAGAGAGGCAATTAATGACCAAGCGAGCGAAGATGAAACAGAGGTTTCAGCTTCGACAAAATGTCTTTCGTATGTTTGGATTTCCGGCTGTTCTCGCCTACAGGCCACATTTGTCAACCAATTCTTAAATTTTTGGGAGTAAGTTCGATAAGTAAGTATATATAAATATTTTTTTGTCGAGTCAGCTTTTTGAAATTTTTCAATATGGCGGAGATATGGGGATTGAACACGTAATTTTATTTGATAATGAGTGTGAATTGTATTCGCATTTCGTTATATGTATATACGACTGCATTAACTTATTATGTATATACGTAAACTTATTTTTCTTTTACACTTTGAAGATAGAACAATTGTAACATATCGCTAAGTATATAAATTTCAATTCAGTTGATGCACCTGTTTATGATCAGGAAGTAGACAGGATTTGTATGTATATTTTCGTGAATTTGAGTTCACCGTGCATCGTGTTCTGTCAGCGACCCACGTTAAATATAGAACAGGAATATGGACGCACGTTCAACTGGCTTTTGTTACCGCGCTGAAACTATTGACCTATTTCACTTTACTGGAAGTAAGCAATAACTTTCAGTGCATTGCTCGCGGTCATAAAATCGCCACGTTACCAGCTCATGCCGCGAGTGAACTGCACATTGCGTTCCGTAATACCACTTTGTTGCCTATTACTGAAATAAGTGCAAAATATTTATTAAGGATTCTGTAACAGGCTAGTTGGTCGAGGGCAACATACGAGTATAATCACAAAATCATTCAAGAATATAGCACACCTAACCCCGGTTTAGTAACAATCATTTCTGCACCTACAAATACTGCGGCGGACCTCTTAGAACCCTTTTATGGCCCTTGTTTATGTATTGTAGGTTGGTTATATTACGGTTTTATATACTTATCTGTCGTAGTTGTAGATGGAGGAGTGTCGTACCTATTGCTTCCAATAACCTCACAGCAATATAAACGTAATTGTTTAGTTGATGTTCTGGTTATTTTATTTTAAACTAAGTGAAAAATACTGTATTTAACTAGTGGTCGTTAGGTACTTAATAATGTACACATATAACTATTCGAATCAAAATGAACTTACTAGTACTACTAGTTTGCCATATGATTATTTTGCTTTGTATACAAACTAGTTACATCTATAACAGTACCGTAGGTATGTATAACAACTGCAAAAGCAGATTAATTTATCTTATGCACCTAAATATAAAGTAACTGTTGTTACCACTAGAGCCACACAGCAATAAGTAGGTAAGTACCAATGACGATTGAGTAGTGTGACACATCACCAAACGATATCGGTGTAATGTAAAATTTCAGGAACATCGTAAACTTCCTCTTGAGTTCAATGTTCTGTCTACGTCACAGTGATAATAGAACATTATATTAGTCGATGAGTTGTTGCGTGCATTGACAGGGCGACTCACCCTGGAGCTACCGGCAGCCGACAGTCTACTGCACGTCACAACAAATGTTATATTTATGTAATGTAAGCAACTGCCCCGCTCAGTGTTGATAATAAAACAGATACGTGCAGTCATTATTATTTAAAGTAATTTGTACAACTAACAGTTACACGTTGTTACACGTGTAGGTACTAAGAGCTTACGGGAATGGCGAACACGCATATTGCGAATTTGGTCCCACGTAGATTGGAAAAGGCACTATTGGAATTAAGGGCTGATGTACAATTAATATCTATCTAAAGGGCTGATGTATAATCGTGGAGGAATGAGTATAAAATCACAACCTCCACATTTATTATCTCACTGTGATAAAAATCGTGGGAGTTAAAATTATTTCGGCAATAATTAATTGCAAAAATTGTGTTAAATTAAATACCTAACGACAACTTGATAGCAAACTTCCTGTCGGTTGATAATAGGATGTACTGCTGTGTCGCGACCTCAATACCAGAGCTTTGTCAATGGAAGCTGATTTTGACCTATTTGTAGCTGTTGCTTTGACATTTAATGGATCGGATTCTATCACACGGCTACGCGTAAGCTAAAACCTCTTGCCGCGCAAATAGGAACGTGGTGCAGGAAACAAATACCATTAATCTAGAAAAACAATGCCGTACATTAAGGATCTATAACCAGCCATGAGCTGGGCGGGATTCCCATACAAATTTTCACCCCTATTTTAGTCCTTTGGGGCAAAGGTGTATCTAAAATTTCGTTGGTCTGGTCCGACTGCCGCAAGGGTTACAAGCTAGATTAGACGAATTGGATTATCGTCGCTCGAAGTAAATTGATAATTAATATTCCTATACCTTTTGGTTGCAATTATTTATTTAATATCCGAAAAGTTCAGAAAATGCATTTATTTTTCATAGTATACACACATAAAATATCAATTTATCAAACCTGATGGTGACTCAATACTGAGTTAAATTTGTAAACACTGTGACGAGAGAGAGAGAGAGAGGAAGTGTACCTTATTATGATGGAGATCTTTTACTTAAACCTCTGACCTTTCTAATAAACCCTACGCAGTTTCTGCCAGAGTCCCGTGTCAGTCATTTCATTACAGTTTTTCATTTCATTATGGGTAGTTCTACAAAGTAAGGAATTTTCGACAGCTCAGCTAAAATATCATGAAAAAATGGTTAAAACCTAGTTTATTTACATAACATACTGTTTACCATACCTATATCTACCTGGTCTCTAAAAATAATTTAGATGACATAATATTTTCTTAAGAAAAAAAATATTCAAAGCGTCAAATTTTCAGGATCCTGGTGTGTCCCACGAGCAAAATCGAATCTAATGTGCAATATAATTTATTTTCTACTACATTGAGACCATAAGTTAAACCAATATAAATGACTTCCTATTATTATTGTTACCTAGGTGACATATTACTACTTTATTGTAGCAAAAACATTATAAAAACTTTGTCCAGAATTTGTCCCAACAGTTTCATATCAGGATCCTGTCCAATGTAAAATAAGCGAATATTCAATATTCCATTAGCCGCGCGACCTTGAGGTTTAGCTAAATTCGTTGCTGCTACGAAAGAGACAAAGAATACCACCTATCGCTTTGCACCCAGTGTGTTGCTTAGTCTGCCCGACACATTTGATGGAGGAAGTTGCGTGGTAATCAGTCGAGTTCACAGGATCCTGGTAAGATATTTAATTACGAAATTTATATGGTAATATGGTAATTGTAGCATTTAGATTTATAAATTGCTTACACGAAGGCTTGATGCTGCTTAATTTTGGTTGAATGTTATAAATAGACGATATTTTTAAATATTATTCTACAATTCTCAGGAACCTGGTCTCAGGATCCTGTCAAATAAATAGGCATGATACTGAGAAAAATGCAGGATCCTGAGTGTTTATATTGAAATATTATTTTTGTGCTAGATAATTTGTTACTTTTTCTGCTATATACTATGAAGTCAAAATAATAAAGCGTTTAACTAGTTCTAATAATCAATTTATCTATAACTTATAAGTATTATCACTGAACTAAGCAGAGCAATTCGTATAATCGTTTCAAAACATCAGAAAAAAAGATAAATACAACGTAAACGCACATTTAAAACCTGTGCCTATGTCTATTTACATTATATAAAAAAAATTCTTAATTAAGTATTTGCCTGACCTCGAATTCTAAACCAAATTATTTAATCGCGTAAGTACTGTTGTAAATATGAGGTTTACAGTAACATGTCGGTTGCAGATTATAATGTGATAAATAAGAATAGACATTTCCATAAATACTTTTATCCTATAGCGTAACTTTTAATACTGAAAACTAAAGTTGGACAAATACTTACGGACGGTAACATAGGCATAAAACTGTAATATTTTAAAGTATGGGTTCATTGATTTTCATTATTTGAAAGATCATTAGATTGTTTGTTTTTTGGAGATAAAATGGCGAAACCAAAGAAAAACAGACTAGAGAAGAAATACTAAAAAATGCTCAAAAATTATTTAACGATTAGTGTTCGAATTAGAAAATAAATGCCTAGGAAAAGCAAATTAATAAGACTGCTAAATGTTTTTGGTTTCCGTCATAATTTTGTTTATGATGTGTCGTTCATAATTAAATTATTAACAATAATTTTGTTACTTTGTTATTATTATTAGATTTTAATTATTTTTTATTAGAGCAGTAACCTCTGCTAACGTAAACCAAATGTTTACAATGAAGCGAAAAATTTAAAAATTTAATGGTTCGGACAGGATTCGAACCTGCGTTTCCAACGGCTTTCCGGGTCAACACGGGCGTCCTACCAACTGGACCACGAACCAGATGTCAGAGATTTTATTACATAATGTTTGTTAAAATTATTACTTAATTAAAGCTCTAATATTGTAGATTTAATGATAAAAGTTCCTGTTCAAGACTGGTTTAGATAGATAATTAGTATACGTCAAGAATAGACCTAATTTTCACGATAGTTCAAGATATTTGTACTATTACAAACTAATGGTTAGAAGCATAATTTTTATTTGTGAATTTATTATTCAATAGACGTTGATTTTTATTGATATTTGCTTAAATCTTCAGTTTCCTGGTTACAATCTCAGTTTCCTGCTGCTTGATTTCTTAAAATTGCCATAAATCTAATATTTTTGAATATTTTGACCGTTCCACTTAATATAGGCTAAAAGACGGTGTAATCTTTATGATAAACTATATTTTGTAACCATAATGAAAAAAAAACGTCGGGCCGGAATCACACTCATTTTCGTCCTTAGTTTGTAGAACAACCCTTATATCGTTTCATTCAATATCAGATTTTATAGATTTATTATTTTGCTACTTTCCACTTATAACTTTAGTGTTAAGCTGTAGCTGCGGCTTGTAGGCGAGAACAGCCGGAAATCCTATCTTCCAAACATCCGGACTCATTAAAGAAATTTCGACGAAGCTGAAACAGATGCTTCGCATGCTCGATCAATAACTACTTGGTATTGAATACTTATTATATACTAGCTTTTGCCCGCTACTACGTCCGCGTGGAACTTGGAAGTATGGAAGCAACCTCGTACAACACGATAGATATCCACCTAATCACCTTAATTAATGAAAGGGATTATTAAAAGCGCCTAAGCAAATGTAAGAGCAATTGTGCTTTTGGTCTAATCATTACATTTCCTACAGGGTCATCAATGTCATCATGAATTACTTACTCACCTTTCAATCTTTTTAGGGATAATTTCCAGGATGAAAACTATCCTATGTCCTTCCTCAGATCTTAAACTATCTCCATGCCAAATTTCATCAAAATCGATTCAGCGGTTTAAGCGTGAAGAGGTAACAGACAGACAGACATACTTTCGCATTTATAATATTAACTAGCTGTGCCCCGCGGTGTTACCCGCTCATCCCACGGGAACAGTACATTTATTCGGGATGAAAAGTATCCTATGTCCTTCCCCGGGACTGAAACTATCTATATACCAAATTTCATCTAAATCGGTTCAGCGGTTTAAGCGTGAAGAGGTAACAGACAGACAGACAGACAGACAGACACACTTTCGCATTTATAATATTAGTATGGATTATGGAAGTATGGATAGAATGTGTATTTTCAATTCAGTCTAACGAATCTAAAAAAACCCGTGCCGTCTTATACAAGTATGCATAGGTTGTCTGTGATAGGTACACAATATCTGGAATAAAATAAAACATTCGCAATCCTTTCGTCACGTGGCGGAGCATGTGTATAAATTCTCGGTATGTACATTGTCAACAGGACGAACATATGCATAGATATATAAGCGAGAAATCGTTTTTCGATCTGCGAGTTGAAGAGTTTGTTCTTAGTTTGCTAAAAGACGTATGGGATCGACGAGAGTAAGATTTTATCTAATATTAATTAGAGAAATTTTTCGAAAATTATCGGTAACAGCACAATTAATTTTATTCCAACTAAAGTCAAATAATGTAATGTGCTTAAAACTAACTACAAGTAAGTACATAATATGTTATATGATCAAGTTTTATTTCATTTTAAGTTTTTAGTCAATATCTATCCCAACCAGAAGGTCTGATCAAGTAAATGACACGTATTCCTAAGTTTTGCTCGGGACAAGATTCGATGGAGGTAAATCAAGTGAGCCATTCCGTGCTCATTCACCACGATCCTCGTTTTGATTAGGCAACGACAAGAGACTCGACTTGATCGTCTGCTAACAGTAGCTGCTAATCTCGATTTTAAACTATTAACGAAAAAAAGTAGTATGCGCCGAAAGTACTTAACGCTTTTTGACAAAGACGTTTTATCAATGTTAAGATTCATAAGGTTAAAAAATCATCGTTATACTAATAACTCGTGATAAGGATATTATGCCAACTACTATACAAATGATGTGAAGCGCTTAAAACAAGTTTTGTATCTATTTTGTGTCCGGAAACACTACCTTATCAATCGCTTTATTTAGATGACTTTTTTTTCCTATGTCACGCTAAAATATTATAATCGGGTTATCTGTGGGTGGGTTAGCCGACCTGAATGTACTGGCATTAGAAACACATCTGTAACATCTGTTTTATAGTTCCATGCCGCCAGTGGAAAGCCCATAAGTATAACTTCGTATTATATCCATGTTGGCTACTTTTCTGAAAGTGTAATTGTAAAGTGTAGCATCCATCATCCATGCAAAGATTAAATGGGTCAACGAGGGCAACTACTGGAATTCTTGTCGTCATGCGTCTTTGGACTGATTGGGCATGGTTTCTTACGATAAGTTTGCATAGGCATGTACTATGCAAATTGTTGCCTTATTTCGAAAACTTGACAGCACAAAATTATCTTGACAATCCATTATTTCTGTGAGTAGTACTCGAATACAATACTTACTAATTCCGTTCTATTACGTTTTATACCGTAAAGCGTCTACATAATTCATATATTGACGACGCGGTGGGCGCAGTGGTAGTGGTAGTGCCTACTGAGCCAACGGACCTATAGGATCGAATTCCGGTAAGGGCAAAAATATTTGTGTTATGAACTCGATTCAAGTATATCGTCTAGTACCCATAACACAAGCCTACAAGACCTTACTGTGGGACTACGTCGATTAGTGTGAGGTTGTCCGATATTTCATTTTAATTTTCAATATACATGATATGATATTTTTACGAAGTCCGCATAAGGACTCTAATTCTTCAATTTAAGTAGGTAAGTAGTCGACGAAATTAAATGACTACTAATTACTTAGTAAAGGAAACAATTATTTTTACAAGTTTAGTTAGTGTTCATGAATTGTAAAATAATTAAAAAGTTTTGTAGTTATAGCTTTGTTGTTATATAGGTGCTGTATTTCATTGACATTTCCTATTTTTTTTTACCTACATTAATTTCAGCAATTAATGTTATGTTTTTTTTTGTGTTATAATATTTGCTTCATCTGTATTTCTCTAATATAATTTCATCCGTTTCATACACGGTAGTAATATATGTTAAGTTAATGTTACAATAAATCTTTTTTAGGTCACGCGGCCATGAAATGATAAGGACATGTTGTTGCCAGTTGATGAGTTGGTACCAAATAAAAAAAGATAAATGATAATTAGAGCAAAGGTTACCGTAACACTTGATATAAGACTAACGAATCGCTTTACAAAGAATCGTGTATTGGGAAATCTATTTTATTATATACTACATTTGCGGCTATAGATCTAAGGAAAAGGAAAATAACAGGAGCAGTATTAAAAAAAAAAATAGTCTTTGAGCAACACACGTGTCGGAAGCCGGTGTTGCTCGTAGTAATTAATATTTCACAGATCAACAAGACTAGGTACACATGTAACATCTTTAATGCCAACATTGTAAAGTTGTATAAAACCGGCCAAGTGCGAGTCGGACTCGCGCACCGAGGGTTCCGTACAAACACTTCCCATCTTAACTGGCCGGGTTAAGTTAAGTTTGCACCTGGTATGTAGGTATGGCGCCGCATACAAATGAGGTGCAAAGTTAACGCAACCGATCACGTTTGTATTTTATTCTGTTTTTAGTATCACCTGTGAAAATTTCAACTGTCTAGCTATTACGGTTTATGAGATAGGTACAGCCTGGTGACAGACGGACAGACAGACAGACTGACGGACGGACGGACGGACGGACAGCGTAGTCTTAGTAATACGGTCCCGTTTTTTACCCTTTGGGTACGGAACCCTAACAATATGTTGCAATGTTAGTATTTTGTATGAATCACGAATGATCACCATAGGTATGTATGTAACATATAATTAATTATGTAGGTAGGTATGTATGTGACATATAATTAAAATATGTAGGTACCTGTACCTACTTTGAATAGATTCCGGAGCCGAAACACAATTATATGTATATATATTTATAACCCGGATGGTTATTGCTCTCTTTAAAAAAAAGCATTCCAATTTTAAATAAATAAATAAAACGCTAATTGCTTTACATTAACTAACCGCTATGTAGGACCTCGGTGCAGAGTTGGTTGAAAAATCGGTCGTTGCCATTAAAATATTGGTGACCTATTAAAAATTGGCATCTACATACGTCATACTTTAAAGCAGGCACGATTGCTGATATGACCTCAAAACTGTATATATTTAAAGTGGAGGCAATTTTAGATAGCCTCTCTATCACATCCTACATTATATAAACATAACTACTTTAAATCTTATCTGAAAACCATTAATGAGGTAAGTATCAATGAAATGCTAATTTTGCTGGTAAAGTATGTTGTAACTCTTGAACGAAAACATTGTAAGTTATAAAACATATCGAGATAATAACATAAGATGATATGTGAGAGTAAGATTACATAAGTATTTAGTGTATTACAGATGATTTATGATTTTGGAATCAATACCGTTAAAGAAGTATACATAAGCTCGCCTTAGGTGGAGTCAAACCTCGTATTGCTATCACTTCTTGAACCAACTACATACTTATTTGACTTATAAGCGTTTGTGAAACTGTGCTAGTCCAGAACGAGTAAGCAAGTGAATTTATACTCAAGTAGATCACCAGACATACACAACTGCAGGAGATGCATGGAACGCGATTCCCATGGCTTGCATAGGTATGTGAGGTTTTGAAGTAGAAATAAGTATATAATCTGCCCCAGTTTGATTTGGGATTTGTCCAATACCAGACTATTGGATAAAAGTTTTATTTAATTTTAAATATAATTCTATATAAGAAGGTAATGTTTGAACTTTTCCTTAACCCCCTTAGCTATCGAAGACTCTATAGTGTCAAGTGAGTGTCTAGCATTGAATTTTTTGTCTGTCGCAGTTAAGACCGCCCATGATATCTTAACAGAGTTCGGAAAAATCTTTTTCATCTCTCCTGTTCGGAAAGTGTCATTTTCATGAGTATATAGCCGGGTGGAAAATAGCTTTTACATCCCTAGGGTGGAAAGTAATTTTTTTTTAATTGCTGCGGAGTCAAAGACATTTGCCATCTAGATGCACGTCGTGACCAACTCAATTAGGTACCTACAATCTAGTCGGCCGTAGTAGTTGGCCATTAAAAAAAAATCTCCAATGGTTAGATATGCAAAGCTTAATTTTATTTATTTATATCCAATTATTAAATATAAATATATATGTATTATTATATTTATAACACATATAATTCTGTCCCTCATTTATTGATAGAATCGTACATTTATATAAAAAACAAAATTGAAACCATTGGATTTGTTTTTTTTTAATGTTGGCGGTACGTATATTTTAACCTTTTTTAAAAAAAATAATTATAATGAAATATTGCAATAGAAAAAGCGGGAACACGAGATTAAATATAAATACCATGTCTTTTATTGATTAGTGATTATTGTTTAAAAATCACATGGACATTAATTTAACTCACTCATGACATGTGCGTGTAGTATTTTATTTTCCTCGCAGTCAAAATGAAAAGTAGAGTGTTCAACTCGGGTGAAATTACCCATTTCACCCTCGAACTATTGGCGCTCTCACTTCGTTCGAGCGCCAGAAATATCTCGGGTGCAATGGGTAACTTTCTACCCTTGGTTAACAATTTACTATTAAAAGTGTTGCCGAGGGATATATTGAGTAAATTGCTCTTACCATGGAAATATAAGAGTTACGTTGAAAGCCGATAAAGAACATCCAATTTATCGCCTTTTTCTGCTTATTACTGTTTAGTTATTTAATTCTCGTAGAAGTTGGATGAAGAATTGTATGTCTTGATCCGATGCCAAATAAAAATAAGGAATAGAATTTGTGTAAAACCTATCGAAAAGATAATGGTTTTTTTTTTATAAACAACTAGCTGTGCCCCGCGGTGTTACCCGCTCATCCCACGGGAACACTGAATTTATTCGGGATGAAAAGTATCCTATGTCCTTTCCCGGGTCTCAAGCTATCTCCATACCAAATTTCATCTGAGTCGGTTCAGCGGTTTAAGCGTGAAGAGGTAACAGACAGACAGACACACTTTCGCATTTATAATATTAGTATGGATATGCTGCTGGATAGATCTGGTAGAGAAGGATCTGCGCGAGCTCGGAGCCACAAACTGGCGAGAGATTACGCAGGATCAAGTAAAGTGGCGAGCTCTTGTATCGGAGGCCAAGACTAATTTTGGGTCGCTGAGCCAGCGCACAGTTAGTTAGGTAGTTAGTTAAATAATATGCCCCCTTCAAAAATATCAAAAAGTACCTACCTTGAACTGCTGATAACAAAAACTTCGATATTGAGATAAAAAAATTTTTCTTACTATTTTTTTTTCTTATTATTACAGGAAACACCCGGTATACAATGTAAGTGCGATCATGTGATAAAATCAACTATAGGTAATAGACCGGCTAGAGTGTGATGAAAGCTTGTTATTCATGTGAAATTCATATGAAAAATAAGCTTTCATACACAACTTAATGTTTTGTATAAAGTACCTGCTTTAAACTCAGAGTTTAAGTTTAATAACATTTACTAGAATGTGATCTTTTAAAAGTAATTGTTCCAAGTGTGTATAGAATCTTACCAGGATAAAAAAAATATTTCATGGAGAGCAATAGATGTACATTTATTAGAAAATAATTTATTACGTAAGGCAGTGATTGTGAGTAGGTTAGCTCCTATAGCGGGATAAAAAGCAGATTCACCAGTATCCGAGTAAGGCAGGGTACCTCTTAGGCAGGGACTGAAAAGGTACCTTTAAAAACGGTTAAGACCGGTCTTTTTAAAGGTATCCGACCGATAAAGTAGCATTTCGGTACCGATATCAAACGATACCTTTAAATAAAAGTACCTATAAAAACGGTCTGACCGTTCCTTATAAAGTAGCATTTCGGTACCGATATCAAACGATACCTTAAAATAAAAGTACATATAGAAACGGTCTGACCGTTCCTTTTCGGTCAGATGACCGATAAAGTAGCATTTCGGTACCGATATCAATACTCTAGACAATATAATATATCTAACAAGCTTCCGTCCAAACGGTATCTTTAAATAAAGGTGAGCTTGCGACTTTCGCGTAAGGTTCACCATTTGTTCACCATCTAGGTTTTTGGGGGTGTAAATTTCACAAACGGCATCAATTTTTTTTTGGAAATATGGAAGGCGGACGTCACTTTTTTGAATAAGTCGTCATGGGTGTCGTTTTCTGGGTTTTGGGGGTGTAAATTTCAAAAATGGCATCCATTTTAGAAATAAAGATGGCGGACGTCACTTTTTTGAAATAGTCGTCATGGGTGTCGTTTTCTAGGCTTTTGGGGGTGTAGATTTCAAAAAAAGCATCCATTTTGGAAATAAAGATAGCGGACGTCACTTTTTTGAATAAGTCGTCATGGGTGTCGTTTTCTGGGTTTTTGGGGGTGTAAATTTCAAAAATGGCATCCATTTTAGAAATATGGATGGCGTACGTCACTTTTTTGAATTAGTCGTCATGGGTGTCGTTTTCTAGGCTTTTGGGGGTGTAGATTTCAAAAAAGCATCCATTTTCGAAATAAAGATGGCGGGTTCACTTTTTTGAATTAGTCGTCATGGGTGTCGTTTTCTGGCTTTTTGGGGGTGTAAATTTCACAAATGGCATCCATTTTGGAAATGAAATGGCGGATATCACTTTTTTGAATAAGTCGTCATGGGTGTCGTTTTCTGGCTTTTTAGGGGTGTACATTTCAAACATGGCATCCATTTTGGAAATAAAGATGGCGGACGTCACTTTTTTGAATAAGTCGTCATGGGTGTCGTTTTCTGGGTTTTTGGGGGTGTAAATTTCAAAAATAGCATCCATTTTGGAAATATGGAAGGCGGACGTCACTTTTTTGAATAAGTCGTCATGGGTGTCGTTTTCTGGGTTTTGGGGGTGTAAATTTCAAAAATGGCATCCATTTTAGAAATAAAGATGGCGGACGTCACTTTTTTGAAATAGTCGTCATGGGTGTCGTTTTCTAGGCTTTTGGGGGTGTAGATTTCAAAAAAAACATCCATTTTGGAAATAAAGATAGCGGACGTCACTTTTTTGAATAAGTCGTCATGGGTGTCGTTTTCTGGGTTTTTGGGGGTGTAAATTTCAAAAATGGCATCCATTTTAGAAATAAAGATGGCGTACGTCACTTTTTTGAATTAGTCGTCATGGGTGTCGTTTTCTAGGCTTTTGGGGGTGTAGATTTCAAAAAAGCATCCATTTTGGAAATAAAGATGGCGGGTTCACTTTTTTGAATTAGTCGTCATGGGTGTCGTTTTCTGGCTTTTTGGGGGTGTAAATTTCAAAAATGGCATCCATTTTGGAAATGAAATGGCGGATATCACTTTTTTGAATAAGTCGTCATGGGTGTCGTTTTCTAGGCTTTTGGGGGTGTAGATTTCAAAAAAAGCATCCATTTTGGAAATAAAGATGGCAAACGTCACTTTTTTTAATAAGTCGTCATGGGTGTCGTTTTCTGGCTTTTTGTGGGTGTAAATTTCAAAAATAGCATCCATTTTGGAAATAAAGATGGCGGACGTCACTTTTTTGAATAAGTCGTCATGGGCGTCGTTTTCAAGGCCTTTGGGTGTGTAGATTTCAAAAAAGCATCCATTTTGGAAATAAAGATGGCGGGTTCACTTTTTTGAATTAGTCGTCATGGGTGTCGTTTTCTGGCTTTTTGGGGGTGTAAATTTTAAAATTAAAACATTGGAATTAAAACTAACGAAGAGGCTTCATAGTAGTCATGGGTTTCTTAAATAACTGTTATTGAATAACTCCATCTGGTAAGTAATTAACTCATCTACCGTAGGCATGATGAATTACTCGATAATATTCTCCACAAACAGTATATACGCTTAATTTAAGACTCAGAAGGCATTTTGAAATTTACACCCCCAAAAACCCAACAAACGACACCCATAACGACTTTTAAAAAAGAGTGACGTCCGCTACCTTTATTTCCAAAATGGATGCTTTTTTTGAAATCTACACCCCCAAAAAGCCAAAAAACGACACCCATGACGACTTTTTCAAAACAGTGACGTCCGCCACCTTTATTTCCAAAATGGATGCCATTTTTGAAATTTAGAGCCCCAAAAACCCTCAAAACGACACCCATGACGACGTATTCAAAAAAGTGACGTCTGCTATCTTTATTTCCAAAATGGATGCTTTTTTTGAAATCTACACCCCTAAAAACCTGGAAAACGACACCCATAACGATTATTTAAAAAAATGACGTCCACCATTTTTAATTCTTCTATTTTTTAATATTGGTATTAAATTTATCGAAACGGACAAAATGAGACGCACCGGCTTCGGCGACATGTTCAGCGATCGCAGTCGTTGAAGCCGGTGCGTCTCATTTTGTCCGTCGATCAAAGAAGTAGTGACGAGTTTACCGCGGCGGTGTACGGGTAGCCGTCCCTGATGAAGAGCTCCATACGAGTTCGAAACATGTCGGGCCGTTCCTGACATTTTCACGTGAGTGTCAACCGCTTAATACAATAATTAGTTTTTCGTGAAAAAGTAGTAGCGCCCTTTTCTCTTCCGTTTTCGCTTTTCACTTTCCACTTTTTACTTTTCGCTTCGTTCGCTCTGTCAATTAGTTATGCAAAACGCTTTGCTTCCATCACAACAAAGTGCATCTTTTTTCATAACAAACAGGATTAACGCGACGTTGCCAGCTTTATACTTGAGTATCGGGTACCCGATACTCAAACCGAAATCATTGTGATAATCGTTGTATCGGTCAGCGTAATTGTGCAGTTCATTTTTCGGTCAGGTACCTACACTTGAAACGGTCAATCTTAACGGTACCGTTATAGTTTATTTTTCGGTCAGGTACCTACACTTGAAACGGTCAATCTTAACGGTACCGTTTTATAAAAGTACCTATAACATTTATTTATTTCGGTACCGTTACTGTTGGGTACCTTTTCAATTGATACCTTTATTTAAAAGTACCGGTCTTTTGCGGTTTTTCAATCCCTGCTCTTAGGTATCGGTTTAAATTGCATAGTCATCACTATTTTATCTAATACATTTACGATATGTAAGTATAGTCACTGATAAAGTATGTTTTGTATTTTATTTTGTTAGTGGAGTTTAATAATAAGTATAAACTGAAAATGTAAACGAGCTCTGAATCTGTAAATATTCTAATATTTTTTAAATAATCTCAACGCTTTTCATGAAATGCGATAGAACCGAGAGTTTATTCAATATTTTCAGAAACATCGCTATTGTAACTGTAAACAACTTTTCTTGTCTGTAACGAAATTTTCATTCATGTATGTAGTTCGTTGAATAGCACATACAATCGTTTATGACGCACTCATTGATAACTTCAGCGCTTATTCGCGCGTTGATGTCTTTTTAGCCGGTTGAGGCAGAGTCACCTGAGATGCAGACATGCACCTGATCAGATAAAATGCATGCACATAAAGAAGATAAGGAGGGTACTTACTGCGGAGGCTGGTTTACAGGTGAAGATGAGCAAGAAGAGGTAGGGCGCGAGCAGGAACAAGATGGGGCGCGCACGCGCCGGGCCCGACATGGCTGCGCCGCACTACTGGCCCCGGGCGTTGTGGAGTGTCGCGGGCGCGGGCCGGCCTGGGCGCTCCGCGGGGCGGGGCCCCGGGGGCGCAGCGCCGCGCCGCGCCGTCCGCTCGCCGCCCGAGAGCTCCTCGCTCCTTAGTATCCCGTCCCGGCACTAACTGCGCGCGCGCACGGGACTCTGGCGCAGCGCGCTCCGGGACATGGCGGTCCACTTGCTATGGTGAGCGTACTTCTATATCTATGTATATTTTTTTTTACTTCCAAATGCTGTTTTCTAATATCATTAATAAAAGGTAAAATTTTATTTAAAAAGTGTAAGTTTGAAAACATTTATTAAGTTGGGATATAAAAATATTTTTGTTAAGTATTTTATTCTATTATTTCGCAGTTTGGTGGCCGCGCTTTTGCCTTTTATTGGAGTTAACACAGTAAGTTTTTTTTTTTATTAAGAAATCTGTTAGAATTTGGTGAAAGTGATTAAATTCGCATTACTTAAATAAAAAGTAGCGGGAATGCGGCGGGCCGGGTCGGGAGGGCCGCCGCCGGCCGGCTCTACTCCTCCTTTTGCAATTTCTACAAAACGCTCGCATTTGGCCAAAGTCAAACTCTGAACAGTCAATGAGATTAACATACAACGCTCGACTTCAAACTTAGCGCCAAAAATGTCTCAACAAATTATCTATATCTATTTAAAAAATGATTCAATATATAATTGTGTAGCATCCTTTATCTCATATCTAATTAGGATTTAATTATTAAATAGATCATACACGAGACCGACAAAGTTTATCATTAGTACTCGGATGTAATGCGCCGGTATTGCGCAAACCTACAATTCCATTCAGTATTATATTATCTACGCGTGTAAAAGACATACATAGTAAGCATGTAATTTGAACGTTTTTAATTTATTTTTAATTATACTTACCTATTTATAGAATACCGTGAAACTAAAATATATTTTTTTTATAATAAAAAAATACTTAGCTGTTATATAAATCCGATACTTTCTGCTATAATTGACATACCGCCTATGTATGTAATAATGAACCTTAAATTGTCCGATGGGCAGTAATTTTATGACCCTATTTAAAAAAACAGTTTTTGACAACTTTACTCCTATATTTCCAACTTTTGAAATATTATACAGTATCGTAACATGTTTTATTTGTTAAGGGTGGTTTCTGCATATACTTAATAACTTATGCGTACAAAATATGCGTATAAAATAAATAAATAAATAATATATCGATGGCATGTGAAAATAATGTTTAACCCATCCGTTAAGTTTTTATAATAAGTATGTAGAGGTCATATATATAAATATCTTCAGAAACTGATTATGTGCCCTCGCGAGCACAGACCGGAGAACTGATAACCACGGTGGAGCGCGAGCGTGGTCACGATACTCAGTAAACATGAAAAAAATACCGTACGTTATTCAATAGATAGACTTTATATTAATAGCCTGAGTTTTGGTACTTATTGCAACTTTGCCCGCGTAGTCGACGTCAGATTTTTATCCTTCAGGGACAAAAAGTAGTCTATTTTTTATTTGATTATCAAATGAAAACTTACAGTGACTCGTTGTTGCGTGAAAAAAACACGAATAAACAAGTATAGGTATATACATTTATCAATATAACTCAATACATCACGATTCATCATATTTTCGGTAATTCTACTCATGCCTGCTGCCCTTTATCCATTATAGTAACGGTTTCGTTGTCAAAGAAAAAAATTAATGTCTCATAATTATGATAATCAGTATAACTATTTTTTAACATTTTAATTTCTATAATTTTGTTAAGGCATTAAGTCCGCCTTTTGTACGATGTGTTTTTCATTTGTGCAATAAAGATTAAATAAATAAATAATTCTAAAATATTATACTTATAACAAGCCAGACGGAAAAAAAATATTTCAATGAAAAAAAAAACTCAATCACAAATAGTGTCACCTTCAAAGTTTCCATACTAAGAGGGATTAATTAGGTCTTCGAATTAGTACTTTGATATATATCGAGTAATAAACCGGCGAGATAGATATCATATGAATTTTACGAATTAGAAATTATACCGGATTCTGGTCTAGGATTCGACGCGGTAGCGGTCGGCGAAACGCCAGAACCGAATATATTTTTAACTACTTAATACTTACATGTAGTAGATGTTTTCTAATTAACCAACATTTGGACACCGCTCTGTAATTATCGATCTGAGGGAAAACGTTTATATTACAAACTATGGTTCAATATAAATAATTAACGATAGAAGTAAATCGGACTTGTTAGATGGGGTATTCTTTTTATGACCCCTTCTTTTTATATAATTGTATTATACTTAGGTTATTTAGAGTAAGGTTTTATACATACGTATTTCTTATGCGTTGCTAATGTTGCTATTTAGTTTAAGTTTTCTCTGTTACTTTGCTTTAAATAAATGAAAAACATTAAGTTGTTTTCGGGCTCGAAAGTAAATCTTATTTTGAATAGTTACCGTTATGAAAAACAATATTATGAGTGACCATTGATACAATAAAATTTGTGGTGTGTACCCACATTAAAAAAAACCGGCCAAGTGCGAGTATGACTCGCGCACCGAGGGTTCCGTACATACTTTCACTTATCCCATCTTAATTGGCCTGGTTGTTAAGTTTGCACCTGAAATGTATGACGCCGCATACAAACGAGGTGCAAGCTTAACGCAACGAGTTCTCCAAATATGTTTGAAAAGGGCAATATTTTTTTATGATTTTATAACAAATGTATAGTTTTCAGATTTTTTTAAGTATTTGTAGTATGTGACGATATCACTTGCCAAATCTCATAGTTCTAGGTCATCGGGAAGTACCCTATCATTTTGATTCCCTTGAGAGTGTCGAAATGTACGTTTTTTGCGACATAAATGGCCGTATCTTTTTTTAACGTTAACGTAGAAGTTTGATTTTTTCACTGCTTCAAGGGACCGTAGATCTGAGTAGGTATATGGTGTTAATTTCAACTCGATACCTCCACGCGTTCTCGAGATAAAGTGTCTTGACAGACAGACAGACAGACGGACGGACAACAAAGTAAGGGTTCCGTTTTTTCCGATTGAGGTACGGAACCCTTAAAATGAGACATGTTTCATAAATTTATAACAATATTATGAGTTCAAATGTTTTCATAGTAATATTATTAATACGAAAATTATGGTACCTAACCGTGTAAAAAAATACGAGATCAAATATGTTCTTAGTAATGAGAGTATTAATAAAACAATAAGGTATGATAAGTATGAAGAGTAATTATTATGCTTCGCCCCCCGAGTCATCACGATAGGTGTGTCTATATTATATTATTAGAAGAGTTCCCGAGATTTCTCCAGGATCCCTTGGCCAACTGAAACTCTAAACTAAAAAGTATGTTCTTTCAATTAAAAATAATTTTACAAATCGGTTTAGCTGTCTTCGGGTAATCGGGAACATAGAGTTAGTGACCCGGAATATTTGTCCTCCAGTGTATAAGTGTTATTTTATGATTGATGATAAAAGTTTGTTGTTACTTTGCACGACTACGACTATATATGCTTACCTAAATACTTAGATATTTGATATGGTACGTCCCCATTTTCGGCCAAGCCTTTGAATTCTTTCTAATTTACCGATGTGTACCTGTGTACCTACCTACATACCCATATAGAAACTAGTTGTATACTTACATACGAAAGCACACGCAGCAACATATCACGTTGCATACTCAGAATGCAAAACGTCGGCATATACCTAACGTGCACTAGTGTCTAGTATAGATGTCCCATAAAAGCAGACGAAATTTCAAGTTAATCTAAATATAGCTGAGGCAGTTTTCAGATATTATGTATGTTATATTATACGATACGTAATTATAAGATTACAATTTCTTTATGTTTGCACTGTATTTGATATGAACCGATATTTACATCAGGTGACTTGCTTAATAGTATTTTTTAAACTCGCAGACTTTAATCTGTCAATTATAATTTCACAGGCAAAATCACAATAACGCACTTTTTAATCCTGTAACAAAATTCTATACTCTATGGTACCGGCTACAGAACTTTAATGTTCATAAGACATCTCTCTACACAACTCTAATAATTTCAAAAAGAGAACATAAGCTTATTTGATGCTCACTGATTGGTTGAAATTACTTGTCAAAAAAATTCACCAATCACGAGGCACCCGCCATGGCCATCGCGATCATGTTTTTTTTTAATAGGTCAGTTTTAGTTGAACGAAAAAGGTTACATCAAAAATAAAAAATCATACTGGAGAATGACGATTAAAGTAAAAAATGTTTTTCTGAGTTTTGCTCGTATAAAAAGTATTGTATGCAATAGTTACACAATTAGGTCTTAAAGTCTCGTACCTTACATAGGCCACTCGGCAAGCCTCGTGACCTAAACGCGGTACTCGACTTTAAGAACCTCCATTGTGCAACGATTGCATAAAATACTATTATGCAAACGTTGTATAAGAGGGGGCAAAAAACGCGAGTGGCATGGGTTATGTGAGCGTAGCGAACATCGTAAGAAAGATGCCACGAGCGTTTTTTGACCTACTTATACAACGTTGCATACAATACTTTTTCTACGACTCGACATTTCATTAATGAAATGCAAATAAACAACAAAGAAATAATTACATGAAGCAAAAAAATTAAAAAAAAAAATAGTCTGATAAACTTTTTTTTTATTGACGTGGTCAAAAAAATATGGACTTATACATAAAGGTATACGTTCACTATACTAAACATCTATCAAAAAAATATGAACTTCTACATAAAGGTATACGTTCACTATACTAAACATCCATGCACTGATAAAACTTATTTTTTTAAGTTGGCAGCAATGCCTTAGTACAATAAGTTTCTTTTTTAATTGCATATTGTGTGAATGCAGCTGTTTATCTTGTAATCTGTGGTACTAACTGATGCTTTTTTGGCGACATTATAACATCGTTTAGCAGTGTTTTTTTGGGTTTAAAAAAAAACAGTTTTTACACCAAAATTGATCCCCAAAATAATTTAAAAATGATAACCAAATTTTGTACTACTGATCACCAGATAGAGTAAAATTTATTACCAAAAAAATCACTTTTTGCGACCAAAAATAGTGAATGTGCACCAAATTTAGAGTAACAATTTTATGTAAAATTATAACCATAAATATTGAAACCTTTTATCCTACTTAAAGTAAATAACTCCACATTAATAATTTTGTAAACCAAAAAAAGTTAATGTTCTCCAAAAACTTATCACCATTTTAATATGAAATTACATTCAAATATATATCATCTTGTACCCTAAACAATTAAATTAAAAAAACCCAAAATATTTATTCAATGATGACCAAATCTTAGCGAGCAAATTAATGCGCCATTTTCACCTAAATAAACCACTATGATTGCCATAAAATGTATGCAAATTACCAAATAAAGTGTAATGATGCCAAACTTAGTGCACTATGCTCACTTGAGCCCCTCCCGCTCAACGTGCGCTCGACCAACCCCCCAGGCTCCGCACCGCAACGCCGCGCTCGCTTGACCCGATCCTCAATTCAGCTGTTCGAGTCGAATTGAGGCAATTCGGCTGTTCGCGCCGATGGGCGGCCTTCATACAAACGTGTGGACATCTGAGTCAAAAATTAAGTTATTATTTTTGCTTTAAAGTTAAATAATATTGTAGTACAATAGTTGGTCCAATAGAATCCGACAGTATTATTGCAATTATTCTATTTACTACTATGTAGGATACCCTTAAAGTTGCATGATCCTCAATTTGGTAAAAATCGTGCTTCCGTAATAGTGATTATTACGGGTCTGTGACCGAGTACCAAGAAATTTCTTAACATTTTTTTAAAAGAAGTTATAATGTAGTATTCGTCTTCATTATTCAGAATTTGTTTAGTTACTTTGCAAGTCTTTACTCGATTTTTTTTATAGGTATCAGTTGAAATGACTAAACTTTGAGTTTTAAGTTAGATATCCAGCTATATCCGAGTCAATTCCCGAACTATTATTAAGATCATAGATTAAGGAATATGTTTAGCAAAAAATTTACTTGGCATATTTCGGCTCTTTTGAAATAAATAAGGTTATTTACTATTAAATTTTGCGCCTTCTAAAAACCTCCAAGCAACAAATCACATCACGTGTGTATTATATGTGCGTATTGTCTTATGTTATCTTGTTTTATGTTTAAGTAAGTAAAATGGAAGAAAGAACCTATTAGTGTCTATCTTCCATGTTACGTTCCTAAAAAATTGTGTTTCTTTTTGTATACCATACAAATGTATTGGTCATGTGTACTGTAAATTTGTGCAATTATCTACTTTGTACAACTTATTATTATGCCACTTACTCTTGGGTAGGTAATCTAAAAACGTCATGTTATGTAATTGAAAAATTGGGCAAGTGCGAGCCCGACTCGCGCATGAAGGGTTCCGTACCTATAAATATATATACTTAATCTATAACAAGTTTGTTGTATGGGAGCCCCCCTTAAATATTTATTTTATTTTATTTTTAGTATTTGTTGTTATAGCGGCAATAGAAATACATCATCTGTGAAAATTTCAACTGTCTAGCTATCACCGTTGTTGAGATACAGCCTGGTGACAGACGGACGGACGGACGGACAGCGAAGTCTCAGTAATAGGGTCCCGTTTTTACCCTTTGGGTACGGAACCCTAAAAATGCAAAATATATTATTGGCCCAAACGGATTTCAACAGGAACAGGAAGGATTAGATGTTTTGAATGTATGTTGCACATTGCATATACAGATTACCGTTTAAGTCTTGGACGGCACAAAAAGAATATAAAAATATAAAAGAGCCAAGGAAATTAGATATTGAAACTGGGTTTAAACTAGGATTATTAGTTAATTTGGTTCAGCAAGGTGCAGGTACAACCATGACGGTAATATTATTGTAGCAAGAAGGTTTTTCGCCAATTATAAGACAAGCTCGGAAATAACTAATATCGATGAAGAAAAAAAAAATATTTTACATTATATTGCAGCTTTTATCTTCCGGTTTGAAAATTAATGTCGAAGCGTTCAGAAAATATACCCGAGAAACAGCTGTTTTATATAACATTATAGGAATGGTATTAAATGCCCATTACGGTGCATACAAATCTAGTACATGGAGCAGACATAGGTAATAGAACACAACTGTGTTTTACCTATTGGTCACCTGTCTGAAGATGCACAAGAACCGAGCCATAAAATATTTCGTTGCGTAAGACTGTATCATACACGCAAATGCAGTCGAGTTGCGTCTAATACTAATTTGATAAACATAATGATGTTGTTATCAGATCCACTGTAATGTTGTCGACTAATGTAATGCGAAAGCTAATAAAATTTTAGTTAGTGATAGAGAAAATGAAAAGGTTTTATATACCAATTAAATATTAAGAAGCAACTACAATTTAATTTTATTAATTTTCCTTAATTAATGTTAAAGCATAATCAAATCAACCATATCGACCTCAATGGTACGCCTGCACAACAAAATAGCAATGTGCAAATTGAAAAGGTCATGTTAAATAGTTAGTGTAATAATTTGACTTTTTTGCAGACTTCTTCACAACATTTAATTTATTTTTCATGAAATATCGCTATAGGATCACCAACTTTCGATTTCAATGATTGAACGAAAAATAATTATAAATTATTTTTTTTACAAAGAAAATTTATTTCTAATAATTTTATAAGCAATTAATCACGAAGAAAATAGTATTTTGAACAATTAGTAAAAATATCAAATTTCAATAGCGCTTGGTTTCGAAATTATAGCAAAAATGCTAAGAGTCATAACGCGTGTCCACACGTTTGTATGAAGGCCGCCCATAGTGCGCTGCCGCGGTACGCTCGCTTCGCTCGCTCGGCTCGCGCGCTGATGTGGTCGCAATTTTAACATAACCTAACCCATTTATCTATACTGGAAGCAGTTCGGTTCTGACGCTTCTCTTAGTTTATATCCGCAGCTCAGAACTCATTTGGGAATCACGTCGGGTGCACCTGGAACGCGCGGTGTGTAGTCTGGGGAAGCGAGGCGAACCCGAGAATTACTTAATTTGGCGTTAATATACTATATTTGGTAGTGTGCCTTCATTTAAAAACAATCATAGGGGTATCAGGGGTTCAGGTGCTAATATCGAAATAATTTGGTCGTCCAAATTTTGTGCACATTCACTAAATTTGGTGCTCGAATACAATTAGAAGTGCAGTCACGACTACAATAGGTAGAAGCATTGTAATTTTAGGCTATCTTATTTTGGTAAATTTTTTTTTTTATTGGTATTTCATATGATTTTTAGGTGATACCTACTGGTTTGGGTTCCAAAGTTTTTTTTTGGGGGACCAAAATATTTTTTGCCTTTAAGTATTGGTCGGTCTAGTAGGCGTTTATCATTTGTATTTTTAACCGACTTCAAAAAAGGAGGAGGTTCTCAATTCGAACTATTTTTTATTTTTTTTATGTATGTTACTCGATATCTCCGAGAACCGTGAACCGATTTTCAATTTTTTTTTAAATCGAAAGGGAAACTCCGAGTTGGTCCCGTTGGCACTAAGTCGGGATCTGATGATGGAATCTTGGAGAAATCGAGGGAACTCTTCAAATGTTATAGGGACAAGTACGGCGCTTTCGGTAATTTATTAATAAAGTCAAGAATTTACATTCAGTAAATAGGATTTGGTGTAAGGAAACTGATGATGAACACACGTACGAATCACTAAAAAGAAAAAAAAAAAATTTAACAAAAAAAAGAACCGACTTCAGTAAAACTAAAAAGCCAACAATAACCCGTTCAAGTACAGATTACATTTGACTCACCCTTCGAAGTTGGTGCCAAACCTCGCGTAATCTATAATATATATATATATATAAGAACTGAGTTTTTACGTGAGTTTATACCGTTTTTATAATTAGTAAAGATGTCTCACGATAGTTTTAATTACATTAAGAACTGAGTGGTTTGGGATCGACTTCGAAGGGTAAGTCAAATGTAATCTGTAGGTACTTGAACGGGTTATTGTTGGCTTTTTATTAGTTTTACTGAAGTCGGTTCTTTTTTTTGTTAAAAACTTTTTTATGAGTTGTTTAGCAATTTAATCGTCTCCATTTGGGTACACGATACAATATATTAAAAATGACGAATATGATGATGATCATCGAACTGACTGCGAGTATTATTTTTACAGCAACAATACCCCGGGTACGATCGGTCAAACGATATTTATTCCGGATACAACTATAACCAGTATCCCACGAATAGCTACCCGCCACAGAGGAACTATCCTCCGCCCGCATACCCCCAGTATCCGCCCGCGCCGAGGTATAACCAGCCGCAGCAGCAGTCGCAGATTCCGGAGCAGCAACCGACTCCTCCCGAACCGTACGAACCATACGGCGCCCACTATGACCCCGTGACTAAACAACGTGTTACATTGCCCGCAAACTGCACAGGTCGAGCAGCATGTGCACCGACATGTGTCGCTCAGAAAGGCAGCAAGGTATGTTCCAAATATTTCAAATACGAATCGGAATAAACTACCAATAAAAAATGTTTCATGCTAAAGTATAGTCATCTTCAAATAACGGAGCTTGGTGGTCACAGATATCTTAACATGCACCCTAACCGACTGATAATAACTGATGGTTTGCATACTAATACCTACCTCCATATATGTAGACAGAATAATATTAAACACTAACTGCAAAATGTGTGAAACCTTCCCGATTCAAGCATAACAACATAAATATTTCTTAAGTTTTTCTATCTTCCTCTTCTTTTTTTTCAGGGTCGGCCAGGTCCATTTGGGCCAACCGGGCCTAAAGGGCTACCTGGCCACGAAGGCGCTGAAGGGCCACAAGGTCCAAAAGGCCAAAAAGGTCAAATTGGGCCACAAGGCCCACGCGGACCTAAAGGTGACAGGGGCAAGCTTGGACAACGCGGCTTCCAGGGTCTTGTAGGACGTCCTGGTCCCCAAGGTGAACAGGGTCGACCAGGTGACCATGGCAGAGATGGATGCAACGGTACAGATGTAAGTAGTATGGGTAATTTCTAGATTTAGTTTTTCTATTTATGCATGTTAAATAACAACAAATTTGGTCTAGATAATTGTAAAAAAAAAGTCTCGAGTACTTATTATCCACTCAATTGTAACTACGGCTACCTGTTACCGCTCTTATTTTATTATATAAATAGAGTCCACCTCTAAATTCGAAGCAATTGAGTGAATTACCCTTTACCCTATCTTATACATACAGTATTTTTGGTGTTGAATTAATCGAAATTTTCATAGGGTACCGCAGGGCCACAAGGTGAAAAGGGTTTCCAAGGGCCTCGTGGTTTCCCAGGTACGCTAGGTCCGAAAGGTGACAAAGGTGAATCGGCTGCTACTGGAAGGTATCCAAAAGGTGACAAGGGAGAACCAGGCATTTCCGGACAACTGGGACCTGTCGGTCCTGTGGGACCGACTGGACCTCCTGGTCAGCCTGGCTTAAGAGGAAATCCGGGACTAACGGTAAATATAATAATATACTTTCTTATAGTAACAATCTTATAACAGTGATATGAAAAAAACGGCACAACATTAACCAGTGCATGTTGTTTTTTTCTATAAAAGTTCCTTATATTACCCACATAAGTACATGGCGATTTTTACTTAAGTTAAAATACGCTTTAAAAAAAACGTTTTCTTTATCTAACAATGTACCTATTGCAAAATTTCCATACTAGAAACGCGTAACGGTACGTTAGTTCATCATGAGTATGTTGATTGTTAGAGTTAACAGTACGAATTTTTCAGGGATCACCGGGGTTACCAGGCGAAAAGGGAGCTAAAGGTACGAAAGGTCAATCGATTCAGGGCGACAAAGGAGATCGAGGGGACAAAGGAGACAAGGGTCAAGCTTGTTCACCCAAGACGTTACCTGTGGAAGTAGAGAAGGGCATATTCCAGGAAACTCAAGGAGATCGGGGAGACAAAGGCGACAAAGGTGAACCAGGAATCCAGGGTGAAAAGGGTTTCACAGGAGACACCGGAGAATCTGGTGCCCCAGGATCAATCGGAATGAAAGGAGAAAAGGGTATTCGTGGGAACCCTGGTGTACAGGTAAGTCGAATACAAAATTACTAAGTTTTGAGTACCAAATGCTAATCAAACCAAGTAAAACATGTCTTTAGTTTTACTTATCTCCATGTACGGTAGGGAAGAAGTAAATTTTGATATTATTTTGTATAAAAATATATAATTATTATTATATTTAATGATATGATATATGTATATCGAATAATGACTTGTTACAGGGCCGTGACGGTCCATTTGGTGCAAGTGGACAAAGAGGACAAAAAGGTGACAGAGGGAATGATGGATTAATGGGTCGTGACGGTCGACCGGGTTCGAAGGGAGAGCCTGGCAAGGACGGAACTCCAGGTCCAAGAGGTTTACAAGGCATTCGTGGTCCACCGGGTGGCAGCACAGGATCGATGACTGGTCCGCCCGGGCCCATGGGACCTCGAGGTAACCCAGGTCCTCCAGGCCCAAGAGGGACCGATGGAAGACCCGGAGAAGCAGGATTAGTCGGCCCTATTGGTCTACCAGGTGGACAGGGAGTTCCTGGCACGCCAGGCAGAGAAGGCCCTCCTGGAGTCAAAGGGGAAAAGGGAGAGCAGGGACCCGAGGGTAAAGCTGGACTTGTTGGAGCTCAAGGATACAACGGGCCTGATGGGTTCCCGGGCGTAAGAGGTCAAAAGGGAGAAAGTGGCTTGTCGATCCCTGTAAGTATGAAAATGGTTTTCAGTGGTGTAATACATACTATTAACCTGATAAAAATATCATTTATGAGACTCTTTTCTATTTAAGGGTGAAAAAGGACAAAGCGGTGCACCTGGATTACACGGAGAGAAAGGTCAAAAGGGTGACAGAGGTTATCAAGGTCTGAGGGGTGCACCCGGTAATTCAACACTAGGAACCCCTGGTATTCCCGGAGAAGTGGGACCGCGAGGACGCAAAGGAGACAAAGGAAACCCAGGTTACAATGGATTACCGGGTGAATCAGGAGCTAAGGGAGACAGAGGTGGCGTTTGTAATGATTGTAGCCCTGGAACACCAGGTCAAAAAGGCGATCGAGGATTTGATGGCCCCCCTGGTAATCAAGGAGAGCGAGGTATTCAGGGACCACCCGGCGTACCTGGTGAACGCGGCACGGATGGACTCCATGGTTTACCAGGAACACCTGGAGAGCCGGTAAGTTCTAAATGTACATTTTGGTAGACCCATAAAAAAAATACTCTTTGACTTGTTTACAAATATTTGTTTATGGCGCAGGGAAAACAAGGTGATGATGGTCCGATGGGACCTCCTGGAACTCCTGGATTACCTGCTATGATACCATCCAATCTAGTCAAAGGCCCCCCCGGTGAAAAGGGTGTACAAGGACCCCCTGGTTACCCAGGCCCTAAGGGAGACAAAGGACTTGATGGCCGACCAGGCAACCAAGGTTTTATTGGTTTACCAGGCCAAAAAGGTGAACGAGGTCTTATTGGTCCACCTGGAATTGACGGAACACCTGGAATAAACGGAATGCCAGGTATCCATGGTGAAAAGGGATTGTCTATTAAGGGCGATAAAGGTACACCTGGAGAACCTGGTTACAAAGGTGATAAAGGTTTCCAAGGAAGAATGGGTATTAAAGGAGAACCAGGTCAATGTCCCGCAAACTTAAGAGAACTCACAAAGGGTGACAGAGGAGCGCCAGGTGCAGAAGGGCCGCAAGGACCAACAGGTGAATATTTATTTACCTTTAGCTTTTTCGTCATCATGATCTATTTTACAAATTATACTAAAACTAACTTTTGCCCGCGGCTTCGCTCGCACGGGTCTGGAAACGCCTGTGTAACTTTCTACCGTTTTACTGTTTCTTAAAAGAACACAACTAATGAAAATTTGCGGGCATATATACAGTTTTGAGTAGATTTGTATTAAGGTTGCGTTGTGGCATAAGCATAACACATTGGACAATTTACTTCAAGGTGAGCCGAACGAAATCATAGACAAAAGTGATGTTGCTTAACAAAAACAGAAGAAGTGTGTTAAACAAATCTCCCGGAACAGCTTAGGGGTCATCCACAAATTACGTCACACAAAATGTCGACTTTTTGAACCCCTCCCCCCCTATGTCACGCTTTTTTGCTATACCTTTAACATGTACTGTCACGTTTGGTATGACCCCCCCTCCCCCTTAACGTGTGACGTAATTTATGGATGACCCCTTAGTCCAGGCTCTCCAAGTGCCATCAATAAAAACAAAGAAAATTAATGCATCTATTATTGTTCGGAATATAGGAGTATATGACTCAATTAGGGTCTTGAAATTGCTATAGATACAAAGATCAACACGCAAGACATTGAACCGGTAAGCCAGAGATACCGGGTTCGAGTCCCGGTATGGACCACGTAGGAGCGCAATCGAACTTTTCCTTGCGTTTCGATCCTTGTACCTACATAGCAATGAAAAAAAAGTGGTGTTAATTTACCCACATTAAAAGATCATTTCGAAAAACATAATTGTGTTTCGAAATAAAATATTAATGTATTGACTTGCTGTTGTAAAGAACACGATAATGAGATAAGGGATCTTGTAAACTTTTGTGACCAACTACTACAAAAATGAGGACAACAACATCCTATGTTCCCATCGAAATGTTGTTAATTTTTCTGTGTTCGTCATACCTAAAGATAACTTTGAATCGTTATGCTTTATTGACAGTCATAGTAGGTAACTAACGGAGCCGTAATCGGAACCAATCTAGGTGCGTTGTTATCGCAAGATACCTAACACTCCTATTGAGTCGTCGTCGTACCTAATGGAGTGTCTAAAAACTTATTACATGCTTTTATTCCGCCATATTCGTGTCTTACTCAAAAAATACGATATTTCTCATGCAAACGTTGGCCTTTCGTTTAATTTCCAAAAACGAATGCAGAGTTTATTTTATACACGAAAATATTCCTCACTAAACTAATAACACACTAAAAACAAATAAACTTTCATCTTTCCCCCTTAAAGAATTCATTTAAAAAAATGCTGATAGTTATATTTTAGTGGCTATACTTGCATGGAATATCAGTAGACTTACGCAAAGAATCCCACTTTTTTATCAAAACTTTCGCCTCCCTTTAAACCCATTTTGGAGATGAATTTCCCAAGAAGGCTTAAGTTTATTTTCTCAGTTTTAAATGAATATTCTACAAAAATACGTGTATACCTCTTATTCATATTAATTACATGCAAATGTTGTCGCTTTAAATTTAACCTGCTTAGGGGATGAATTTTGCTTACTTTGTAATGATGAACATGATATACAAAACATGAATGATATACACGAAATATTATCACTTTTACTCAAATAATCCCAAACTGTTCATAAAAACGTTCATCTCCCACTGTACCCCATTAGGGGTTGAATTTTCAAAAACACTGTAATTGATATTTTTAGTTTTTGACGAAGAATTTATCCGCCAGATCATATACCCCTTACTTAAAAAGGCCACGTTTCTCATACAAAGTTCCACTTTCCATTTAACCCCTTTTGGGGATGAATTTCCAAAAATGCTGAAGCTTGTTTTCTTACTTTGTATAGAAAAACCTATACACGAAATATTACCGCTTTTACTCAAAGAATCCCAAGTTCCTACAACCTTTCACCTCACTTTAACCCCTTTAAAGGATGAGTTTTGAAAAATTCTGAAATTAGTTTTCTTGTTTTTAAGTGGAAATTCTGTACACAAAGTTTATGTCTCTTACTCAAAAATTACGCATTTTCCATAGAAACTTTCAACAGTTTCAACCCCACTTTAACCCCTCAGGGGATGAGTTTTGAAATATCCCTTCTTATTCCTTGCCTACGTCATATACTTGACCTACTGTAGAATTTTCAAAGTTCTAAGTTCAGTAGTTTCGGTTCTGCGTTGATATGTCAGTCAGTCAGCAGGCAATTGATGCACCAATTAGTACGGCAAAATGCCAAAATCCATTTCTAGCATTGATTGCAGTGCCGGCATTAATACAGTTTTTGATAGTTTAATAAGGCTCGAGGCAGGAGGCTTATCGAGGTATTAATTTAGTAAATAGTACGTGTTTTCACTGACATGGACATATGTGCTTACGTACCTAATAATGAGAAAGTCGATGCAAAATGACAGTTTTCATTGTTAAGTGAAATAGCGTGTATGTATGTACATATAAAAATATTAACATATAATTGATAATGACTCATTTCTTACAGGCGTACCCGGTGAAAAGGGAGATCAAGGGTATACAGGCCAAACAGGAGCAAAGGGTGAAATGGGTTTCCAGGGAAGAGATGGCCCTGTTGGCCCACGTGGACTTCCTGGGGCTAGAGGCGATAAGGGAGAAATGGGAAATATGGGCTTCCCAGGTACACCTGGTGATGAAGGACCTAGAGGATTCCCAGGCGTTCCGGGTTCTAAAGGCGTTAAAGGAGACACTGGTCCTTCCATGCCTGGTCCTCCAGGACCACCTGGTTATACTGGGCCTAAAGGAGACCGAGGTCAGAGAGGAGTTCCTGGAAAAGATGGAGTTGATGGACCGCCAGGTCCAGGTGGTTTCCAAGGGGAAAAGGGAGACAGAGGTCTACCTGGCATTTTGGGACCATCCGGTCCACAAGGTCTTAAAGGAGAGCCTGGTCCAACGGGTCCCCCGGGAATTGCTGGAGTGCCTGGGTTACCAGGGGCAGTTGGCGAGAAGGGACATGCAGGTTATCCGGGATCACCTGGACAACCCGGAGTGATTGGTCTACCTGGAGTTAAAGGTGAACCAGGAATACAGGGACCCGACGGGCCAAGAGGATTCCCTGGCGCTCGAGGTCGGCCAGGAATTCCTGGTACTTCTGGTCAGGATGGAGAACCGGGAAGAAAGGGAGATAAGGGACTCGCTGGTAATCCTGGTATACCTGGAGCACCTGGAATGGATGGCGTCACAGGACTAGTAGGCGCTCCTGGCTTAAAAGGAGATCAAGGTTATGATGGACCACCCGGACCAACGGGTCGCATGGGACCGCTCGGTTTGAAGGGAGACAGAGGATTTTCGGGACCTCCAGGACCTAAAGGAGAACCGGCATTAGCTTCTGAAAAGGGCCAGAAAGGAGAGCCAGGTATTGGTGGCTTACGGGGCTATGATGGAATACCGGGTAGAAACGGAACTAAAGGCGACAAAGGTAATGCGGGAGTTCCTGGATTTGGTAGGCCCGGAGCACCAGGAGAAAAAGGTGATAATGGCATGGCTGGTCCACAAGGAATTACCGGGGCCCCAGGCTTAAAGGGTGATCGTGGTTACGTTGGCGAAAAGGGTGACAAAGGAGAAGAAGGTCTACGTGGTAATGACGGGTGGCCGGGAAGAGATGGCAAGGACGGACTGCCGGGCACACCTGGTGATAGAGGATTACCTGGACCATTTGGTCCCAGAGGTGAGAAAGGTGATATTGGAATACCTGGAATCGATGGAATTAATGGACAAGACGGAAAAGATGGCCCCTCGGGCCCACCAGGATTGACGGGTCCAATAGGGTACCCAGGACCTAAAGGAGAAAGAGGTGCCCCAGGCGTATCGAAAGACGTAAAAGGAGAAAAGGGAAATGCTGGAGTTCAGGGTGCACCGGGCTTCCCGGGACAAAAGGGAGATAGAGGTTTCCCCGGAACTCCAGGATTACAAGGCGAAAGGGGAGATCGTGGTTATGATGGATTGAAGGGTGCAACTGGCCAGTACGGGTTGCCTGGAGAAAAAGGTACGTGATTTTCTACTTTAATTTTCTGATATTAGATATCTACGAGAAATATACGTAGTACGTAGTACAATGAAAATGCAGCGGTTCTATTCATAATTACACCAATATAAATTCCCTTTACTGTTTGTTGATGTGAAAATTAGTGCATAATTTAATATTTATTTACAAAGTAGATATGTGGCACTGGCGGGTTCAAATCCCGGTATGAACCAAGTAGGCGCAATTAAATTTCTTTCCGTGTTGATCTTTGTATCTATATATAGCAAGTTGTATGCTCGTATGTTCAACAAGCACAGAAGCGTGGATGTAAAATATAAAATGGTAGTATATACATTATTTATTTTATACCCATATACCCAACTGAATTTGAAACTGAAACTATTAAGTATAAATAACTTTTTGTACGTTATAAAGTACGCTTAGCTTATTTTAAAATTCGAAGATAGTTTAGAATCTGCGAGTTAAAACTTAAGAAGTACCAACTAACTTATTAGAATTTTATTTGGACATAGGTACCTAATGATACAAAGGCTGTCTGGAAGAGATCGCTTTTTAGCGATAACACCGCCTGATGTTTACCTATAGTTGTAATTTCTTGCGCTGTATATCTCCTGATGTTTTGTGAGGTGTGCAATAAAGAGTACCTACTTTAATTGTATTGTAATATGTTTAATTTTTTTGACAAGTAACGTTTCTTTGACAGGTGATACTGGACCTGCTGGCCCTGCCGGTCTTCCTGGTTTAACGGTGAAAGGTGAAAAAGGTCTTCATGGTATACCTGGCAAACATGGGCGTCCTGGGCAGCCAGGCGCACCTGGAGAAAAGGGTGACCGCGGTTTGACGGGTCTTCCAGGTGTAACAGGTTTCCCTGGAACACCGGGCGGACAAGGCCCTCGTGGTGAAAAGGGTGATCAAGGTATGGAAGGCCTTGCTGGTCCTCCGGGTATCGATGGACGACCGGGTGCACCAGGCCCTCAAGGTTTTATGGGTCTTAAAGGTGAAAGGGGAGAAAAGGGCGAAACCTTAATTGGAGCACCAGGTGAAAGAGGAGACACAGGTCCACCAGGACAGCCGGGACTACCGGGGCCAATTGGTGAAAAGGGTGATAGTGGAAAAGACGGACTTAATGGATTACCAGGACAGCAAGGCGTTGAAGGTGAAAAGGGTAACCAAGGATTCGCTGGCTACCCTGGTCCGCCAGGTATACAGGGTTTTAAGGGCGACAAAGGAGAGTCTGCCCAGTTTATACTCGGACCTCCAGGAGAACAAGGCCCTCCGGGTCTCCCTGGATTAAATGGCGCACCTGGTGAAAATGGTGTTCCAGGCGCACCTGGTATGGACGGATTAAATGGAGAGAAGGGAGACAGAGGATTCCCGGGACCAAATGGCCCGCCTGGACCACCAGGAGAAAGAGGACTTCAAGGATTTGAAGGTGAACGAGGTGAAATTGGATTGACGGGTCAACCAGGTCCTCCGGGTCTTCCTGGACAATCTTGTACTAGCACAGACTTCATGACCGGAATACTTCTTGTGAAACATAGTCAAAGCGACGTTGTCCCTCAGTGTGAACCAGGGCATATTAGACTATGGGATGGTTATTCACTTCTATACATAGACGGTAATGAAAAGTCCCATAATCAAGATTTAGGTTACGCTGGATCTTGCGTAAGAAAATTCAGTACTATGCCATTCCTGTTCTGCGATGTGAATGGAGTTTGTAACTACGCCAGTAGAAATGATCGCAGTTACTGGTTGTCCACCGGAAGACCAACGTTGATGATGCCTGTTGGCCAAGAAAGCATTAAAGAATACATTTCTAGATGCGTTGTTTGCGAAGCGCCAACAAACGTAATAGCTGTACACAGCCAGAGCCAATATGAGCCCGCCTGTCCGTCTGGTTGGAGCATGTTATGGGTTGGATACAGCTTTGCTATGGTAAGTAAATACATCCTTATTCCATTACGTTTTGATATGTACTTTGAAATTCCAATTCGTAATTTTAATGTAACTTTGCGTTACCACTCGTAAACAAGCTTCTTTTTAAAGGAGCAGCGTGGTTTAGTGTGAGTTGACTAACGGCACTTCATATAATTACAATTATAAACATTAATAGCAATTTATTATGCCATTGTTATGATTAAATATAATAGAATCGCCTAATTAAAGAAATAATTAGCAAATCAATAGAGGTTATACCATATTGAATAACTTTTCATTAAAGTTACCTAATTATTTTTTCACAGCATACTGGAGCCGGAGCACAAGGAGGCGGTCAAGCCCTGTCCAGCCCCGGGTCGTGCCTGCAGGACTTCCGCGCCACGCCACTCATCGAGTGCAACGGAGAGGGCGGCACTTGCCACCACTTCGCTAACTTACTCAGCTTCTGGCTCACGACGGTCGACGACGACCAACAGTTCAGTGCGCCGCACAGCGCGACGTACAAACAAGAAACACAATCACGCTCTAGAGTGTCTCGATGCGCTGTGTGTATCAAGAACTCATAACTCTACAAATAGTACACTTCACTTGTGGACAGTATACTTAAGGCAACCCTATGTGTGTGCAAATACTACTGTAACCCAAACTTTTTGATAAAGAATAGGAAGGAACCAACAACTAATCAGTTTACATACCGGGATTGAGCATACTTAGGGTAAGCGTTCGTTTCAAGCATAATTGTATATGGAGGCTTCCTGTCTAAGAGGAGTCTTAGTAGTTCAAGAGAGTGCGGTTGAGTTTAGGTTGACCTCACACCTGTATCTGTATCCGAAAATGTATATATGAAAAATGGTATTCACTACGCATGCTTGCCTATAGATTGCTCAAAGGGTGATACGGATTTATATGCCATCGCTGCAGAGTCAAATCAAACTTCCGAATACTTCTATCATTTTATTACACCGACAACATTCAGTTTTAAGATACGACTTTACCCCAGTATATTAATATAATATTTAATGACTATAGTTACAAATATATACTTACCTACTACTTGAGTAGGTATTTTTATATTAAATAACACTGAGATATTGCCCAATATTGTCGCACCTCTTTTTTATTTTGCATGATTCTATTAATTTTGCATTTAATTTGATGTGATTACCTATCTAAACAGTTGAATTGTATTTTAATATGCTGGGAATAAATAGATACTTAGGCCCTCAAAATACAGCATTTATTTCAATTATAATGAAATGTAATGTACCAGTCTTGTTTGTCCGGACGATTGTGAATTTCCATGTTATTTGTGTAAAATGTGTTCCTGTTTAATAGGGTAAAAAAAGCCAAAAACACCAAAGTTCGTTTAATAGTTAAGATTTGATATCGTAAGTAGAGTTTATGTAAATGTCTTGTCTTATAGATTATTTTTATTTATACGAAATTAATGAAATGTTAGGTACCTTCGGTTCTCCCTTTCATTAGGTACACGAGAGAAAGATATAAATTACCGATCAGGGATCAGGTAAGAAAGTTCAGTTCAGTTTTAATTTCAAAGTGACATAAATCCTCTACTGACTCTAATATTAATTATTAGGTAGGTATACAACACTCCGATAGAGTAATATTGGTCGAAAATTAAGTAAAAAATATCTATAGTTGTAACTACATTTCTAATACGCTTGTGATAATTTAGATGTGTCTTAATTTGTATATAATACATAATGCACACCATTTCTAAATTAAAAGGTTTATTAATGTTGAATGAATGTGGAACTACCTTAAAAGCACTGTATATGTATAATTATATCCTGTATTTAATGTTACGGTAATAATTTCTTATCCTCGAAAAATAGATATGTGTAGTGAAGATAAATGTTGATGCAAGCACTGCCATTGTAGATAATGTTTTATTTTTATAATTTATAAGTGCTTAAGCCTAAATAAATAAATAAATAACAATATTTTCTTTTTGGAATACTCCCGTTTCCTGTCTAGTTCAAACTACTTACTTGACCAACTTTTTGAATGGTGCCTACGGTAGGTAATTCTAAAAGTAGTGGGACATAATTATTTATAATGACGTAATAAATAGTACGTGTGCAGTTAAGGCGGCAGCTATTGGAGAGAGCGAGGCACCGCACCGCTGTCCAATGAAACGCAAAATATATCGTAAGATACCTTGCTATAATATCTATACCTACTATTATAAAATTATAGATTTATATTGAAAATCTATTTTCTATGGTGAGGTAATGATTTCAAGAAAAATCTTAGTAGACGATGCGGAGCCATCTTTTGTTTTGTATGGGTACGAGGCGCCATACCAGTCTGGCGCCATCTATTATTGGTCATAATTTATTTGTCCTCTCATCACGCCGAAATGACTGGATAAATGTTAAACAATTTTGGTACAGGAATAGCTGGACATGCAAAGATGGTTATGTTATAGGATAGTTTTTTCCCGACTACGGTTAGAAAAAAAACCTACGCGTATGTAATTGCGGAACCTTATAGTTTCTCCGATATTAAGAGAGTTAAATCCAAATTTGCAACGTCGATGAACTTTGCTTGCTGCGCACAAAGGGAAGGCCCCATTGTCTACGGCTCGAGGCAAGATCACCTGGTCCCGGCGAGCGGTTGAGCGAGAGATCCGAGCGCGATGGCCATACGAGTGAGCGAGACATACACACGTACCGCGCATCGCTGCCGCTCGCCGCTAAGACCGAAGTCGTGGCCCGGCCGTTACTCAACCATACTTGTATCAACATTTGGGTCATTGTCAGTTCAAAAAACAAAAGTTGTCTCTTCGGTGGCCAATAGTTAACAGCGTATGTGCAAAGAAGTTATGTTTTTAACACGCAAGCCCATAGAAAGGGAAACGTCGTTTATGCTAATATAATTTTGATCGGAAAACTAGGCCTAAAGTCCTTAACTTTGTACGTGTCCACCGAAAAAACGCGAACCTAAATCTGACAATGACCCATTTATAAAATAAATATGCGTTATGCCTTTCAATATGCGTTACTGCTAAAGAAAATTCTTTATTCGGTTGTATTACAATACAACCCGCCTTCTTCGAAAAAATCTTGTTTATATTTGATTTTGTTATGGCCGTTTCTCACCGAGATATTCCGCGCATCTTAGGCTCGCATTTCATGTCCTTACTATGCCTATGACCCAACCACCCTACACTTTCTATATCAACGTGCTTGCATTTATGTGCCATTGTCGTTACATTAAATCTCCTTTTAAAGCCGGAATTTCATTCATGGTGATCATAATCACGGACTACTGTCATATCATATCCTCTTGAGTACCTACTCAACCTACCTATACCTACTTATTCTTTGCTTATATCCACTTATATCTATAATTTGAGCCTTAAATATCTACCCACCTACCTTACGTTTTATAATTTTTTTGATTGCTGCATCTGCAATGTAATGAATTAATGATATTTGCGATTACTTTTTTCAATTATTGTAACATAAGATTGTTTTAACTTCTATTCGCGCCACTTTGCTCTTTACCCTTTCGCGCCACTTAACATAGACAATAACATAACTTGCCTTTTTTGTCTTACCACAGACACAAAACAAATTAACGCCGAGTTGTGTGTCGCTTTCGCTTTATAGGTGCGCGCGCACTACCGACGAGACGCAACACGGGCAAGTATTTTTTATGAAATTGTACGTCGCATGTCGCGTCACGTAGTTCCGCTGCAGCGTATTGCAAATAATATTTCTGTGGCCCTAGTGAAAAGGGATATAAGTCAGATATTAATTACAAACAAAAAGTCATAAGACTAAAATTGTGAGACAAGCTCCTTTGTTCCTAGGTTATTAATCTGACTTAAACCCGCTCCAGACCGATTAGACAGACTAGATATCCGATTTCTTCCGATTAATCGGACAACTGCACTACACATTATCCGATTGCTTCCGATCGGTCGGATCGGATCGGAAGGTCTGGAGCGGGTTTTAATACCCACATATTACCCCGTTTCATTAGGGACACAGATTTTGATCGCGGCGGTTCATTGCAGAACAGTGCGCGCGTACCTTAACTTTTTACGAATTGGGCTCATGTTATTTCTATATTTTTTGTAATATTACTTGTTTTAGTCGAGTGCATGCAATGTATTACCGTATGGAGAAGTCGTATCAAAAAAAGTTAAGTCATTTTTAGGGTTCCGTAGCCAAATGGCAAAAAACGGAACCCTTATAGATTCGTCATGTCTGTCTGTCTGTCTGTCTGTCCGTCTGTCCGTCTGTCCGTCCGTATGTCACAGCCATTTTTTTCCGAAACTATAAGAGCTATACTGTTGAAACTTGGTAGGTAGATGTATTCTGTGAACCGCATTTTTTTTGCAAAAATATATATTGATGCAAAAATAAAAAAATAATAATAAATATTGGGGGCTCCCCATACTTAAGAACTGAAACTCAAATTTTTTTTTTTCATCGAACACATACGTGTGGGGTATCTATGGATAGGTCTTCAAAAATGATATCGAGGTTTCTAAGATATTTTTTTTCTAAACCGAATAGTTTGCGTGACAGACGCTTCCAAAGTGGAAAAAAGTTGGTCCCCCCCCCCCTCTAACTTCTAAAATAAGAAAATGAAAAATCTAAAAAAAACATATGATGTACATTACTATAAAAACTACCAACGAAAATTGTTTTGAACGAGATCTAGTTAGTAGTTTTTTTAATACCTAGCTTTGCACCTAATTTATATGGGGCGCTATACATACCAGGTGCAAACTTAACTTAACCACCTAGGGATGTAAAGTGTTTGTACGGAACCCTCGGTGCGCGAGTCCGACTCGCACTTGGCCGGTTTTAACTGTGTATACGAAAGAGTAGATTTTCAAGGTCACGTTCACTTACATGGCAACTCTAATTTCAACTACTGTCATCTGTCATCGCGGGAATTGATTGAATCGTTGAATTATTTACAGACAGAGTACAGTACATATTTTAGTTTAAACAGTTGAACATAATTCACTACAGGAAATGTGCAAACCATTTTAAATTACCGCGCTTCATATTTTCTAAGTATCAACAGTATTAATAGATTTATAAAATTTGATAATGTTTGAATGGGCCTATAGTGGTGCTAATAAAGCCGTTCCCCGTAATGTGGGCCCGGAGTGTGCATATTTTTTATCATATAATAGACAAATAATTGAAACAATAATAGTTACTTCATTATGCTCATATATTTTAGTAAGTATTAAAATCTTTCTCCCATAATTTAATTAAGCTATGAGTGGGCAAGGAGTTATTGGTTTTAATTAAATTAAATTGAAACTGGTGTCATTTAGCCTAACCCCATGTCATACACATTTTTGACAATTAATTGTTATGTTTATGTATATTAATTAAAATATCTTGAAAAAGTTAATAAATTGTGGGAATGTAACCTTCACAAAATAAGTTGATTGCCCTTAGTATATTTTTTTTTATATGGCATGATTGTGTATATTATGATATGCTTTTATTCCAAACCGTTCCAACATTTAATAAGTATGTATATTTTGTGAGTTAAATATTTCTGCCATTTCAGTTAATTTAAAATATTGTCTTTCTTTTGATTAATTTTTGAGTGTCACAATAAATCCATTTTTTTTTAGGTGAAGACTTATCCAAAGTTGACCCTGCCACAAAATGAGGTATATTTCAAAAGTGATAGAGGAGGAAAAAGGCTATTAGTGATACTCTTAGCCCTGCTGTGGGGGATGGAGATTGGATTTAAGTTTGCGTCTCGCACTGTTATATATTTGTTGAATCCATGTCATGTGACAACTCTAATGCAAGTAAGTATACAGTTTTAACCTCCTGACGACCAGCATTCATAATTTGTCAATTTAATTTTAGCCTTATGACAAATAGTTGACAGTTAACTATTAATTGAAGTTTATGTACTATGTGTAGGACACGGGAAGTCAGGATAATTTTGCAAATTCACTGTGGCATTAAATTCTTATAATTAACATTATTCATTATGAACTTAAACATAAACATAATATATCAAATTAAAATGATTTTTAAATTTATATTTTAAATAATTCTGTGGCTTTTTAAATTATGACTGTGACAAAATTTTATATATATGGCTGCAGTCATTATTTTGCTATAAAGTTATAGAATACTAATGATTTTATTGCAATAACCATGGTAAGTAAATTAATATTATGAACATATTGTCTGTTGACAACCAAAACTTTCTAAGTAACTAATACCTACTTAAAACAAAGCTTGTATCTTATTGTCAATCTACTTACTAGATACATGGTTATGAAGAGTAGTGATGGAAATTATAGTGAGTTTTGTTTGTCACTAGGCGATATGCATAATGGGTACAAATATAAAATTACACATTGACTATACAGAACACCTATGCTACTTTATAACTGGATAAATCTAAAACTAACTAATGAATCATAACTAGACATGCTTGCTAAGGTTTATGAGCTTTGAAAATGGTCATAGGCATGAAAGGAATACAGACTAACTACTCTTGCTACCAATGTGTATGTTGAATAACTCAGCAGTAATTTGAGCTGTTTACATAACAGCTGAATGTTAATCTACATAACAAATTTTCAAGAAATCAGACCTGCTGTGGCATGGATACATAAATACAATGTGTTTTTTTAACATTCATCAATTACTATGAACTTTGTGCTAATGTGGCTGTTTTGAGGTCAGGGGTTCACTTAGAGTAGGCAGAACGTTAAGTATACTTAATTTGAATACAATGTTATTTATTTTGTTAATGTTGGTTAAATTGTGCACCTTGAATGGGAAATTGCACTGACATATAAGTAATTGATGGAAATTATAGATTTCGGTGTATAATGGCAGTTCAAGTTCAAGGGCTGATCAAGAATTGAAAATGAAAACGAGTAAACAACCCAATTGTTTTTGTTACCATTCATTATAATTGACCGATGTTTTTTTTTATTAAATACATCACACCTTTAGAATTATAGTGACCTAATTCAAAATTGTCGACACTTCAATTTTTAATTATATATTTAGAATTAAAGAGCCCTAACTCTAAAACTTCAAGATTTTGAATTAGGTCACTATAATTCTAAAGATGCAACATATTTACCAAAAAAATCCTGTATGTGGCAATATTACAAACATTTCAAGGTTCTGATGAATTCTAAAAAAAACTTGATCTGTACCTTGTGACTCAGCTGCAATTGCTCTGTTATGTTTATATAAAGACAAATAATATGTTATTTTTTAAAATCACATGTATAAAATAATAAAAATGTATACAAGTTGATTTATTAACATGTGCATGTTTTCAGATTTACTTGTTAGCCGCGCCACCGAGTAGGACAGTCACGGCGGTATTTCGCATACACTTGAACTTGTTAAATGGCCCGCTTTTAGCTTTTTTATTCCCTGAAACTGCCTCGAGACAGGTAAATACAAAAAATTTGGACACATTGCAATAATAAAAAAAATATATTTATTAAATGTACTTACTTACCTAAATATATTATTTTATTACTATTGTCATTTCAGATTCCCGTAGAGGCTGCCTTGTACTGGATACAACATGGCATGATGTTTGTGATACCATACTATCTTCTAAGAATTGGAGGTATGTTTTTAATAGTCTCTATTATCAATTATTGATTTACTTTTATTCACATTTCACACATTTCAGGAATAACTTTAACAATGTCAATCATTAAATTTGCGATAAGTATATAAGTATAATTACTTTTCAGGTGTATACAATATAGAACCGCTTGGTGATTTCAATTGGGCAATTGTCAGTTATTGCCTTAATATGTTGTACCACTTCATAATTCTACAAGCTATAGCAATAGTGAGTATGATTTGATGACAAAAAAAATCTAGAATACTTATGCTGTTTATTACTACCGATATTAGATAATATTAAGCTACTTAAATAACTCAACACATACAACGTAGGCGGCCATTTAAAATTCCGTTAGATTCTAGTTGGTCATGCATCCGAAAGTTGTACAAATTTGAACTTTATGAAATATGAGGATTAGCCGCAACGCCGAAACTTTGTTTGGGGGGGATCTTCACCGTTTTGCTTTGCCACAGTCGTTTAAAAAGGAACCCATAATAATTTGGAGACACAGCCACTCCGTGAAAATAGGTCAAATCCGTCCAGCATTTTTTTTTTCGCATTGAAAATATCGGCTATCGGTTCTTAGTAACATGAATTCAAAAACGCCAAGTTCTGGAAGAAACAGGGATTTGGGTTCTTTTTGGAAAACGCCTAAAAACACATACAAAAAATATATTATTTGCCTTCAAATAGCTTATTTAACTTTTTTTATATAAATCTTATATGATAATTTAGAAAAGTTTAAAAATCTCAACTTTATTATTACCCTGACAATCAGAAATGTCTGTGAATCATATACGTAAATCAAGCTCAGCTTTATATCGAAGTCAGGAGTTGACCTAAGTAGTCGTAAATATGCACCTGTGAATTGCGTGTGTTTGCAGCCTGCCCAAGTGAACCTCAACCACATGCTCTGCCCGGCGGTGCTGGACCCGTTCGACGGGCCCTGGTACCGCGTGGCGGCCGTCATCCACCAAGCGATGCTCTGTCCGCTCCTCTGCAAGGCCTACTGCCTCGTCGCCGACTTCTGCCTTACCAAGTTCCCGCCCACGAAGGTCAAACCCCAACTCAAGGACTTGTTACAGGACAGAGAAGGCAAATTAAAAGACTTGTAGACGACGGTAATCTCTTCATGGCTCTAACCCCTTTCAGGGTAGCTAATAGAATCTCTATGAAATTGCCTAATGTAGTACCTAAAGAACAATATTTCATCGCGTCCATTTCGTTTGGGTGATTATTGTCGATAATAAGCTAAATTAATAATTAGATCGTGATCTCTTATAATAGAGAGGCCGTATTAAACACTTAGTGGGACTGACGGTGGAACCGATGAGCTGTATCGTAGTTACCGATCTTACAAAATCGCTTTCTGAACCCAAGGCGTTCAATAGGTGGCGCTTAAGGTGTTAAGTGAACTGGCAAGGATTCAAAATCTGCTTTCAGAATGGCTTATAAATTATATGCATGGATAAATTACCGTGAGCGTGGAATTGACAACATTTCATATTTATCTAACAGGTGGAAATTAATATAGAGATCGACAGGGCTTGTTGTCGTGTACGCGCAGAAAAATTCTTTAAATTTATTCTTCTGTTTTTAAAGAAATATAAGAAAATACATAAAATCTAAGACAATTAGGCCTGAATAGGGGTTGTCGTCTTAGACCAAATAGCGAAAAAATAATATAATAGGTGACAGTTGAAATTTTCACAGATGTATTTCTATTGCCGCTATAACAACAAATATTAAAAATAAAATAAAATAAATATTTAAGGGCGGCTCCCATACAACAAACTTGTTATAGATTATGGTACGGAACCCTTCATGCGCGATTCGGACTCGCACTTGCCCAATTTTTATTCACTTCGTTGAGGATCGCGTGGGAATCTTAAATCGAAAAAATAGGTTAATTATTTATTGCACTCCTTTATTATTAATAAAATATAGCGACTCCTTAGATTTTTGTTCCGTGATAAGGTGCATTTTATAGGGACAAAGTTAATCATCCTAATCTAAAAAATGCAATGTTTTCACAAATAGGATTTGTTAATGAATCAATAGCACTTACGCAAAAAAGAATATTCCGTCCATTTTTTACCTTATAGCTGTGATTTCTGCAATTTTTCACTGAACATTTAGTTATTTTCGAGATACGTTATGTGTCATGCATGGTCTAAACGAGACTATTCGCCCAAGTAATACGCTTTGTGATTTTGCATTACTTGGGCGGGGGACACTTAGTCCAGTCTTAGTACTAGGGGGGGTAGTGTGTCCATGTAAGTAATTGTTACGTCAATGTCTCCAAGTAAGAAAAAGTTACGTACTTGTCCGTCATTGGCAGTAGACGATTTTGATCAAGAAGTCATCCGGAGAACAATATGATATGATTTTCATCTGTCACGGTAGTTTTCTATGTCTCCTTTTCATGCGAACCGTACAACCACTAGAAATGCAATTCCAAGCTCTCGCTAATTCATCTACCTATACAACTCTAGTGAATGAAGTTTTGTCATCGTAGTTTGTTAAGAAAGCTCATTTTTATATTTTATATCTCAAATATTGACCAAAGTAAATGGCGAAAGCATACTAAAACGAACTTCTCCGACTAAATACGATGGAAAAACGTTCACTGTAGGTATGTATTACAATACCTGTATATAAATATAGCACCATACGCTTACTTAGTATTACCCTGCCATCGTTCAAGTTTGTGGTATAGATTATGCACCTAGTCCAAGAGGCATGCACTTATGCAATTAACAAATAGAATATTTATTGCATAACACATCTCATAAAACAGAATTCACAAATATAAAGACAGTAACATCCAAGTAGTGGTAAACTACAGCTGATCTTATGGTTTATCAATGACAGCCTCCCCTTCAGTGATGGGAAAGCAAAATCGTATTAAAGTAGATGGCAAAGCACTCGTCATTTATTTATCCCATTGTTGTATTATAATACATTGTAACATTATGAATACATTGGATATAATGTTTGCTTATAATATAAATCATTCCACAAGTTTACAAAGCGACAATCTGTCACCGATAACGACGGTGCCGCTCCTCGGTATAATTTCAGTGTCGCGAAAATCGTAATTAATGCTAGTTTCTTCAATAGGCCTCTACATATTTTATAATGACAACAATGCACCGGCTAGAGTGTGGTTACTGAAAGTTGAACCAAAGTTTTTTATATTGAAGCGATATCAAGTTTTACTTATAACTCAGGCGGGATATACCGTCGTTAAAAAAATATAAACATTATATTTATATACGCTAAGCCGTACTGCTTGACCACAGTGGTTCATTCATGCGGTAACAGTAAACTCCATGGCAAGATAAGGGTATATGAAAATCCTTTATTCTGTATAATATGTGTACGTTAGTTGCACCTCCTACAATTTTTTTGGTACAATTTGGTAGAGAATGCCTCATGGCATTAAGTCCGCCTTTGATACGATAAGTTTTCTTTTGTGCAATAAAGATTAAATATAAATAAATAAATATTTGTTGCACCCGCTGCGTGTAAGGTAACAGACACTGTCTAAGGGTATGTTTCCACTGACGTTGAGCGAATCGGTGCAGATCATGATTTCACACTCTCAGAACTCGAAATCTCCGCTCCGTGACAGTTGAATGAATGTTATTTGTCAAATCATGGTCCGCATGTTGTGTATTGCTCAAGTCATGATCCGCACTGCCCAGTGGAAACGCACCTGAAACATGGCTGGCTACCTATGCCAAAAGCCTTATCAGATTATATGGCTTTACCAATAATAATGATGATTAATTTCACTACAATGAAGCCTATGGACCGTGGCTATCGACAGTGGCCCCATCAATTGACAACTTTTTGTGCAAGCACGTATATTTCTAAAACAAAGTCCCTCTACTCCATCGGCTTGCCCGACATGCATTTGTGCATTATTATAATACAAAAAAAACGGGGCGTAATAGCGTTCAAAAAAGGTTCGCAATGTCGAGGTAATTAAAAAAATACCTTTTTTGAACGCGATTAAGTCAAACGGGGGTCGAAAATCGTGTGAATATAAATGTATTATGCAGTTGTTGATCAACTTTCAGTAATCATACCTACCCTGTAAATCGCTTGTTTAGGTATTATTTTGTTACGGGTTAAAGTTTGAAATATCTTATCGGGTAATGTAAGTCAAATTATACTTAGTAATGGTTTAACCAATGGTTACGGACGAGGTTTACATAATGAATGATGATGTTAAGTATTAGATGGCGAAAAGGTACACTCAAGTTTGTTTGCATAGTAATAGATAATGATAGATAGGTTTTTGTTGTTTGATTGGATGTAAATGAACTTGACTGTACTTGGAAATTAGAATAGCGAATTAAAATATATCTATAAAAACATAAGTTTTTGGGTTCCGTAGTTCGGAGAGAGGAATCCGTTGTATTTTGCGTTAGGTCAAAAACGTAAGTACAAGTCACGCCATCGCGTCGTGGTACCACGCGATATCGAGCCACGATGCGACGACGTGTCGTGGAAATACATAAATTCAAAATCAACTTTTTCTTTGTTTCACATGGAAAACTACCGTGAGTCTCAGACTCATTAAAATACATACGATGTGGTACGACGGGTCTACTCACGTAGAAGTCGAATATCCCTCGTCATGTTGCACGGTGCTCAGTTGGCCGCCGCCGCGACTGATCGGCTCTTCTGATGATGAATAGCGAACCGATTCGAAACATGTCGAGCTATATTCTTATAGTATATTTTAACTTTTTCTTCGTGTAACAAGATTCAAAATAGATATACTTAGTTACATTTTTAAATCTCACGACGTTGTATCCTGGCACGATATAGCGTCGAACCACAATGCGATGTCGACTGTCGTTGTCTTATAATTGTATTTTGGCTCTCATTCCCTCGTTTTTCCGTCCGTTTCGTAATGTTTCATTTTCAGTAATATGATGTGCTTGAAACATGCACTACCAACTACCAACTCGTTCTTTAATATAATACAGATCACAGATCTAGTGCATAACGTTTCGCCATTGAGTTTTGTCGGACGAGCTTGTTTTTATATTATATTTTGTCTTCATAAATAAAGCATGCTAAATTCTAAGAATAAAATACGCCTATAAAGAGAGTCTTCATACAACGGATCTGCGAAACGCTTTTGGTTTTATGTGTGCGTTCTACGCACAGACCACCCCCACTAGACGGAGCATGTAAGGCACATGTAAGGCGACCCGCGCGCACCAACGATATGGTACGGCAGAACATTAAAGTATCAACATGGCGGCCACCGTTTAGTTGCGTCCATGTTTATGAGGTCTCTCTACACCACTCAACACTACAATTTACCATGTTATTTATTTAATTTCTTTTTTCGTTGACGTACGCATGGATCATAAACATGGACGCAACTAAACGGTGGCCGCCGTGTTCATACTTTAATGTTCTGCCGTACCATATCGTTGGTGCGCGCGGGTCGCCTTACATGCTCCGTCTAGTGGGGGTTGTCTGTGGTTCTACGACATATTTCCAAAACTGGGGGAAAAAAACGGATTTGCGTACGCCGTAGAAATACATATTACTATATACAATCTTAGCATATAACTGGTAAGATAGTGATATGCTAAGATTGTATTTATTAGTAATACGGCATATGTATTAAAAATTCATAATAACTGTAATGTTTTTCATTCAGGTATGAAAGGACTTGAGTTAAGTTTGTTTTGTGACTAGGTACATTACATGAAGGAATAGGTAAAACTATAAGTATGTATTAGTCAATTTAAGTAGGTACAAGTCAAAAATTAAATGAAATTACATTTGCTTCCAAAAATAACGGGATTTCAGGATTTTAATTAATTTTGAATACAAAGAAACAACCAACTAAAACCAAATACGACATTTAATTATTGTATTAAGCGGTTTACACTCACGTGAAATTGTCAGGAACGGCCCGACATAAAACCGCTTAATACAATAATTAAATATGTCTCACGAAAGTTTTAATAAATACGACATTACTTCAAATTAGTGTCGATGTTGAAAACATCGTAAAATCGTGTTTATTTCAAATTATTGTCGTGTTTTTTTGTTATTTGTCGGGATCTACATGAATTTGGCAAGCCTAATACTAAGCCGATGGCCCGATGGCTTCAGTGGCGTTATTGTTAGTGGCATTATCCTTAAGGCAAAGTAGGCACGTGCCTAGGGGCGCAAGGCCGCAAAGGGGCACCAAGGGCCGCAAAGGGGCGCAAAGGGCCGATGAGGTTTTTGCCTAGGGCGCTCTCGACCCTTAATCCGCCACTGGATGGCTTACCAAAAGTGGCTCCACTTTCAAACGACCACGCTAACGGACTTACTTTGTATGGTTTGACAGTTCATTCGCTTGGAAGAGATAGAGTGGTTTGACTAGGTTTCTAGGAGAGTTTATTTTAAGGCTTAAAATAACTTATCCGATAAACAACGATGGCAAAACATTATTCACTTCTGTACCGAATAGACCCAGTCGAATATTTATGTTGTTCAAGAGATATTTTTATAGAGGTCTACGGAACCCTATCCCTATACTATACCTATTATTAAAGCCTTGACAAGCACTTGCCCAGTTTTTTTGCACCGAATTTCACACAAACTTATTCTGTAGGTTCTTTCAAAATACTTAACTTTCTTATAGTAGTTCTTGAACACGTACCAATACATTAAGTATTATAATAATAAAAGCGCCTAAATAAACTATTTAAAACAATCGAGAATAGGTACTTATTGATATTATGCTTTTCGCATATAAAACAGGTTATATGGTTGCCCATACCTTGATAATCGGGAATAAATTATATTTTTCAAAAGAGTGTTTTTTATAGGTAGTATTTACCGCCGAATTATAAGAAAAAAGAAAATATCTGTAAGTAAAAAAAACATGAAAATATTTTGTTCCTGCATTGTACGCCTGTACGGGCCTTATAGGTACGCATACCCAACGGAGGTACCAACGAAGCCGTAATATAAATTACCATTACCGAGCTACTGTTCATACAATTTTCCTCAATTTGACTAACTAAATAGGTAGGTATCTAGATAGGAGCACGGCAACACTCCTGCCAAATGAAGTGGTAACTTTGTAATTGAAATTTATATTACGGCTCCGTTGACGCTGTTGGGTATCCGTAAAAGGCCCGTACAGGGCGGGAAAAAATTAATTTCATCGATTTTTTTATAACCTGTAGATTACATTTTTCTGTACAAAAAAGGGAGACAACAATATTTTCCTAGTATTCCTAACTAAAAATCAAGCGTTTTGAAAAATATCATCCATTCCCAATTTTATACCTAAATGAATCCTTAAATACTTCGGATACACAGATACATTCGGATCAGAAATTTTACAAACGATACGTTATCTGATCACTGATTAGGGTTTACGTATTATACTTTCAATGTAATAGGTAATTTTGAATGAGGTTAATGTAATGGTTGTACATGGCTAACGATTATTTAAACTACCTGCTTCCTGATATTAACCTTGAACTAAGGTAAAATAAAGTAAAATGTAAGGTACTGTGGCTACCTAATTCATACTTCTACACATTAAAGGCGCTAAACTTGAGTTTATTCCATTTTCACTTGATTTATATGTCTTTTAACTATGTTATGACAATACTATTTACTTATTCTGTGCCTATGTCACAGCACTATATTTATTTATCTTCCTTGGTTATGGTCACAGGCATGTCACCAGGTATTTTTTTATTGATGATAGAGGCCTTATTCCTTTTAAAATGCTGATTGTTTTAGACATTTTTCTCTATGATCAAACATGTTTTTTAATATATTATTGATGTTACTACCGAGAACAGGGCTATTTAGATTTATTGGTATACTAGCTTTTGCCCGCGACTACGTACGCGTGGAACTTGATAAAAGGGATTATTAAAAGCGCCTAAGCAAATGTAAGAGCAATTGTGCTTTTGGTCTAATACATTTCCTACAGGGTCACCGCACTCCAACAGAAATGTCCACTCACTTTTCAATATTTTTAGGTATAATTTCCAGGATAAAAACTATCCTATGTCCTTCCTCGTATCTTAAACTATATCTATGCCAAATTTCATCAAAATCGATGCAGCGGTTTAAGCGTGAAGAGGTAACAGACAGACAGACACACTTTCGCATTTATAATATTAGTATGGATGGATATTTGAAACCTACAGTTTGAATTTTTCATTGAAAATTTTTGTTTCAAAAACTACTCGAAATTGGACCAAATTCACGCGGAAAATTAGTTTTGTAGTCGACTGCACGCAATGAAAGCATGAAATAGCTATGTTACTACCTAGAACTTGGGGAAAAGTATTATTTACTTTTTTTTTTATACTACGACGGTGGCAAACAAGCATGCGGCCCGCCTGATGTTAAGCAGTTACCGCCGCCGATGAACGCTTGCAACGCCAGGAGCATCACACTAACCATTACTTCAAAAAGTTGGTTAAAATTATCAATATATTTGTCATACACGAAAAAAAAAATTAATCGGTATAAGCTTAACGTTCTATGCTTAGTACGCGATGGTTACCACCACATTCACATTCAGTACATATTCAGGCACCTACCCTTACTTTCTGTTAAAATGGTAAAGTCACGAATTCATTCATTACGTATTTGCAAATGTATTGTTTAGGTACCTTTAATGTAAGTATTAAGAGACAGCACGGATCTCCTGAACTCACTATATAGCCTTGACCGATTGGCATTGATTTTCGCCTCTATTCCAATGCAGAATGCGTGGCGATCCTCAGCCACTGTTTAGTGTTCAGTTGTATGAATCAGGCGAATGTTCCTTCTGCCAATGATCGTGGAATATAGATATACTAGAGTGATTTTAATGGAAGTATAGAACACCTAGATCTGGTTGTGTAGAAAATTAGGACAAACACATAGTGTACTGATACGGTTGCGGAAAATTATGATAAAAGTTGTTTTTAAAGTAACTTAGTAAGTACCTAGGTTTAAAGTGACTGATGCGGCCATAGGTACAGACAATTAATTGCTGAGCATCAGATTGCCTAGACAGTATTAAGAATTCACTAGAAAACTCATATACCTATATTCTCTTATTGTCAATTGTGCACTGTGGACACACACAAACGTCAACTTTTTTTGCCCTAAGTATATGCATTTCAAAGACATACAATGTACCTAGATTTTATTGTGTGAATTGAATCTAGAGCAAGGTTTTAGACTCAAATCACCTGAGATGTCCCAAGCTCCATTAAGCCTCACAAAGAAAAACATGTATTAACAGACTTCAAACAACTCAGATTTTCTCATCCATGGATCCCATCATTAAACCTTGACCAATTGTATATGACTCGCATATGGGACGTCCTTTTCTGAACAAATATATTTATCAGACATAATTTATTGGTACTTATTTGAAGTTTGGTTTACATATATTAAGTTAAATTATTAATTTTTAAGACGTGAATTAATCGAAATGTATTGTGTTCGCTTCGTATTAAGTTTCAATTTCATATTAAGACGAATGCTAATATGAAATGGAAATATATTCACTAGACAATATTTTACTCTAATATTCTATCATTTGTATCTCTTATTTATACACATTGCGTTAAAGACAATGTAAAAATAAGTAGTAGGTACGCAATTATGCTTTGTTAGGGTTCCGTAGCCAAATGGCAAAAAACGGAACCCTTATAGATTCGTCATGTCTGTCTGTCTGTCTGTCTGTCCGTCCGTATGTCACAGCCATTTTTTTCCGAAACTATAAGAGCTATACTGTTGAAACTTGGTAGGTAGATGTATTCTGTGAACTGCATTAAGATTTTGATGCAAAAATAAAAAAATAATAATAAATAATGGGGGCTCCCCATACTTAGAACTGAAACTCAAAAATTTTTTTTTCATCAAACACATACGTGTGGGGTATCTATGGATAGGTCTTCAAAAATGATGTCGAGGTTTCGAAAATATTTTTTTTCTAAACCGAATAGTTTGCGTGACAGACGCTTCCAAAGTGGAAAAAAGTTGGTCCCCCCCCCTCTAACTTCTAAAATAAGGAAATGAAAAATCTAAAAAAAACATATGATGTACATTACTATAAAAACTACCAACGAAAATTGTTTTGAACGAGATCTAGTAAGTAGTTTTTTTTTAATACCTAACTTTGCAAGTTTGCACCTAATTTATATGGGGCGCTATACATACCAGGTGCAAACTTAACTTAAACACTTAGGGATGGAAAGTGTTTGTACGGAACCCTCGGTGCGCGAGTCCGACTCGCACTTGGCCGGTTTTTTTTTCTTTTCTATTAGTTTAATTCCGCCAAGTAAGTAGGTAATCAGCCGAGCAATTTGGTGCGTGCCGTATTTTTTCCACAAAAGTATCTACCTATGTATTACGTGGGGTATCAACTTATCATACCTATATTTATTTATTTCAAACAACAAAAGTCTCAATTCCGTCACTTCAACATTTATCAATTCATTTAAATCTCTCCAAAATTAGTTTAAATCCGTCCGTCCGTGTCGGCGTGATGAGATGACAAACACATTTTTACCAACAAATGGCTCTGTACAGCTGGCGTCGCACGACGATACACATCCTGCATTGCGCTGTTAAGATCTTTCCTGAAAAAGTGATCTCTCTCCATAGAAAACTGATTTTTAATACATTTTTTTTATAGATCTTCATCTCACGGTGGTACCAAATTGTAGGTATTTGTGACACATCATAATTGAAAATATTAAATAATAAATTTAAAAGTAATGAGTTGTAATTATGTAATTTTTTTTGCCGACGTGCCCACTCAACTCAATGCCCGTTTGATTGTTACGTAGCGTAGGTATGGTTAATGATACAAATATCTAAGAAATAGATATGAGCAAGAATACCCTGGTCCAATAACTCCAAATGAGCAATAGCACCTTAAACTATAGTTTTTTCGGGCATATGGAGATCGGGAGGAGCCTTTAAATACCTACTTAAACTCTTCCACAGTCACTTCTTAATAGCGACATACTTAACTGTGTCGCATCATATAGGTATGTACATTTCTTGTGTTCGATATTTGTACTATTAATAATAACTTAGGCTCAGAATAGCCACTTTCTCGGATAGCACACTGTTTAGTCTACTTTTTTCGCCTCTTACCGAAGAGTAGGTACCTAATTATTCTTTACATTCTTAATATGTACCTTAATGTGCCTGTTATTGGTAGAGTCACAGATTAAAAGTAGGTCTCATGAATTGAGCATGTCGGGAGTAGTTAGTTACAGTTAAGCGTAATTTCGAGAGAGCTACTAGAAAAAAAAACACACTAAGCATAAGCGCCTGTGGCCGCCGCGTAATTCTTGTGAGCCTGTGATTGAACGAAATATAATATCTAGTATAATATTATAAGAATTCACTCTGGTTTGTTAAATAAAGTATTGACTGAATAAAATTGTCTTATTATGAGGAACCTCTAAAATATAGAAGGACTACTCCGAAGATCGAAATTTGGGTCGATTGCAAAAAAAATGTACCTACATAGTTAAGGGCTTTAATTGAAACAAAATTAATTGATTCCTTTGTGTGACGAAAGTTACCCATACATTTTGTATGACTAACTTTCGTCACGCAAAGGAAGCGATCGTATTTTATGTTAACTAAGCTTTGAACTATGTAACATTTTTTTTGCAATCGACCCATTTGAAGTTTGTACTTTGTACCGGACCATCCCTGTCGATCTCGTGTCAAACAATATTTGAATAACCAGAGGGGCTACTCCGATGCTCGATATTCGACCTACGTGCCGTCCCGCTCACCCAAATATACTTTGATAGGAGATAGAGAGGGAAGGCACTTCTCGATTTTTTAACATCTGACTAACCCTTATGCACCACTACCACAGCTGTCAGCTATGTCCTTTCAATACTGTGCGAAAAAGAAGGGCGATATTATTTCGCGCAAAAAACGAAGTCGCAGCTTTGGCTAAGATCATGTCACTTGCTGCAATGAAATCTGAATATCTTGGAAATTACTGCTCCTATTTTCAACGAACGGGTTCCGTACTTGCCCATCCTTCACAATAGATTATGGGCTTCTAAACGGGCCATATTTTACCGCCGGCAACTATGGCCGTCCCTCTCTGACACCCTACGCTAGAGCAAGATGCAAATAATGGCAGGCCACAAATTGCAGCAAAACATATGGCCCGTTTAGAAGCCCCTTTAAGTACGAGAAAGATTTCAAGCTCTATAAAAAGGTCGTATCTAAACGTAATTACTGATTAACTTCTGGAATCTATCGTTTATACGCGCCAGATTTAGCGGAATGTTTTAATGCAGTATGGCACTTAACTATGTGTAACGTACGAAGTATAAGGACATCCGCGCGGCACTTACCTACGTAATGTTAAACAAAACATTATAGTATACATATGATCCCGATATAAAACGACCTTCACCGAGATGTTTATTTGATGAAATGTATTTTATATTTAGTTTAATATGACAATAAATATATTGCATATGGGTTGCCTAACAAATTTTAGTCTAGGTTATGTTTAGTTAAAAATAAAAAAATATATTTTTTTTAACATTTCACCGGTTTGATTATTAGATAAATTCAAAATAAAATAATATTTAATTTCAATTCAATAATCAGACCGTTGCAAAAAGCTAGTAGGTATAGATTTACCTGTTTATACCTGGCTACCCGATAGTAGTGACGGGAAAAGAATAGGCACCCTAACGTTCGCATATTCTATGGGCTTCATACTTTCGATTGGTATAGATAGAATTTATCTAATATTAATCAAACCGGTTAAACGTTTAAAATTTTGTTTATTTTAATCATCCTAATTAATTACCCTGGACTAAAATTTGCTAGGCAACCCATATGCAATATATTTATTGACATATTAAATTAAATATAAAATACATTTCATCAAATAAACATCTCGGTGAAGGTCGTTTTATATCGGGATCGTAGACTATTATGAAATTTTGCGACAACTCAAAAACGGCTCGACCGATTTTATTCAATATAATAGTTTTCAGTGAAAGTACTTATAAGGCCTCATTTCCATGAATTTTTCCGTAATTTTTTCAACCCGTGGTTTAACAGTTTGGGGGGGGGGGGGGGCGCTATTTTTGGATTTCCGGAACGAATATTTACAAAACTGCTGACTATCAAAAAATTATAAGTTTGGAGACTTAAAGACCTATTCAACGACACCCACAACACACATACGTACTGTTGGAACAAAAAAATAAATTTTGACCCCCACTTTGGATGTAGGTGACGAGAGGTACCCGAAAGTTTATTTTATTTTATAGTTTTGCCGGCGTGATACATACACATACTCATACCAAATTTCAGTTTTCTAATCACAGTTTCTAATACTAATGATCACGGAGCTAAGCCGCGGACGGGCAGACGGACTGATGGACATGGCGAAACTATAAGGGTTCCTAGTTGACTACGGAACCCAAAAAAAACTACTCAAACCTGATCATGCATTTGGGTGCTGCGATGCCACAGATACACATGTTAAACCTGTAGTACCCCTCGTTTTACATCGGAAGTAAAATAAAAAAAAATGCTAAAATTTCCAACCATTTATTTAGATTAGTGTTGTGTTATATTTATATTACATGTAAAAATACTTTTATGAGGTTACATTTATTGCCACAGGAAAGTAGAACTTCCTTCTCATAAGTCATTGCCAATTGCCAAATTATATGGAATGTCTATAGGCATAATTTCGACCGAACTGTAGGTTGTGGAGACAATTCAGTGTGCGTGTGGATTGAGTGAGCACCCTTCAAAAATGAAAAAAAATGTGCTGATCATTTAGTAAAAGTTCTAAAACAATTGTAAAACTAATTGATGAATATGTAAAATGATAAATAAAAAGAATACATTCATTAACGTATGCTCACTCAGTTCTCACAAACAACCAACGAAATCTGTGAATGTGTTTATTTAACATATAATATTTATATCCTAATTTTTAGTAAAAATTATGCTTAAGGTAGGTAATAATTTGTAGATCACCTGGTTACGTATTTAAACTACTTTGTAGTTTCCTAGATACTAAAGATCTTAAGATATTTACATTTTTAACTTACGAATAATGTGTGGACTGAGTGAGCACTTACAAACATGTATTATCCAAAAATCTGCCACGTTAGCGGTTTGTTTTGTATTTTACAAATTCCCATATGAGTTTTACTAAACTATATACATATATAGAAGTTTCAATCTGCAGTATTTTCATCAGAAATCGGGTTTTCGAAAGTGTGCGGATTGAGTGAGCATACGAAATAATTTGTAAAACTTTAAATACGTAACCAGGTGATCTACAAATTATTACCTACCTTAAGCATAATTTTTACTAAAAATTAGGATATAAATATTATATGTTAAATAAACACATTCACAGATTTCGTTGGTTGTTTGTGAGAACTGAGTGAGCATACGTTAATGAATGTATTCTTTTTATTTATCGTTTTACAAATTCATCAATTAGTTTTACAATTGTTTTAGAACTTTTACTAAATGATCAGCACATTTTTTTTCATTTTTGAAGGGTGCTCACTCAATCCACACGCACACACAATTCAGCTATTTGGCTACAGAACATAAATACCATAGTTACATACGTTACTGGTGAATCTCTGTCTTTACTTTTAAAATTGTCTTCTTACACAATGTTTGCCAAAATGAGAGGTGCCACTAAGAAATGTGAATAAGCCTGTCAATTGTCAGACGACGCGTTTGGCTCGGTTGGTAGACACCTGCCTACTGAGTCCGCGGTCCCGGGTTCGAATCCCGGCCGGGGCAAATATTTGTTCTTGGGTCATGGATGTTATCTATATATGTATTTATATATTATGTATATCGTCGTCTAGTACCCATAGTACTAGCTTTGCTTAGTTTGGAACTAGGTCGATTTTTGTATGATTGTCCCTTAATATTTATTTATTTAATTTGTATGCTCCATTGCAACCTACCAGCTTAGTGTGCTGATCTATGCATTTTTTATGATTACAACTTGATGAGATATTTGATTGTAAGTGGATGAAGATGATCAAATAAGCAATTACATTACGAATCTCGAAAATAATTGCCACACTTCATCCACTCGTGCTTTTTCATACCAGAATTAATTTCCTGGGATTGCAAAGCGTTATTTATACCTAATTAAAACATAACAATATAACATACCTAACTGTAGGTAATGTACCAAATCTACTTCATATTGAATTGTAGATTTGTATTGCATTAACAAAAATAGCAGTAAAAAGTAATAATATCCCAGTTCAAATAATATCATTGGCATGATTGATTGTAACTACTACTATTTTTGTTTCGACTAGATATAAATTTCTTATAATATTGCAGATACATTATCTAGAGGTGGAAGGTTACTATCAGCCATCCACTGGTGGGCCGAGGTATACCATGGACACTTCTGTATTTCCATATACCGCTGACACTGTGGGGTACAGTCTTTTGTTGGGAAGACCTAAAACAAAGTATGAGATAACATTTAACAATTAGTTAAATAATATTTACTAATATTATAAATGCGAAAGTGTGTCTGTCTGTCTGTCTGTCTGTTACCTCTTCACGCTTAAACCGCTGAACCGATTTAGATGAAATTTGGTATATAGATAGTTTCAGTCCCGGGGAAGGACATAGGATATTTTTCATCCCGATTAAATATAGTGTTCCTGTGGGATGAGCGGGGTAACACCGCGTGGCACGGCTAGTATTTAATATAGGAATAATATTGTTGTTAGCTTATCATCATCATATTACCTTTAAATGCAACTCCAAGGAATTCATAATTTCTTTCAAATGATAATGTGTTATCTTCACAGTCTAATATCACTCTTATGCGCTCACCTACCTGTAAAGACATAGTTTTATACTTAAGTTTGGTAACATTATGGTACATTATTCATACAGTACTTAGGTAATGAAATGTAATAGTGAAATTTGTTGGATATATTTTACTGATTTTACACATAAATTAATTTTCATATTTGAATCCTTACTTGATATTTTGGACAATTGTTCAGTAAAGGATAGTGTCCTTGGGTATCTCCATTGTGCAGTAATTGATTGTCCACCAGGTTCCAGCCCCAACTTTGTTCATCTGCCCCTAATAACCCCACATACCCTTGGCATTGCAAAGGGGCATCTTTGGTGGAAATGCCCACCACAGCCACAGTACCCAATGGTCCCTCCCATATCACTTCCCAAGCATGCCGGCCAAAATTAAAACCCATCTTCCCTCTGCAAGCATCTGTACTCTGTGCAACTGGATTCCTGTAAAAAGTATAGAAAGGTGAAATATTTCATAGTGAACATTAATTACACTATTTCGCTACATAGTGGAACTAAGGTTTGGTTAAGTCACACCTTTCAGCAACATAGAACTATGTTATGTTTTTTTTAGCGAACGTTTTTTTTTTTAATACTATGACGGTGGCAAACAAGCATGTCGCCCGCCTGATGTTAAGCAGTTACCGCCGCCTATGAACGCTTGCAATGCCAGGAGCATCACACGCGCGTTGCCGACCCTTTAAGAACCTTTTTACTCCCCTCCTGAAGAACCGCATACTGTAGCCCCCGGGGAAAACCTCGGCAGGGAGCTCATTCCACATGTGAAGCGTTCGCGGTAGGAAGTTCCTCTGGAACCGGACAGTTCTCGACCATTTAGGCTCCAGCATGTGAGGATGAACACCCTGCCGATGGCGAGCAGTGCGGTGGTAGAAGGTAGCCGTGGGCACCATGTCAAACGATTCCTCAGAACACATCCCATTATAAAGACGGTAGAACACACACAAGGAGGCAAAGTCTCTCCTCAGACTTAAAGGCTTGATTCCGTCTGTGAGTTTAAAATAAATAAATAATAATAGTTTAGGAAGAGTATAAGGCATATTGAGCAAAATTACAAATGTTACCTGTGTAGTGTAAATCCATTTGGTTTAACATAGATATTTCTTGAGCAGTCATGAGGGTTCCACGCGTGAAAAAAGGCCTTAAGTTTTGACTTATAAGTTGTTAATGTGGAAAGCAGATCTGACTTCATGACTTCTTCTGCCAATCTTTTAATGCAATGTATTCTCCAGACATCGTTGTTTTCATCACTGAGAATTCTGTACCAGCTTTTACAAACCAAAGAACAATTTCGGAGATCTTTCACACTTAAATAAGAAAAAATGTTTTCCAAAACAAGATCCGGAACTAACTCTGCAATAGAGTAACCCTCACAAACATGAAGATCGTTCATAGAATAAGCAACGTGTTCCATTATTTTAGGTGACTTGTTCGCACAAAACAAATTTGTTATCATCTTATCATCCTCCCCTTTAGCTTTTATATCGTAATATCTTTGATTATGATTAAATTAAACCCAAATATACGTCACGTCAAAACAAAACTGTCAAAATGCGGTTTCGGGTTTGTCAAATCAAATCAATAGGGGTGTTCACTGACAGGTCATTTACATTTATTACCCTACCTACACACTACTCGCGAAGTTGACCGAAGTTGGCCGAGGCGAGGTTAGCTGAAGTATGGGTTTCTGCAGCGAAGTGCCCCTCCACATTATCATATTCGCCCAACCTGGGTCAACTTCGCGTTTATATAGGAGGGATATACACGAACGGACAGGCACATTAATTGACACGATGCGACACAGCTGTTTTGTTCGTTTCTGCGACTTAAGTGAATTACTTATATTGCAACACTATGGCAACACTTCATTTTATGTCAATGTCATTGTCAGGCTTTAGCTTTAGAGCTTGTTACCTTGTTAGATGTACATGCAATGTAAATTGCAACGCTACGCAAGTCCAAATAAAATTGTGTATTTTTATGCAAGATCCTACCGCCAATATGCCTGGAATCGAAGCCGTTTCAAGCGATGAAGATTATATTATTACAAAAGCCAAAGAAGCCCAAAAGCATAACATACATTCCGCAAAGGCATGGATGCTTACAGCGAAAACTTTATTTCCCACAAATTTTAAGATACAATTTGAAGCCTATTTAATGGAAAAACAATCTGGTAACTTACAGGAGGCAGCAGAGTGTTTCACTTCTTTAATATTGTCGCGCCAAAACCTTTCTGAACTCTTGCCAGAAATCTCTGCAATAGCAAACGCTCTTAAAACATCTGAATCTAGTTTTTTGAGTCAAATGTTTGACAGAATATCCCCTGATATACAGTTAACCATCCTTAAAACAAGTGTAGAGAACAGTGATGACACTATGGAACACTGTCGGTTGTTAGTCTTGTTGCTGAAAAAATTCCCCCAACTTGGTGTTGACAGCCTTGTGAAAACCTTAATAAATGCAGAAAAATTCTTTACTGACAATCGTTACGCCAGGTTACTGGTGGTGGAAACTCTGCCCCTACTCAGTTCTTTAGAATCACCAAGGCTATTACAGCGGCTCCTGGTCAAAGCTATAGATTTTTACAACTCTTATGTGTATGATGAAACAGAACATGATATATCAGACCCTTGGCAAAGACTTTATGGTGTGTTAGATTTACTGGGGAGGCAGCTTAGTTGGGATCCTTACTTAATTAATTACAACAACAGTTTAAACAAGGAAACATATTTCCAGAAGCTTATGGCATTAAGGAACTGTGAAGATTGCCGTCAGTTACTATATTGTGGGACAACCTTCTTCTTGAGATCTCTCTATGAACAGAAGTCCCAAAAAGGAAATCATATTCTTATAGAGGCACTTACCGATCCAGACTTACTGCCATTGAAGAGAAGGAAAGCAGAAATTGAAGTTACTGGTGTTTCATCAAACCAATTCCAAGCTGCAGCTAATTGTTGGGAACTTTTGCACAGCAATGAAGTTATATCTCGGGAGTTCATGAAGTTAGCTTCACAGTTACAGATTAAACCTTGGGCTGAAGGATTTTCCCATGAACTAGCGCTGTATCAAGGTAGATACGAGGAGGCAATTCAAGCTCTGCAGGCTAATAATCTTGCTGCTAATATAATGAGAGTATCCTTTAACTTCTTCCACAAAAAGTATGAAGCATGTGTTGAGAGCATTCTAGTAGCTCTTCCACAGCTGCCCTCAGTGGAGGGAGTTCTAGAGACAGAACTGATTGTTGGTGGCACTCACAGACATCTACACTTCTTACCACTTACTAAAGTAGCCATAATGCATTATTTCTGCACATTACTGATAAGAATTCTGCTTAGCACTGGAAATACTTCAGATTTAACCTATGGTCACATATTAGTGTTAATGCAATTTGGATGGCCTCAAGAAGAAGCAGTTTTTCTTAATATTTTGGATATTATAAAGAGAAAGGGTGTTTTTCACTATCATTTATTCTCTGCATACATTATTCACATAGACATTTTGGAGGAACTGAGTTTTATGTGGAATGATCAGAATAATAGTGTTGCTTTGGATATTTTACCGAATTCCCAACAGCATTTGGGACAGAGAAGAATTGGCACTAGGGGTGCAGACAAGGGGGTCAAGGAAGATTTTAAACAAGCCATGAAAGCCCAAGTAGCAAGAAGTAATGAATCTATCATGAATTTAATGATACAGTTCATCACATCAGAGCGGTCTTATCTCCTTCAAATATTATGACCTCATTATCAATAAACACAATAAGTGTGTAAAAAAGTATGTTTTTATTGTAATATAGCAAATAAAGTATTCTGAAATTCTTATTCAAATATGTGTATTTTTTCTACGAACTTCCCTCGTAAGTGCCAACGGCTAATAAGAGATTACGTCGAGTGAAATGCAAACTAGTAATAGGAGAATTCTTCGTTGCAAAGGAGCGTAGCAAAAATTTGTCTTCCTTTTTCTCCACTGTACTATTTGCTGCATCTTCTACTGGCACCTCGTCAGTTATTGTGGTCATATCCCATAATTTGATGGTGCAGTCCAATGACCCTAAAAAAAAGAAAAGGAGCTGTCAAGAAGTGAAACCATTATGATTTTGAACTGTTCTATTTTGGACCGAATTAGGTATTTGCGCTGAATATGTAATGCTGTATTATGGTGTAGTTTTCACGCGTCTGGCATATCTTAAAATATAGGTACAGCACCAGACGTGATTGAAGCGGCTGCTTCGTCCCTTAGAAATCATCACATTAATGTAATTATCCAAGGTTGTGCAAACTCTTAGAGCCATCAAAACCGGCAAGTGTCAACCTCCCTGCAAACCTCAGACGCCATGACATAACTTTCCGTTAAATATTATGAAATCAAATGCAACTGATATATTTGGGTATAGCTTTGACACCAACAAGCTGGTTGCTCAAAGAAAAATATCACTCGCCTGATGCAAGAACGGTGCCGTCGCGGCTAAACGCTAGAGCGTGTAAGGGTGCGGTGTGCACGGGCGGCAGCGCGGCGGCGGCAGCGCCGGTGGACACGTCCCACACGACGAGCTCGCCCGAGCCGGGGCCCGAGCCGCCGCCCGACGCCAACCAGCGCCCGCACACCGAGAACTGGAGCGTGAAGATTGCGGACTGGAACAAATTAAACACAACAATTGAAAGGGAACGTCAAGTTTCCCCTGAATGTAAACAACATTATTACTAAAACTAACTACCTAATGTTGTAAAAAACAGTATAACTAAAACTACTTAATGTTGTTTCCATTCAACATCTGAACAAATGTCATAATCATAACGAGGTTGATGACTGCGTATAGAATGTTTCGAATGTTTGAGCTAGTGGAGGAATCTTTAGTACGGAGTTTTCTAATTAACACTTGCTTAATCCCTAAATATACGGTGAGATAACACACATTTACCTTTTGGCCGCCAATGACGGATAAATCCGTACCATCAAATACTTATTATATCTCCTTCCTTTACTCATTACTACAAGAATAAAAAATAATCACCTTGTGCCCAGTCATGATCCTCACTTGAGTCCCCGTCAAACAGTCCCAAACGCGGACTGTTCTGTCACTGGATCCTGTAGCTATGTAGTTCGAGTTTGGATGAAACTGCACACACTGCAAATAAAAATGAACTTATATTTTAAAAAGGCCTTCAGTAGAATTGTAGAAGTCTATCGGTTGCACTTTCTAATATACTTATTTATTTTAAAGGCAAAAACCCAATGGGTAGGCAAAAAATACTTTGTTTTTCGATTGCGATAAAATATGAGATGAAGAGACATTAACATCTCTGTACAATTAGATCTCTGATTTGCACCAACATCTAGTATATCTGTTTGGCTCCTATGGTTAGAAGAGATATGGTTGGTAGAGAATGCAATTTGGCATTACCTCCGCCATTTTTACCGACTTTTGTTTTGCGCAATAAAGTTTAAATAAATAAATAAATAACATGAGACAATAGTTTGTCACGAGAGACTAAATTTAATATAGGTACGTATTTGTTATGCCGTAAAAATCGTTTGTAGATATAATAAATAATAATTTGTTAGCCTCACATCAACATCCGTGAGATGCCCGGAGAATATCCTCAGGGGTTGATGGTGATCCGTGGCCCAGAGGCGGGCCGTGCGGTCGTGGCCGCACGACGCGAAGTAATGTCCGTGCGGGGACCACCGCACGTCCCACACGGGCCACACGTGGCCTCTGTATGCCACGAGACATGTCCAACATTGCAAGGACCACAGTCTCACTGAAAAATAAACATAAATGTATTCAAATTATAAAAACGGTATAAACTCACGTAAAAATTGTCAGGAACGGCCCGACATGTTTATGTTGCCTGGGGTGTATGAAATACCGTGTGAGTGTGGCAAGGCATACATAGGAGAGACGGGACGTAATGTTTCTGCAAGTACGTATACGTTCAGACAATCTTGCAGAAACATTACGTCCCGTCTCTCCTATGTATGCCTTGCCACACTCACACGAACGTATACGCAGTGTCATGAACATGTACGCGCTATCTGCGCGTGCGCAGAGGGCGGCAAGAAGAGCGATTAAAAGTGCAGTGGGTCGCGAGTCGCGTAGCAGCACGGATAGCTACCCCTGGTGAAGAGCTCCAAATGAGTTCGAAACATGTCGGGCCGTTCCTGACAATTTTTACGTGAGTTTATACCGTTTTTATAATTAGTAAAGATGTCTCACGATAGTTTTAATAACATTATAAATGTATTCATTTTGTAGTTATTGTCCCATACTATAATTTTCTTGATCACAACAAATACGGGACACATTGTTCAAAAATTTATTTAATTATCTTGCGTTGGTATGGTATTCGTGCGAAAATCGTGTGAGCTTAAGTTTGAGTTGTATATCAATATATGATTATTTATTTTTATTACCTGTTGCATCTTCGGAGCAGGATAACAGCATGGTCTTGAATGGGTCAAATGCAACTTTGTAGACTGGGCCTGAGTGTCCAAAGAGTGTGCGACAAGCATCTCTGTCTCGCTCCTCCATCATTCTTACAAGTACATCTCCTGTCGAAATTTACAAAGGTGTTTCTATGCCTCAAAACATAGTAATGTGATAGTACAGTCAGCATCTTAGTAACCAACAATTTTAGTATGTAATTTGATATATACCAGTAGTAAAATTGTTAGCTACTTGATGCTCACTGTGCTCACACGGGATAAGCTGAAGGCCCGACCACCTGTGGCAATCAGCTACAATTTTATTGATGGTGTGCTCAAGTGTTCATTGTGTGCACACAATTGGGTATGTCATGTCAGTCACACAAGAGCACACGAGCGCGGCCAACAACGGAGTTGAAGCAGTGGCCGCGGCCGAAACGGCCTAGGAGAGAATAATAATAACTATAGATAAGATAGATAACTAAATAGGAAAACTTTCCTTCTATGTAGTCAAATAATAAAATACACTATTTACCTGCTTCTCTGTCAATATCCTGCAATTTTTCGGCCGATTTCATGCCTCGTAGTCTTACTGGTGTCAAAGTCCATACCTGTTGAAACAAAATCTTTAGTGTAGTTCACAAATACAATGCAATAAGGAAATATAATAAAATACACACTTTTATGGTAGAGTTGTTAAAACCAACGGCTAGCAAAGTGGAATCATCACAGATATCAGCACAGGTGGCAGTGTGCCCACTATTGAGAAGGGTATAGAAGCAAATGGATGGTAAGCTCTCTGGTCCCAACTGCACTCTCTTTGCAGCCTCTCTGAGTGCTTTGCCTTTTTCTATTTTATCTGCTTCTTTCCTGTAAAGGTGACGATACATTACTTTAAACAAAATATAATACTTAAATATCTTATATATCCGAAGATTACTATAATAATTATAGATAAAAGTATTAGCATAGAGAGATATATGCAAACAACTTAAGTTATCTGCTGAATGATTTATTGTTCTATCTTCAGTCTACATGTGTCAATTAAATTATTACTTACAGCTCTGGGAGTGGAATTCTGTCATTAGGAGGTGCATTAGGATCAGATTTGGGTTTCTTCATGAAAATGTTGTCTTTCTTAGCTTTTTTCTTCTTTGGCTTGTCAGGGGTTTCCTCAGTATCTTCATCGTCTTCAGTGGGCACAGGTAGGATTTGTATGTCAGGCTCTTTCAAAAGTCCATAGTACACTTTCGTACGGTTTTCTGAATTTCAAATAAGAAATATTTTCAATTGGATTCATATGTATATTCCAAGAAAAGGCATAGAGTGGGCATATCATAAGGTAACCTATCGCAAATTCGAAACATTGTTTCCCCGCTGTATCGTTTCGCCCAATTTTCATTCGCCGGAAAGCAATTTTTCCTGAAACCTATAATATTTTCAGGATTTTATAAACATACCTAGTTTTAAAGAACCCAATAGGTTAGGATAGGTTTGTTTTATAATTATTTTGAAATATTAATAGTTTTGGAATAAATAGCTTTAGGGCAAATGAAAATTCGGCGAAACGTTACCTACAGCGGGGAAACAAAAATTCGGGATTATGATAGGTAGCCATATAATAAATATTAACGAGATAACAACCAATTATTACAAAATGTATACAACACTTCAGATTGTATCTACCGACGTGCCCGCTCCGGCATCATTTTCTTTGTACATACAATAAATAAATAAATAACAAGTGTCGGTCCTGCCCAAGGATAGTGGCGCTACAACTATGAATATTACACTAATGTGCATACGTATATATTTGCATTATTAAACGTCAGTAGCGATTTATCAAGAATTTGTCATCAACCAAATTCAAAACATTGTTTACCGGAATGGTGCTCAATCCTTCGTGATTCTTGCAAAATAAATACTGAATCCTATTGAAAAAAAATTCATCACTGTAGTTTTGGTTTTATTACGCAAAAATTACTTTAAATTTGCAGAATATTTAGTCCTGTTTCCTCTTTGTTTACATCAGTGACATCTATTGACTTTCAATGTCAGTTACCAAACATTTGTAGTTGCCAGTAAAATAAATAAGTAGTATTAGTACCACTAAAAATCCGGCGTGGGCTGAAAAAGACCGTTTGGCTATTTGACCAAGCCATGAAAGCCCAAGTAGCAAGGAGTGAATCTATCTTGAATCTAATGATACAGTTCATTACCTTGGTGCGGTCTTACCTTCAACAAATATTATGATCTCATTATCAATAAAAATAAAAATTCGGCAAATGCGAGTCCGACTCGCGCATGAAGGGTTCCGTACCATAATCTATAACAAGTTTGTTGTATGGGAGCCGCCCTTAAATATTTATTTTATTTTATTTTTAGTTTTTGTTGTTATAGCGGTAATAGAAATACATCATCTGTGAAAATTTCAACTGGCTAGCTATCACCGTTCTTGAGATACAGCCTGGTGTAGACGGACAGCAAAGTCTCAGTAATAGGGTCCCGATTTTTCCCTTAGGGTACGGAACCCTAACAATAAGTGTAAAAAAGTATGTTTTTATTCTAATATAGCAATTCTGAAAATTATTATTCAACAAATTTTATTCATAGTAATAAAAGTCAGTTAAAATTAAAAGTAAAATTATTTGCATTCCCAATAGTCAGGACTTTAGTACTAAATATGTTTAGAGATAGAAAATGAAGTCAAACCATTTCTTGGAGCTTCTCCCAGTATGCTCCCAGCACTGGCCCGTACTTGGGCCAGGGTCCGGCCTGGACCGTCATGGATGTCTATCTGGATGTGATTATTGATGATGTTTATGATGACAGTGGAACTCTTCTGTTCATGCAGGTATCGCTTGAGTTGTGAAGATGCATCTCTTGACATCTGCACTACAAATTTGTTGGTGCTGAAATTTAGATATTTTATTATGTACAATAGTGTTAAAGCTATATTGGATTTTTTATAGTGTCTCTGGCTCTCAACTAGCCAAACTAAATGTGTTGATTTCAAGATTAGTTGGAACGCCTCAGTTATATTACACGTAGATGTTCTGTAGGAGCTGACTTTTTCCCTGAAATCTCTTTTTGTGGACTGGATGTTCTACTTTAGTGAGCTAAAGTTGTTCATTGTTATCTCCAAAATACCATCTAACAGGTTCTGTAAAGGAACTTTATTACTTTAAATTAGTAATATTACCTGTATATCTCTGCCAGTTCATTGCCCTTTATTTGTTCCTTGCTTTTGACAATTGATATTTTTTTTAAATCTTCTTGATAATAATCTTCCTGCTCAGGGCCAAACTTATCCATGAAGTTGAAAGCATGTTCATTATGGTCATACAATATTAGGACCATGTACATGTGAACAAACACTGGATACAAAAGTGTTGATAGTTCATGCTGCAAAGAAAAACAAACTTAGTAACTTGAACCCTTATGATTGGGATAAACATGGCCACTCAAACATTAATATTATGTTTATATTGAAGTGATTTTTTATAGCTTTCCAGCCCAGACAAATGATTGAGTTTAGTTTGGATGTAGTGTGCCATATATATATATTAATTTTAGCTCTAAATATACGGAACCAAGTCAATTTCTTATGAAGTAAACTAGCACCTATGATTTTAATTGTTTCAATATCAAAGATACTGGTCTCAATGGTGCAGAATTAAAATTTCCAGATATGTGAAGCTAGTTAAACCAAAAAATGACACCTAGCCAAAAATTTGCCGTGTGTATCTCGGACATTAATTGTAAAAACTTTTTTACCTTGTGGGTGTCTAGAGATGTTTCAACAAACTTTTTCAAGCTATCATAAGCAAACTCATAACTATATGGATCACTTTCAGTATGATGTGCAGTCAAAATGTTGGCTAGCTCTACTTCTGGTAAATCTAAGTTTTCAATTTCAGCATCTCCCAAACTTGCTTCTCTCCTTAATATCTCTTCAGTACCCTGCAAAAAGAACAATAAATAAGTTTGTCAAGATTGAGAAATGTAAATAACTATGTTCGGTTAGCTTACCTTAAGATTATACTTTCTAAGTAGTTGTAACACCGCTAAAAGCGGCGTGGATTTTTCTCCCATTTTTTCGTAGTCCGTTAATTCGTATTTAATACACCTCAGCACACTCAAACTAAATAAAATAATTCAATTTGATTGCTTGTGCTAGCTGTCAGTTCGCTTCAAAGAGTATGTAATTTCCTGCTTGCTGTTGCTCATGTCACAGACTAATACTAACGCCATAGAGTAAATTATATAATACTGAGATAGAGTCATCAGCTTCCTTTGTGTACTAGCGCCATCTATTGAGCGAGTCTCGAGTTATCTGTGTCATGTACATATGTATATACATAGCAATCGCTATATGCACTGTACTGTAGGTACTTTCAATACATATTATATGATTCATCTCACACTTAACATAATAAGTGGGCTTTAAAACTAGTTATGCTTGTAGGAAGGTATAAAAAAGACACATTTATAATTAATTATTTTTATTTCATTAATTTTGGGAATCATAATTAGAACTAACGCTTACCACAGGTAGACACACACAACATTTTTACTGCTACCTTGACTTTAAAACGAGGCAATCGTGATCCATTACACAAAGCCGGGATCGAAATCCTTCCTGGAACTTCTGTCGTCGGAATCCAAGTTAGCGTAAAGGTCAACAACGTAGAGCAGATTCGCTAATATCCGTAAAGCGCAGCCGAAGTAAATTTCTTATACCCGTTTGAATATCCACCAGAAAACAAACTTGTCCATAATCCATATAAAGTAAACTGTCAAACAGCACTACGCTACGCGTTCCTCTACACCGAATTGTATTAACTAAGTAGTCTTTAAATTTTCTTTCTACTATTGTTTTTTTACATTTAAAAAAATCCGCATTTATCATTTTCCATTTTTTTTGTGGATATTAAATTTTGTGACAATTATCATATAACTGCTTAAAATATAATAGGTGAAATCTAAAAAATAAATGAGTGGAATGGAACGGGGATCTAATCTCAAGCCGTAATGTTGCCTGTAATGATAAATTAAAATAATGCTTCATAATCTTTCACAATAACTTATAATTATGTTTTTATTATATGTTTATTTATGGATAAAATAATAACATAAAAACAGATTTCATTTTAATAACACTAATTCAAATATTGAATTTAGCTCTATCTATTGAGCGAGTCTCGAGTCTAACCGCACGCAAGTTTTAATGTATGAAATCTGTAAAGTACTGAGTGAAATGCCCCTGACTAACGCTCGGTCTGAGTAGTAACGTAATTGAACGTAATGCTCATGTGTTGTGTTGGTCTACTTGCTCTGATTTTTGTCAATTTTGACTTGAACTAGAGTCGGACCACAATATAGAGCTGGGCGTTTTTTTCTCGGTGACGTTTCGTTTCATCGAAAACGCGTAACGACCCAGCTCTACTACAATAACTCTTCCAAGCTTGCTACCAAGCAAATGAACTGTCAAATACATAAAAAACTTGGCAATATTAACCAAAGACTCCAAAGATTAACCAACAATCTTAGTACCTGTATATTTTCATTTAAAATTTACTCATACAAACTTTTATCTTGTTTTAATCCCCTTAGATCCCTTAGAGTAAGAAGGTCAACAAACGCTGAAGTTAGTTTCGAATTACAGTATGTAAACACAACGCAACAGTTCTCCGAAATGTCTTTTAAAATTTATAATTTTTATAAATCTTTGGTAAATATTTTTTTAAATACGATTCAGATCAAAGCATAATCACCAAGATGTTTTTTTTTATTTATATTAAATTATTAAAATCTAATACAAGTTTAAAGATGAAGAATAATACATAAGTATCAAGACTAATTAGTGCCCTATCTTCAGTGTTGTCATATACAGATTTACAGATAAAAAATAAAATTGCTGGGGCAATAGTTGAACTTGACATAAAATAAAATAAAAAAAAGTGTGTGTGTCAGCTCCGACGCACGACTGGAGTTTACTCTTCAGGCCAGGCGCGCACCACTTTTTTGTCGCAGAAATAAGCGTACTTATGGGTTTATGAAAATCGTGGTGCGCGCACTCTCATATAAACCCATATCTTGCATTTATGCGACAAAATTATCGTGCGACTAAAATCTTGGTGCGCGCCTGGCCTTAAGAACGTTTATAAAATATATACTCAATACGTTTATTGCACATAATGATTATACAGGTGAAAGTAAATAGTTTAAGTATCACATTATGTACCCTGTTGGGCGCTGCAAACAAGAACGAAAAGGTAGGCACACTTTTTGTACAACCTGAATTCGAGCGCTGCGAGGAATTCGTTTGACCACTGGAATTGAATGTTTAAGCTCACTGATTTTTTCAGAAAAAGGCCTGATCTGACTTGGTTGTGAATTGCTTGCCTGGTGGCGACGTAATTGCGCCAGCACGAATGCCATGGGTTCTACTGATGTGTATATTAAGATTATTAAGTCCTTTCTGACCTTTAAAGAAACGAATCTGGGAGCAATGTGGGCACTGTACGGAATTCTCCAGCGACAGCGACACAGACCTGGAAGCGACATTCTGAGAGGAGCCCGTGCTATTAGGATTCATCAAGTAAACTATTAAAAAACGCAATAGATAAAAACTTACGGCTACGATAACAAATAAAGTATTTAAAAAAACCGCTCCAAGTTTCGGCATACAAATTGCCCCATAAAGTTCCTGGGGGAAGCGGTGGTTTATAATTGCACATATAACTAGATAGTACTCATGCACTGATAGCAATCACACTCGTAACATGATAGAGATTCACGCAAAATATTAGCAAAAACTTGAAAACAAAAACACATTTCTCAACTGTTGTAGATTGACAACTGTCAGTCAAGCTGCCCGATGCGCACTTGCGCAGCAACGCGCCGTGTAGGCCGCCGGCCGCCGCCGCAGTCTCCGCGGAGAAATTATGAATATGTTTCTTGTCTATGTTATTTGTTAAGCCTCTTGTGGTAATTTAAAATAAATAAATGGCAGAGAACAATTAATATTAATTTTCTCTAACGGGAGCCATGTTTTCCCGTTGCTAAGTACATTTAAAATATGAAATAAACATCTCGGTGAAGGTCATTTTATATAGGGATCTTAGTCTATATATTCAGTGTAGTGCTATGCGCGATCATAAACGGTCGTGCCGCAGTGCACAGTACGAATTGCCCAATTCGCGAATCGTGCAGTTTTAATCGCTGCCCGCATTGTCACTATGGCCTCCTCGCGAGAGTAGCAGGTCATAGTTAACGAATTATTAGCATTTATACAAAATGCCATCAGCACCATGGACGCGGACAGCATCGCGCAGATCTGCAAGTCAAGCTTCCAGGAGGAGGACATTTGCAGTGGCAAGGCGCTGCTCTACGAGACGCTCGGCAAGACTGCCGAGATGCCACCCCGCCGAAGGGATGGAGGCGTGAAGAGTCTCAAGGACATCATCTCGCTATTCCAGGCGACTCGTTCGAGCGAAGTGCCTTCGTTCGTGGCGAAGCAGCTGCACCGGCTGCCCCCCGTTACGTTCGACCACGTCGATGTCACCAGGCTGCTGAAGGATATTATGTTCCTGAAGAAGAGCCTGACCGAAGTCCAGACTAAGTTAGAGGTATCCAATAATACCATAACTGATCTGCGTTCTGAGGTAGTATTACTACGTAACGCTATTTCAGAATGTAGGTCAAACGATGCCTCGAACATAGTCGCACGTCACGGCGCGCGGAATGCATCCGTCAGCGACATCGCTGTTGCTGATGTAGCGGATTTCGTCGCGTCGCCGGCTGACCCGGCGCCGCTCACCCCGCGCCCCGCCGATCACCCGCCTGCTATAGAAGTGAAGGCGAGTACGTCACGTGTAAGCACTGTGACCCCTCAACGTGCTTATGCTGAGATCGCCGCAAAAAGTCCCGCTGTTTCAAGATCTAAGCAGCGGGCATCAAAAGGGGTGCAGAACCGGTGTGAACCCGTTCACAAGGATCTGCCGAAACCGGCTCCTCGGGAGTCAAAATGTGACAAGGATGGCTTCATCAAGGTGGAAAGGAGGAAGAAGCCGGCTTGCCGAAATCAGTGCGGTACCGCACCGACTGGGCCCAAACACCTGCTGCGTCCCGCCCTGCCGACGACGCAATTGTATGTGTCCCGTCTACATTACTCTACGAAGGCCGAGGAGATCGTAGAGTATCTACGTGTGAAGACCGGAATTATCCTGAGGGTCGTGAAGTTGGAGTCTCGCCACAAAGTGAATTTTAATTCTTATGTGTTGGGGGTTCCAGCTGACCAACTAACGACCTTCATGAAGGAAGAATTTTGGCCGAAAGGTGTTTTATTCCGGCGTTTCCGCGGTCGGCTATCCAACACCATGGACAACAACACATCGTGACCTAGTTATTTTAATATTTAATATGTATGTTAGATTGTAAGGTATTTATCTATGGGCCTTTGATGCCTGAAATAAATGAATTATTATTATTATTATTATAACGCTTAACGTAACGCATAACCTGCTAAATTAAGAAGTCGTATTTTTACCCCGATCGTATACTGAGATACGACTTTTTAAATTAGCACGGCAGATACGTTCGATTTTATACCCCTATTAGTGCCAGAGTAAAAACTAGACGCACCGGATGAGGGGTGACGGAAACCACGGAGTGGGGGAAAAAACTTTGCCCATAAAACCTACCGCGCGCTCATTCAGACCACATTTCCAGTTGAAGTCACTTGACAAGCGAAAGCTCTGCCCGTTTGACAAGTCAAATTGCCTAAATTTCTATTCTATTCTATTCTTTGTATCATCGTTCAATAAATTTCTATTGTAAGATTATTTGTTAAATAAAAAGCAAGTTTTGTTATAACATATTCTTTGTTTAAATTAAATCCACTCCTGATTCCTAAAATCAGAAAGTGGGATGCTTTCACGTGTCCTAGTCCGCTTTGTTTCCTGTAAGTTATAAAGGCAATTTGGCTCGTTGTATTTTAAACCAAAAGTTTTTTGTGTGTTTTGAATATTTCTTGTTCCAATGTCCTTTCAGAATACGGAAGTGGAAAAGTGAAGTGAAGTGAGTGTATCTGTGCGATTTTTGGTGAGTACGTTCCGATCTATTGTCTTGGAGATGAGTAGCAACGCTCAACAAAATTACTATTACGTTGTTGTTGTTTTTTTTTTACAATCGTTATTTATACTTTTTAGTAAATTTGGCTTGCTATCCTATTGTTTTTAACAGTATTGTGACCAATAATAGCCAATAATAGTAGCAGTGATTTTAATTTCTTTAATTGTTGCTGTCACCTACCCACTTGGAAAAAAAATAATCACATAAAGTCAATAACATGCCAGGGGATAGCAGAAGGAGTAGAAGTCGTTACCGTGATTCTTATTCTAGTCGACGCAGAGAACGCTCGCGAAGCCCCCGTGCGCGACATGCTTCTCCTAATAGTGTTTTGACCCAACAGATGCAACAAATTTTAGATCGTTTAGCGACATTAGAAGAACGTCGCCATACATTTCCGATAGCACCGCCTGAGCGCAGTGCTGTCACGTTGCCGGCGACATCGCCACCACCGCTGCTGCAGCATCAAATGACACAGGCCGCGCCTACGGCTTGTGATGGTGTAAGGAGTCACGACTCAGTAGCCCCGTCCTCTCCCGAGCGTTCCACAACTGCCACTACCGATCGAGCTTCCAACTCCAACGCTACTGATCGTATAATCGATGCTATACGATCCATCAACACCACGGTGAGATCTAACCAAGCTTATTTCATTTCAAATTTCGATCCTAGTGTTAACGACATAGGCACCTGGTGTGATGAAGTGGATCGTGCTAAAGTTTTGAACAACTGGAGCGACAACGAGTGCCTAGGTCGTATTGGGAATTGTCTTAAGGGTGACGCTAGGTCATGGCTCAATGAGTGGGTTACTAATGACCGCAGTTGGAGCAATTTTAAAAGGGAATTTAAGCCATTATGTCCTAAAAAGCCAGATATCGCGAACATCTTGTACGAGGTCATGAGTACAAACTCTGATAAGTATATCACCTATGCGGATTATGCTCGACGGTCTTTGCTTAGGTTACGTATAGTCAAAGGGTTAAGTGATGAGCTCATTTCGGCGATTGTGATACGAGGTATTACTGACCCACAAATACGCGCCTCTGCTACCAACGCGAAATTACTACCAAACGAATTAGTAGAGTTCCTTTCGATTTATGTAAAGTCAAATACACCCAATTCGAAAAAGATTAGTAATGCCTCGGATAACAATCGTTTTAAGAAAACCAACAACGATTCAAACCCTCGTAAGCGAAGATTTGAGGAAGGAAAATGTTTTGCATGCGGAAAACTTGGTCATAAATCATCTAACTGTAATAAGCGACAGAAACCTAACAATGTTAATAGTTCTGAAAAGAGTCAAAACAACGATTCAGCATCGATTACTGGTAAACTCGAGCCCTGTAGTTTTTGTAAAAAACCTGGTCATAAGATCGAAACTTGTTTTGCAAAACTTAAATCTGAATCCCGCAATACGATAAATGTTAACTTTTGCCGTGAAAATCCTAACACTCAACGTAGTGACATTGTCGTAGCGGTTATACAGGGTGTACCTGTCGATATTCTTATCGATAGCGGTTCGAGTATATCACTAATTTCTTCATCATTATTAAAACATTTCAAATGCGCACGCAAGCCTGCTTTCAGGGTTCTAAAAGGCATCGGTGGTCAGGAAATCGAATCCACATATTATGTTACTTTACCAATTGAGTTTGATGAAATTACTCTGGAAGTAGACTTGCATGCAGTATCCCCTGAATCTATGAACACTCCTATTATTGTCGGTACTGACGTATTGAATCGCGAAGGTGTTACTTACGTTCGTACGCGCGACAAGCAGCACCTTACTTGTGAGGCTCTACTTACACATAACGTAATGAGCGCCACATCAACTAACGAAGTCCCTATCAACACCTCTTTGACCGGTCAAGATTTAAAGAAACTCCTGGACTTGATTGACGAATTTTCAAAATCTTTTATTACTGGAACAGCTACTACTACTGTCAATACTGGTAGCATGTCGATTAAATTAAATAATAGCACACCTGTTAACTATAGACCCTATAGGCTTTCACATCCTGAGATTTTGAAGGTTCGTGAGATCATTCAAGAGCTTCTTGAAAAGAATATCATACGCGAATCCGAATCAGAGTATGCGAGCCCGATACTATTGGTAAAGAAAAAGGATGGATCCAACCGCATGTGTGTTGATTATCGGAAGTTAAACGAGGTCACAGTTAAGGATCGTTTCCCGTTACCGCTAATTGATGATCATATTGACCGACTGGGCAAACACAAATATTTTACAAGCCTAGATATGGCTACAGGGTTTCATCAGATTCCTATGGATGGCGAATCGATACCCCTTACAGGGTTTGTAACACCAGAAGGGCATTTCGAATATTTAAAAATGCCGTATGGATTAGCGAATGCACCTATTGTCTATCAGCGCATTATATCAAAAACCCTTCGCCAACATTTGGAATCTGGTAAAACCCTCGTATACATCGATGATGTACTTATTCTGAGTGATACTGTAGAGGAGGGTCTCTCTACCTTACGTGATGTTCTCCGGACGCTAACTGACGCTGGCTTTTCTATCAATCTGAAAAAATGTTCCTTTCTCTCGACCCAAATAGAGTACTTAGGGCGTACTATAAGCCAGGGTCAGGTGCGACCGAGCAAACAAAAGGTTAAGGCTCTTGTTGAGGCGCCAGTTCCAAAAACTGTCAAACAAGTTCGTCAGTTTTTGGGCTTGGCGAGCTATTTTCGGCGGTATATAGCTGATTTTGCTGCAAAAACAGTTCCTATTACAAAACTGACAAGAAAGGGGGTTCCATTTTTTTGGGGAAGTGAGCAAGAAGAGGCACAGCAAAACATAATCGCACAACTCACGAGCGAACCCGTTTTAGGGATTTATGATCCCGACTTGCCTATTGAAGTCCATACGGATGCCAGCTCCATCGGTTATGGTGCGGTGCTTCTTCAGGTTCACGTTAACGGTCACAAACAAGCAGTGGGTTACTTTAGCAAACGGACTCAAGGTGCCGAGCCGAGGTACCATTCCTATGAGCTCGAGACCTTGGCCGTCGTCAAGGCCCTACAGCATTACAGACACTATCTGGTAGGCAGGAACTTTAAAGTCGTAACGGACTGCAATGCGCTTAAATCTACGCAGCAAAAAAAGGATTTACTACCTCGTGTGGCCAGATGGTGGATGTACCTGCAGGACTTTGACTTTACTTTGGAATACCGAAAGGGCACTTCTATGTCACACGCTGACTATTTGAGCCGAAATCCTGTCAATGTTTGTGAAACTCGCAAACAACAGAATTGGGCTCGTATAGCTCAAGCTGCTGACGAAGAAACCCAACAGCTTGTCCAGAGATTGACAGACGGACAATTAGACTCTACCCATTATGTTCATAAAAATGGACTGTTGTACTACAAGTACAGTCCAGTGGGAGAAGAGGCTAAGCTTTTGTGCTACGTGCCAAAAGGTCATAGACTCAGCTTGCTCAGAATCTTTCACGATGAACATGACCACATTGGGGTTGAGAAGACGTTGGAACTCATTAAAAAACATTTCTGGTTCCCATCCTTGAAATCATTCGTTCAAAAATACATTAACCACTGTCTTGTGTGTATTACACATAAAAGAGTTCCAAGGGCTCCTCAACAACTTATACATTCTTGGGAAAAGCCGAACACCCCTTTCGAGATAATCCATGCAGATGCGTTAGGCCCACTGCCCCAGTCAAACGGTTTCAAATATGTGCTCATTGTAATAGACGCTTTTTCGAAATTTTGCCTTTTGTACCCTATGTTTGGCCAAGATGCTATTGAATTAAAACAACACTTTACAAATGTTATCTCTTTATTTGGAGCACCAAAATTAATTGTAGCAGATCGGGGTAGGATGTTTCACAGTACTGTATTCACAAACTTTGTAACAGAATTGGGCATTGACGTGCATCTCATCACACCGGAGATGCATCATTCAAACGGGCAGGTAGAACGCTACTGTAGAACATTACTAAACATGATTCGTATACAGTGCAATTATCGGCAAAATGAATGGTCTGATGTTATGTGGCGACTGCAACTAGTTCTCAATATAACAAAACAGAAAACTTCCCAGCTGTCACCCATGAATTTGTTAGTGGGTATTGAAGCCGCCACACCTCTTCTGAGACGATTGGTTCGAGACATCGCCCTAGAAAACTCTCACCCGAACAGAGAGGCGTTAAGAGAAATACACAGGCAAAGTGCTTCCGAGCGTTTGAGAATAAATCAGCATCAGCAGGACGCCACTGTAAACGCTGGCCGAAGACCCTCTCGAACATTCGAAACTAATTCCATTGTTTTTGTGATCAAACAGGCACAAGCGACTGGCAAGCTCGACTCAGGCATGCGGGGTCCATACCGAGTGGTCAAGACGCTTCCCCACGGTCGATATGAGTTGCAACTATTGGCCGGCTCTTATGGAAAATCGACGCAAGCCGCAGCGCAGTTTATGGTGCCGTGGCGTGGGGAGTGGACCCCCGAGACGTGCGCTGCCTACTTTGAGGGTAAGCGTTTAACATATGTGTGATAAGCTAACGCAGTGCCTATGTCATACATACGTAGACTTTTCGTGATATGCTAACGTCGTGCCTATGTCACGTAAAAGTAGCGTTCATATTGTGCTTAGGTACAATTGTATGAACGTTGTTGTGGTTCCAGTCTCACTGGACTGCTTTGATGGGAAATAAGCCAACGTAGAGCCTATGTTTCTCGTTAACAGAGATAGCCAACGTAGTGCTTCCTCTCTGATGTTAATGTGAACTATGCTAACGAAGTGCCTATTGTTCACCCTATAAAAATGTCATAAAACTGCAAGGTCTGTTTCGGAAGTTATAGAATGTTTCGTTTGTCGTTGTTGTTGCAGGCGCAGAATCAGACGATGCAGACCCTACGCCTGAGTCAGTCGCTATACATGGTGAAGAGATTTCTAACGAGAGGGAGATAGAACCTGTGCCTGGCCCCTCCACCCGACACGATTAGCCAGAGAAATAGGAGAACGAGGACGTCCTCCTGTCAGGAGAGGCCGTATTAGTGCCAGAGTAAAAACTAGACGCACCGGATGAGGGGTGACGGAAACCACGGAGTGGGGGAAAAAACTTTGCCCATAAAACCTACCGCGCGCTCATTCAGACCACATTTCCAGTTGAAGTCACTTGACAAGCGAAAGCTCTGCCCGTTTGACAAGTCAAATTGCCTAAATTTCTATTCTATTCTATTCTTTGTATCATCGTTCAATAAATTTCTATTGTAAGATTATTTGTTAAATAAAAAGCAAGTTTTGTTATAACATATTCTTTGTTTAAATTAAATCCACTCCTGATTCCTAAAACCCCATAATTTTCATACCCCGGGCTTATATATGAAAATCGAATCTTAAGGAGTAAACTCCAAAAAATATTGAAAGAGTGAAAATTGTTGAAATCCGACGTACACAACCAAACCACTGAACCTTGGTATGATGTGTGATTCAAAGTAAGTGTAAATTCGCGCGGCTTAATTTTTGCACGATCGCGATGTAAAGGTTTACTCCGAAAATTTAAATTCCTAGTTTGTAAAGCACGATCAACATCGATCATCGGTCCATCAGCGGTCGGTCGGTACTAAGGTCGCGGATGAGTCGCGGTAATGGGTTCGGTTGTCGTGTCCGAACGTCTATAACAACCTTTATTTGATATTGTTGCCACACAGAAATTTGAAAAATATACAGTTCTAAAGTTCTATATAAATACTCATGCGAAATCTGTCACATAGCATTAGTTTTTCTAAGGCGGGAAAATCAAAATAACAATAACTGCAACTGTTTGCTCCTCTAATAACTAAAGCACTAGAAACCTTACTAAAATAAAAACTCGGTAACCGCTCTCTTATTCACATTTAGCAATACAACGTGAACGAGAGTAAGTGAAACCAAAAATCCCTCATGGTTTTTATTATTTCGGAATGAGTCACAACTTAAAATGTCAAATGGTTGTAATTGGTTCTAATAATGCTACTAAATTAAAAATAAGTACATGATTCATTTTATTTTTCGTGGCGTTTGATCAACTTAAAATGGTCGCATTGTTATGGATCTGAAGCTTTTCGGTTGCTCGGTTGAATTTGTGTAAATTTTTAGGAAAATAATAAAGAAACCTTTCGAAAATATATGTTTCGACTCGCTAGAATTTCTAGGAATGTGTTTTTAACATGGCATGTGTGGTTGAAAGCTGCAAGTCTCATACAACACGGAAAGAAAATACGAATGAGTTAGTTATTTTTCATCGGTGAGTTTTGATGTAAAATTTGCATTATTTGTTGATAATAAAATAACTGTATTGTACAAAATATTATGAAAATTATGGTAATTCGAGTTTCCACATATATTTTGGACTATTTTCTCTTATTTTTGTACAATATTAACAAACAGTTGTGGTTATCGTAGTGATGTAAGAAATTGTATCGATATTGTTGACCAACCATACATTTTGTTTTAGATTCCCCAAAGATGAAGCGGTGAAAAATATATGGCTACAACGTATTTCAAGATGCAACTGAACACCGAAAAAACATAGCCGCATTTGTTCAAATCATATTACGGTGAATTCATTTGTATCCAATGACAAAGTTCGGTTTAAGGAATCTTTATTCTCATAAGAATTACAAAAAATTCGCTTACATGAGAATCATTACAAAATTTCCAATCTATACTTAGCGTGCAGTACCTATTTTACAATAACTTAGATAATTAAATTACAAATAATTTACAAATGTGGGTAGTATTAAGTCAAACGAGTATACAAATTACTTTGTTTTGCGCTTGGCTTCATAGTATTACAAAGTTGCATCGTCGGTTGAGTTAATTTTGCACCCAGTGTCCATGCTAAGCCATGCATACCGGGTGCAAACTTTACTCAATCAAGTAATAGTACAATAACCGGCCGGCCGTAGATAACAGTTGCCCCAGGAGTATGTTGATGGCACCGAATGGATGCGGCATTATAGCAGATATTTAAGTACAAGTTTAGGCACAATATAAAAGTTGTGAATATATTTTCTACATTTTTTTTTTTACATTGGTAATATGTTACGTGTAGGTTAATAATGTAAGGTAATCTAACGATCAATATAATGACAATTAAAATTTGTTTTAATTGTTATTATAGTAGCTTCAAACTATTGTTTTTAAATGTATTGTACATAAAATGTATTATGATAAAAAAAAAAAACATATATATATATATATATATATTTTCTTGTGTTTGTAGCTAGTTTGCTAGAAACTAAATAAAACTATATCAAAGCGGTGTTATTCTTAACATATCGTTTACATTTTGTTTTGAATAAACTTAATGACTTGATATTCCTTATGCCTAAAGGCAGTTTATTATACAGCTGACCACCCTCTTGTGTTACGTTTCGACGTCCATAATTTGTTCTCGACCGGCCAATTACTATATTTTCGGCATTTCTATTGCGATAATTATGAAGATCTTTCTTTTTAGTAAAAGTAATTTTGGAATGTATATCTTTGTGCAAAATTTTTCTTATTAGTATACAAATATTGAGAGTGTATAGCTGCTTAATAGACATCAGTTTGGTCTCATCATAAACTTTAATAGTGGGAGTTAAGTAGTCATAGTGGAACAGTTTTTTGACTAATTTGTTTTGCATGCGTTGTAGCTCTTTAAGATGCGTTTTGGCAGTACTACCCCATATTTCTATAAGGTATTGGAGGTGAGGTCTTGCCAGTGAATTATAAATCATAAAAGCTACTTGACATGGAAAACAACGGACAACTCCACTCAAGGAACCTATTAGCTTAGATAATTTACTTTTAACTTGTCCTATATGTGCTTTCCAAGTCAAACCGCTATCCATCATCAGACCTAAATATTTCTCCTCGCTGATGTGTTGTAATATTTCGCCATTAATTTTGAGTGGTTCGAAGGTGGGAATGGGTTTATTTTTGGCTTTAAATATTATGAACGAAGTTTTCGATGCATTTATTGTTAAAAGATTATACTGAAACCAGTCAAATAAAATAGTCAGGTCTGCTTGTGCTTTAGTCAATACATCATCAATGGAATTTCCGTAGTAGAATAAACAAGTGTCGTCTGCGTATAAAGTTAGGTCTCCGTAAAGAGGAACTTCCTGTATGTTGTTAATATAAATTAAAAATAGCAATGGCCCCAAAATGGAGCCTTGAGGCACACCGCAAACGATGGGAAGTGGTTGACTTTGATAATCATCTATTTTCACTATTTGGGATCTACTTGTTAGGTAAGATTCGAATATACCGTAAGCTGTTTCAGTCACACCGATACTATTGAGTTTTTTCAAAAGTAGGGTGTGGCTAACCGTGTCAAAAGCCTTCTTTAAGTCAATAAAAACTCCTAGGACAATGTTTCGTTTATCAATGTTTGACTTAATAGAAGTAACAAGATCTACTGTTGCAGCGAGAGTATTAGATTTATGTCTGAAACCATATTGGCGCTCAGAAAGGAAGCCGATTGTTGTAAGATGCTTGTTAAGTCGGTCATAGAGAATTTTCTCAAAGATTTTGGACAGTACAGGCAAAACAGATATAGGGCGATAGTTATTTACATCAGATTTTGTTCCGGATTTAAAGATTGGAGACACTTTTGCAATTTTTAAATTGTTGGGGAATGTGGCGTCATGCAGACATTTATTTATGCATTGAGCTAGTTCAACGGATATAGCTTTCTTAAGGGATTTAATCACCTTAGTGCTAATTTCATCTATACCTGTGCTGCTATTGGAATCAAGATTGTCTATATGTTTTTCGATTTCATCAGAACAAGTAGGCTTCAGATTGGATAGTATAACATTTTGTGCAAACTTAGTTGGTATTGTATTACTTATATTATCATGATATTGAAGTGGAATTTTGTCTGCTAAAACAGTACCGATGGTAGAAAAGAAAACATTAAAATATTCGCAGATAAGATTTCCGTCAGTTATAAGTCCTTGAGTAGTAGAGATTCTCGGAAGTGTACACTTGTTCTTTAATTTGTTTGAGGCCAGGGTGTTGATGAGGTTCCACGTCTTTTTCGGTTTGTGATGACATTTTTTGAATGCGTCCAGGTAATAATGTCTCTTCGCACTGAGAATATTTTTGGTTACTTTGTTCCTTTCAGATTTGAAGCTTTCTTTAAGTTTTTCGTCGTCAGGATATTTTTTTAGTTTATGCCATAGTTGATTTCTTCTTTTTATCCCTGTAGTAATTGTTTTGTTTATCCAGTCATTCTGAGGCAGATTAAGTATTTTAGTTTTTGTTTTTGTATTCATATGTATGTTTTCTTTTATAAAGTTCTCTAGTTCCTGGTAATCGTGGTCTTTATTTTTCAGTTGTGTTAAGTCAAAATTTTCCCGCAAATTAGCGTAATCTACACACTTATACTCAACTCTCTTTTTTGGTACTGGCGTCTGTTTTGTGAGAGAGGCATAAATTTGTTTATGGTCTGAGAACGATGACTCGACGACTGCGAGATGAAAGTTATTGTTTTTTAGATTAGAGCTTACATGGTCCAAGATTGACCACGTTGTAGATGTTTCGCGGGTACAGTATTGTTTGTTTACTTTGTTGCTTATTTTGTAACCATTTTCGCTCAGCATTCGCTGGTACATTTTGGTAGGTTTATCTTCTTCCAGTAAGTCCAAATTGAAGTCTCCAAAAATAATTACCCGATCTTTGCGCTGTAGTTGCAGTTCGAAATCAGAAAGAAAGTCTTGTATGTTTGTGTGGCCAGGTTTGTATACCACTCCAACGTGTAGCGCATATTGGTCTAGATACGCCCATGTATAGTTGTTTCCTGCAACATATCTATTCTCTGTCATACTGTGTTTTAAGTCGTCATGGACATACAGGGAAACACCTCCTCCTCGGCTGTCGTCTCTATAGCTATAATAATGCGAATAATTTGGCAATTGTAGAGTCAAGGCGTCGTTTTCAGATCTCATCCAAGTTTCGGTGAGAAGGACCACATGTATTTTATTTTTAATGGATTTCAGGATGCATTTTAATTCATCGAATTTTCCCGGTTTAACAATATTGCGTGCATTTGCGTAGAAGAAATTCAATGATTTGTTTGTGGTGGTAATATCGGAGTAAGTATCAGTGATTTGGTATGAAATGTTTTCAATAACAGGCTCTAAGAGTTCTCCGTCGGATACTTGCCTGCATTGGCTGGAACGGAGTTTTTTGGCACCGATTCGACTATTCTGGGCTCACCTTTTACATACTTAATACTCAGGTTCGTCTCTCCATTCACCGTTCGGGTTTCCAAATCTTGTTTCAATTGTTTCAGGATCTCCCTTTGATGCGGCGTCTGGTCGGAGAATATTTTAATATTGGTTGTTGCGAGTTTGCTTTTATTTCGCAAAATAAATTTGACCGTTTCATCCAATTTAAAGCATACTTTAATAGGTCGGGTTTTGTCTTCCTGATATTTACCTAGACGGATGACTTTTTCAGGTTCGGGGCAGTCAGTTTTTATTGTTTTCGTAATTTTCTGTACTTCTTGTTTATCAGAATGTATTCTATCAGCTAAAGTTTCGAATGTTGACTCTTGTATGCCAGTTATAATTATATTTTTTGCACGATTAGTACGTACTTGACATTCGAGGACCAAAGCATTGTAAGATACAGGCGTTCCAATACATTGTCCATTGGAAGATTTAAGTACATCTACATCTTTTTCTAAAGCTTCAATTTTCATTCCTAGAACGCTGTTTGTCTCTGCTAAATTTGATATTTCATTTTTTAATCTGTCCTGTTCAACTGCCATACACTCCATGCTACTGCAAATACTGTTCATTTGAGTTTTAATAGCACCTACATCGTGACACAGTCTGTTTATACTTTCCGTTTGAGCTTCGCTACTCGACATTAGAAGGGACATCATGTCTGCCATTTGTTTCTTGAGATCCGATAATTCATGCATAATATTTTCATTTCCATCGTGCGCCTTACGTTTATTACGAAAAGTTATTTGATGGCTATCAAACTCTGAAGTTGTTGATAAGTTCGGCTGTGATCCACTTAGTAGCGGCATGATGCCTCCTCCATTAGGTGAGCGTAGGTGACTCATTGTAGATCCTTGGCAAGTCACTTGTTTGGTCGCTGCACAATTTAAGCGCACGGTGGTTAGACTTAAATTGATATCACTTCACTCTCACTTTAAGTTCAGTTTTAAATGTTAGTGATTTATTTATTTTCTTTAAAGTTATTAGTTTCGATTGCACTTCACATTAGGCAAATTTAGAACCTCTAGACACTTCTCTTTAAGCTCAACTTTGAATGTTACTGAATTAATAAAAAACCGGCCAAGTGCGAGTCGGACTCGCGCACCGAGGGTTCCGTACAAACACTTTCCATCCCTAAGTGGTTAACTTAAGTTTGCACCTGGTATGTATAGCGCCCCATATAAATTAGGTGCAAAGTTAGGTATTAATAGGTATTAAAAAAAAACTACTTACTAGATCTCGTCCAAAACAATTTTCGTTGGTAGTTTTTATGGTAATGTACATCATATGTTTTTTTTAGATTTTTCATTTTCTTATTTTAGAAGTTAGAGGGGGGGGGACCAACTTTTTTCCACTTTGGAAGCGTCTGTCACGCAAACTACTCGGTTTAGAAAAAAAATATTATAGAAACCTCGATATCATTTTTGAAGACCATAGATACCCCACAAGTATGTGTTTGATGAAAAAAAAAATTTTGAGTTTCTGTTTTAAGTATGGGGAGCCCCCAATATTTATTATTATTTTTTTATTTTTGCATCAAAATCTTAATGCGGTTCACAGAATACATCTACCTACCAAGTTTCAACAGTATAGCTCTTATAGTTTCGGAAAAAAATGGCTGTGACATACGGACGGACAGACGGACAGACAGACAGACAGACAGACAGACATGACGAATCTATAAGGGTTCCGTTTTTTGCCATTTGGCTACGGAACCCTAAAAATGGATAGATGAACAACACGTCCGTACTGCACGCTCGTTTCGGCGGATTTTGTTTCGGCGAAGTTAAATATCGGCGACTAAAAGCAAATGCTATACCTATAAATTTACCTGACGAAACAAATATGAATGAAATGACAATGATTCTCTTGCCATTGCCACATAAGCATTGACATTTATGGTCTGAATGACACACCTCGTCAATTTCATTAAGCAAAAAATGAAGGTTCGCTTTGAGGCACAACTGCCAAGTTATTCGTTTGCAGACGCGTTACAGTATTGTAAAGATAATAGAATGAATTGAAAAATGCGAAGGCACAATCAAATTCTTACGAATTTTCTACCATTTCTTCGATATTTTCAATAGTCTTAATATGTATTCGAAGAAACTGAAACCTTTTTGCTCCTGCAGAGTCCTATTAGAGTATATAAAAGAAATAAAAACACCTGATGGCACATATCTAATAAGTTTAAATCGAAAAACGGGAGTTAATGGATAAAAAAATCTGGTATGCATAAAATCAAATAAAAAATAAATAAAGAAAATAACTGTTCTGAATCGTACTTCTGGAAAGTCACTGGATTCTATTAACAAAAGCAGTGGAAATGTTCGCATTGTATGCGATGACATTGAGGACTCAAACTCGGAAACGTTATCACATAATAATATTTATTTGGATCACGATTATACAGTCTTCCCCAGTGTTAAGTGAATTTTCTGCAGACATTGTGCATTATATTGCAGGTTTTGTCGTCAGAAAACTTTGAAGAACTCTAAAATGCGAAACATGTCTGGAGTGTTTATGTTACGATCAAAAACTACATTCAAGGAGAGTCACTAATATCAGTTAAAAATAGAGGAGGTTTAGTCAGGCCGTCTACGGATGTTACAAAAATATGTGAAGCTGCAGAGAAAATCATAAGGGAACACAAATCCAAATCTGGTAATCAATGTCTAGGGACCACTAAGCACTTCATGTTTATTACCAACCAAGTTTGTGGTTCTTTGCTATTTTCAAATATTTTTGAGAGTTTAATTGAACACTCATTCGAACAGGATTTTGAGGATAATCACAGAAACTTGTTGATAAAAGTAATTTGCCGATTGTATTCAACTATTCGAATCCAGCACCTGACAAAACAAATAGGCGAGCCTGCTCATAGAATCAGAAATCATTTGACAAAAACTATTATATTCCAAGAACAATGAACGGGTGTAGACGACTATATTATTATCTACCTGGGACAAACGATCCAGCTGTGTAGGTTGAGTTTTGAAAATGAGGTCACTCGTCGAATCCAACTCGGATGGGCAGCATTCGGGAAGCTGCGGAATATCTTCTCGTCCCAAATACCGCAGTGTCTTAAAACGAAGGTTTTTAACCAATGTATGTTGCCAGTGATGAAATACGGTACTGAAACGTGGTCACTTACAATTGGCCTCATAAGAAGACTCAAAGTTACTCAAAGGGCAATGGAGCGAGCTATGCTCGGACTTTCCTTGCAGGATCGAATCCGAAATACGCATCCGATATACGCAAGAGAATCAAAGTTGTAGATATAGCTCAGACAGTCGCCAAACTTAAGTGAAGGGGTGAGCCCTGAACATAATTATTATAATTATTAAAGAGATAAAATTTGTTGTATTTTGACTAAATTTATTAACATTGAAACATTTTTGTAATAATGTTTTTGGTCTTGTCGCCTAGTTGTCGCCGCGATCACAGCTACTATAAAATAATAAAAAATCGCCTTTAAAAGTATCATTTTTTTCTACTCCTTTATCGTTCTGCCACCAGCACCGTACCTAAAGTACCCTCTATATGATGGTAAAATAGTGTACGGTTTGTATTACTTGTTGATTAAGTTGAAAACGTATTTTATTGCAACCACCTCGAATTTTAAAATATGGCTATTTTTATTTCATATAATTAATCGTAAGTTTTAAACTTTAACTGTTGTTGTTTTTTTATCGATATTGAAGTCGACATAGCAACATCACTAGCATTAAGAATGCTAGTAACGAACTAGTGACAACCTTCTAAATATCGAATCAACAAATGTATTTGCATCTCATTCTGACACATTTTCAATGCCGTAAGTCAAAATAGTACAAACTCATGTTTTCTGCTGCTATTTTAGTACGGTTTCTAGTGCTTTAGTTATTATTCTGAGGTTTGCTCTTAGTGAGCTAGTGAGCGGTGTTCACTATATAAGCGTATATAAACGTTATACCAAATATTTTTTATTATAAATAATACCGCATTATTACATTCCTGTGAGGTTTTAGGTTGTAGATTATTTAGGAAAATTAGTACCTAACACATTATTGAAATATAATGAAGTTTGGGCTCTTGCATGTAGGAGACGCCTGATTTTTTGACATACGCCATATAAACTATAATAATATTATACTCTATGTTGTCTCACACTAAGGAAGGAATTTCAAACTTAATAATTAATCATTAAAACAGCAATGAGGTGCCCATTATTTTAAAACGAGGTACTTACCTGATTTTTTCTTAGTTTACACAGTTGAAATTCGGAAAGGGCACATTAAAATGTAAACAATTTTCAAATATCCCAATTTTTTTTCGAGTAACTACAACTACCAAATGACTGAATAACTAGTGTTGTTTTCACGGTGTGTTACGTTGCGTCAACTCATGTTCTAAATTTAAAATCGATGCAAAATATACTCAGCTACAGTCCGACCAAAAAGAGTAGGAATTAAAAAGTGGCAATACTGTAGTGTCATCCCCGTTTTCTTATATTGTTTAGAAAGGGAGGACACTACAGTATTGCCACTTTTTAACTTCTACTCTTTTTGGTCGGACTGTACATGTACCTACACACAATATTGTTTAAAAAAATGTACGAAATACATTTTGACGCAAATTAGACAGACTTCCCACTATCATAGTCACTTTCATCCTTTTGCGCGGGCTTAAGCTATTACTATATTTACTATTTATCGATATATTTATTATACTTGCGGGCGATGCATCACACTTCAACGTGTGACTGGGATAGCAAAATTCATTATCAATGTTATAAGAGCGAGAGCAACAGAATGTTAAAATTTACCAAAACCTGCTAAAGGAAGGTATTTCTATTTGTTAAACAATAACAGTAATGTTTTTTGTTATAGTATAGGTAATTGTCTTGACAACCCAATGACTGACATTACGCACGTATTTTTGCGTGTAGTTCGGAGAATATATATTGATGTTTGTAAGGTCAGCCCTAGTACTGGCTGACCTAGGTGCGTCCACACTTGTATCATTTCGCCGATCCGATCCCCGTTGCGTATCTCCACTGCGTATCGTGCTGTTTGGACGCTCCCTGCGGGCAGTCCGTATCATTTGCGCCGTCGCGCGAAGAAACGCGTCCACACTTGCCGTATCGCATCCTCGTCGCGCGTCGCGTATCGCCGCACCGATCATTTCGGCGTGCAGTATAGTATCGTAGCACCGTATCACCGCCCCGATCATTTTGCCATTTCATTTTCGCCGAACATTTAATTTCGTTTGTGATCGTTGTTCTGTGCGGAGTTGCGTCCCATTTAAAAATGTCACCCGCTGAGATCGCTAACTGAACCTTGGGACAGAAATATTCTTGAGTGGGGGCCGTGTACCGGAAGTCGCAGCGAGGAAGGCCTTCATTTTTGTCATCTGCTCATGGAGATTTAGCACATGACTGTGGTCGTTTTATAATACATAATGCGGCAGAAAGGTTCTCGAGTGGAAACCGCGTGCTGGAAGACGCCGCGTGGGGAGGTCTTCGATTAAGGCACCCGCTCACGGAGACATGGCCTTCGTATGGCTGTGTTTGTTTTATGGCATGCGGCAGAAAGGTTCTCGAGTGGAAACCGCGTGCTGGAAGACGCCGCATGGAAAGGCCTAACAAAGTAGACAGTCCACCAGTGGTATGGTATTTTTTAATTATCGTAAAGATTAAGGATTAAAAACCAATGATCGCAGCGTGGATCGATGACTCAAATAGCGCCTTTGATGATCGGGCAAAAACCCATTCGAGATGGATCACGGCCGATCCTCACCCCGTATCCTCACCGCGTATCATGAACGGAAGTGTGGACGTCACGCCGTCGCGATCATGCAATACTTTCCTGATCGCGAGTGTGCGGGGTACTGAAGATACGCGTATCAACATGGACGGCGCGACGTCCACACTACCGTTCATGATGTTACGCGGTGAAGATACGCGACGGGGATCGGATCGGCGAAATAATACAAGTGTGCGCCCCCCCCCCCCCCCCCCTAATTTTTCAAGGACAGGCCAAAAAATATGGCAAAATTCATGAAAATGAGGCCTTATAAGTATTTTCAATGAAAACTATATTGAATGAAATCGGTCGAGCCGTTTTTGAGTTATCGCAAAATTTCATAATTTTCTTTAAAATGACGTAAGTGCCGCGCGGTGTCCTTATACTTCGAACGTTACACGTATCAGTTAAGTGCCATACTGCATTAAAACATTCCGCTCAATCTGGCGCGTATAATCGATAAGTTCCAGAAGGTAATAAGTAATAAAACTTTTTATAGAGCTTGAAATCTTCCTCGTAATTTAAACCTCGGCCTTAAAACAGCGGTTTTAAGCCCGAGGTCTATTGTGAAGGATGGGCAACTACGGAACCCTACACTGAGCGTGGCCCGACATTCTCTTGGCCGGTTTTTTCAATATGGCGGCGGGCGCGGAAGAGGTGGAATTGTGCATTTTGCATTTTGAACACTCACTAACCATCCTAGACAACATATCAAAAATTCAAAACTATCGGATCGTTTGTAAGGTAAAACTCCATATTCATTAGATTAGTGAGGTTTTATGAACAAGTTTGTTAAGAGAAGCGTAATCTATAGGTTAGAATTTAAACTACGTGTGTGTGTACCTATACACCATTTCAAATCTTTTTATTTTCAACGACCTAAACTGCAGACACGAGCAATGGAATTGTTTCCCCTCTAATACCAATGGTAGAGCTCTAATCCGCATGACTGACAGACTAGACATTGACATACTCGCCCCATTAGAGCCCACTCACTATTCAGGGGTAGTCGATCATAGGCCCAGTACCTTGGACATTGCTCTCATTAAAGATGTCACCTTGGGAATCCGCTCCCTGGAGGTGATGCACGAGCTTCACTCGGACCATAGACCGGTCATCCTTGATCTGGGTCCTCCTGAGAACTTCGTACATACGAAAAAGATCACTGATTGGACCATGGTAGCGACTATGCTCTCCGACCCTGATTCGCCCTTATTTCAAGCCTTATCTAACGGACTTGCCTCTTCTGATTTAGACTCTTCCATCGACTTACTGACAAACGGACTACAAAACATCATCAACGATTGTTCAAGGGAGGTTCCTTCATCGAGTGATCGACGCTGGAAGCTCCCCCAATATCTTCGCGACCTCATTAGGGAAAAAAATGCGGCTACTAGAGCCTATGACGCCAACCCATCTCCTTCCTGTAAGAACCTCATGAACCGTTTACAGACTTGTCTGAAACGGCAAATGAGAGCTTACAGGAATGAAATGTGGAACGATCTGCTAGGGGAGATCTCGCCGAGCCACCAGGCATACTGGAGGCTGGCGAGATCGCTCAAAGCAGATACTGTGGCCGAAATGCCCCCCTTAGTTCGCCCCAACGACCCCACCCCGGCTTTTGATGATAGCGAGAAGGCCGAGCTTTTAGCCGATTGTCTGGAGTCGCAGTGTTCTCCAGCTTGGAACCAGTGGACCCCTTGCACCTAGAGTTGGTCAATGCAGAAGTTGATAGGCGTTCTCAGGGTCCTCCTCTAGGCCCTTCACTTAAACCAGTCACATTAGAAGAAGTTAAGTCTCTAGTCAAAAAACTTAAACCCAAAAAGGCCCCCGGTTGCGATGGCATCTTCCGGTTTCTATCGTTTCTTGTTATTATTTTCAATACAGCTCTCTCGGCTTGCACTTTTCCGGCAACATGGAAAAGGGCAGACGTGATAGGCATTCACAAACCTGGCAAACCCAGATCTGTTCCGTCCAGCTACAGGCCTATCAGCCTACTAAGTTCATTAGGTAAACTTTACGAGCGTATAGTTCTTTCCCGCCTTAGGGATTTCATTGATGAGAGGGACCTGTTGACGGATGAGCAATTCGGCTTTAGGGCCGGACACTCATGTGTACAACAGGTCCATCGAATAACCGAGCACATTCTTTTTTTCTTGTCGGGTTGGGGGAAGCCAGTCCCTACAGGTGGTGTCTTCTTAGACGTAGCGAAAGCGTTCGACAAAGTCTGGCACAACGGCTTGATTTTCAAGCTCCACTCGTATGGAGTGCCAGACCGTCTTGTCCGCATTATACGAGACTTTCTTTCTTGTCGAACCTTTCGCTACCGAGTAGAAGGCTCGCACTCTGTCCCTCACGAAATAAAAGCCGGAGTGCCCCAGGGTTCGGTGCTATCACCCACTTTATTCGCCCTGTACGTCAATGATATCCCTAAGACTCCGGGAGTGCACTATGCGCTATTTGCCGATGATACTGCGATTTTTGCCAGCTCCACCCGCCCTAGACGGATTACCCTTCTGCTTCAGTCCGCCCTTAATGCCCTGGGTCATTGGTTTCGGAACTGGAGGATGGAGGTTAATCCGGACAAGAGCGCGGCTATTCTCTTTTCACGCACTTCTAGTTATCAAAACCAGGTGGCGAAAGCCGGTCACGTCTCCCTTTTTAATACACGGATCCCTTGGAGGGACCACACCAAGTACTTAGGTGTTACCTTGGACAGAAGACTTAACTTTTTCAAACATATCAAGACTGTAAAGGATAGGGCTGCTTTTATTTCTGGCCGCCTCCACTGCTTGACCAACTCTAGAAGCAAAATGTCAATTCATAATAAGCTAACGTTGTATAAAACCTGCATTAGGCCGGTCTTCTCGTATGCAAGTTCAGTTTTCGCCCACTCTTCCCCGAGTAGGCTTAGGGCATTCCAAACCCTTCAAAACAAATATTTAAGGAGAGCAGTAGGAGCTCCATGGTTCATCCGTAATATTGATCTGCACGCGGACCTCCGTTTCCCCTCAGTAGCGGAACATTTTAGGACTCTTGCAAAATCTCATTTTGAGCGTTCGGCTAACTCAAAGAACAAACTCATCTCGGAAACCGTCAATTATGACCCCGACATGCCACCCAGGCACGGTTACCGCAGACCCAAACATATCCTCTTGGACCCTGACGACACTTTCACTACTAGACGCAGATTGGAAGAGGAAGAGGACTCCAGACTTCTTGCCCAGCTTAGGGCGGACAGGGCCAGACGCAGACCCTCCTTCACACGCCCTCGTGTCACTCACGACGTTCACAGACAGACAGACAGAGACGCTCGCTTCAGCGGGAGCCGGTTCAATCCTCTATTAAGACTTCCAGCCTCGCAGCGGGCTGCTTCCACTTCTCAATAAACTCTACAGTTATTCCATGAGGGCTAACCAAAAGTCCAGCTCATCTTTCTGATGGCTGGCATCCTCTCTCCTCTCGCTAGTCTTTGCTGCTCAGTGGCTGAGACAAATTCAGACGTGCAGTTACGGGCCGCATACACGCAGGCCCACCTGCAAAGGCTCATTTAAAAAAAAAAAAAAAAATATTTTCAACAAAAGTTGTATGCACTTATGCTGCATGAAATTTAAAGTTGAAGTTTGTGGCCATACCTACTACATAGTGGAATAAAGGCTATTTGTTAATTTCTTCGGTTTTAGGAAAGCTCAAATATTGAATACACGCTATATAATTCGTTTAAATTGTTTTTTGTTAGTTACGAAGGTAAGTAGTTTCGGCCTTCAAAAATTACTATTATACGAACTTCGGAGTAGTTAACTCCTTTGGACGCATGAAGTACGGAGGGACTACTTTGAAGTTCGAAATTAGATGTCATTGTACCGTCCCGGTTGGTCCCGGTCATGATGTTGTGTGCGCGCGCTCGCGCGCCTATAAATTAGTTGTAGCAATAGCGCGCGACCCCTAAATTACCCCTGTGGTGCGGAGATCCCATTAGCGGGTTATACTCCCACACAAAGTCCGACTACTGGTAGTGACTGCTAACCAGCCCGGATACAGTTCAAGTCATGTTTAAAAAAAAAAGCGCGCGGTCCTTTTGTCGCGGGCGTCCTTCGTGAACACTCGTCGCCGCGTGTCTCCTGTCCTTCAGCTCATCGAAGATCCGAAGACTTGAAGCTTTGAAGATCCACGAAGATGAAGACGATGCTGATGCTGACAGAGGATACATTTAAAGTTTTAAACAACCGTCTTTTCTTTTTCGAGACAACAAAACAACCTGCTCTTCTCAGAGCAAACCTTCAGGAGTCAATCAGTCGCTGTTTCTAACGAAACAACGTCAATCACCTACATAAGTACCTATTGCGTTTTATTTTTAAATCATATAAATGTTTAATATACCTACTTACTTAAAATGAAATCAGTTTTATTCTCTCTCATTTCAAAATTGTGTTATTTCAGACGGACAATTGGGAAATAGGTACATTTCTGCTTAGTCATTACTCAGTAATGAACCGTACTTAGCTTCATATGCCATATACCTACCAACTTGCACATTGCACGAAATTTAAGGTTCGTCCTAAAACAATTGTAGCTTTATACAAATAATAGGTAGGTACTTACTTACTTATCAACCCGATTTGTTATTTTACCACGTTAATTTTCGTGTGGGTCTCATGAAAATAAGATTGATGATTCCAATTCTATGGAAATCTGTCTGTCATATAACGTCATTTATCACTAGTACCTCGGCATTAATCCAGTTTCTGCTGTGTATGTCATTTGGTGTAGCATACATTTCGTAATTTTAATTACCTGAATAGCGAAACAGATGTACTTACCTACTTATTGAATAAAACAACTTATAATGGCTATACGAGGTTTATTAACTTCCTGTTTTAGGACTTACAAAATATCGGTCAAGCGTTAAGATCTGGGTAACATTATTATTACAAACTCACCGATAAGGCACCAGGCACAGATAGTATAATCTAAAGAACTCTATTTGCAAACTAATTGATTTCCGCTTTTTGTATATCAATGCAGCTGTTTTAGAATGATCTCCAAATGTCATATAAGTATATATATCTCCTAGAACACGCTACACAATACAGCTTGGCTCTGGTCATTCCACCTATTGCTAAATAAAAATATTGCTAATCAAATAATAATAGAATAGGTAGGTACAAATAAAATGCAAATTGGGGTTAAGTTCATACACATCGACCTAGTTCCAAATTGAGCACTGGGAAGCTTAGTCGTTGTAGTTATACTTAGTTAGAATTTAGAATTAGGTGCCAACGTGTATTATTATTAATATTACACGCAATTTTTCCATTTTTCTGTTCATAAGAACGTGCCTCACATTTCAATTAATACTTATCAGCCGTTCTCTAGTTTTGCGCTTAGCAACACATTCGGCGATGCATTTTTTTATTTAGGTAGGTATAGAGAAAATATATAGCTGGAACCGTCTATAACATAACTGAAGGACTCCTGAATTTTCGCAGTTTCGTAAGTTTGGCCCAGTAAACTGTTGTGGTCGACCCAGGGAATTGTTTTAGGTAGTATTTGGGACTTCGCGGTCGTAACCGTAACCAAAGCTAAAGTCACATAATCTCATTAGCTTCACGTCAAATAGCAGCTTCGAAAGTGACACCGTTCGTGAAACGGGGATTTCGTCCTGCATATGTGGCATTGTCTATTCTTATCCTTAGAAAATAATTTTCCTCCAAATAAACATAATAGCTTGTTAAATTTCCATACTAAAACTAGTGTTACAGGCCAATGAAATACCTACCCACATGTATGAACAAGTATCTTTTGGCTACGGCCTCGCACTCGTTTAAACATATCCTACTGAAACCATGCTCTTCTTTTGGGATAAAAGTAGACTGTGTGCTAAGTCAGGGTATAGTACTACCGTTTTTCCAAGTTAGTGGGATAAGCGTAGAAACAGTAAGGTTGTACAAATATAATTTTGACTGTTTGTTTATTATAAAGCAGGGCCCTGTTTCATAAAGCTTGACAAGTCGACAATTTGTCATAAATGGTGACATTTGTCAGGATGTCACGACGATTCCCGTTTCATAAAACTTGACACATTTGTAATTGTAGACAGGAATACGGTTGTAATTGTCACGTTTTCTTAGGCTGTTTCATAAAACCAATTTTCTGACAAATCTTGTATAAAATACTTATCGATGACAATCGACAATCGGTCAATCATTATCACAGCGATAAGCATGCATGACGGGTATATACTTGTCAGTTTTATTATAACTAGGTACCTTCAAATAACGTTTTACTTCAATACTCAGTCAAACTCAAACATGCCGTAGAAGAACAAGATAGTAATCTTAAATTTAATTAAAAATAATCAATGAAATTCTTCACCAAAAGAGTCAACTTTGGTATCGTTATCAGATCACTAGGTTCCCTAGGCAAACATGACGCAATACTTAAAATAATAAACGTTTAGCAGTAACAAAATGTAAAGAAACCCTCATATATTTTAATATCTTTTCTACTAAACTTGGTTTATAAAAAATACCATTCGAAAGCCCATTTAATGCAAATTCTAAAAACATTAACAGTAAATATAAATTTGACTAAATGATTCCAATGAAGCGAAAAACTTAAAAATTTAATGGTTCGGTTTGGACAGGATTCGAACCTGCGCTTCTAACGGCTTTCCGGGCCAACACGGGCGTCCTACCAACTGGACCACGAACCAGATGTCAGAGCCATTGAAGCTTTCAACCAGTTGCTTCAACATGCCTTAGGGTGGCATCGTAGCGCCATCCCATTCGAATCCTGTCCAAACCATTAAATTTTTCAATTTTTCGCTTCATTGTAAACATTTGGTTTACGTTAGCAGACGTTACTGCTTTAATAAAAAAAACAGTAAATTTGACTATTTAAAATGTAAAATAAAGTATTAAAAGTACTGCGACGTTCGTCGGCGCAGCATAGGTACTAATCCGTACGAATTGGCACTGCTACTCAAAATTATTACTTCTCTATACAAGCTTCGTTCAATGTAAGAAAACGCTTCGTGAGTCACTACAAACTATGACGTACGAAGATAAAGAGAACTTACTGGCTGTCATTAAATAAATATTTAATTATTGTATTAGGCGGTTGAAGAGCTCCATACGAGTTCGAAACATGTCAGGCCGTTCCTGACAATTTCACGTGAGTGTAAACCGCTTAATACAATAATCACGAAAGTTTTAATAAAATTAAATAAATATTTGTTTAATTTAGTACTTTAGTGTAAATTTTAGTATTTATTATTTAAGCTACAATAAGATTACTGTAATATAGATGAATATGTACCTACTTAAATTAAATAATGTAATGGCTTTCCCATTGCCTGAAACACAGGGGGAACCCTAGTTCAGGTTATGCGAATTGTGAATTTATTTGTTTTTTAAGTATGGAATTTAACCGTTACCTCTCTGTACATTATGTTTTATCAATAAACGTATTTGTATTTGTATTCTCAATAGAAAACAGACTAACGACTGTTGCATAGGTTCTAAAGCTTTACTGATTATACCGCCACTTTACTGATCCGGAATTTGTCGTTGAAAGTAAAGTCCGTGACTTTCAAAGAAAAGTTTGATCTTTCTAGAAATTCAAGTTCCAACCAATGCTACAATTAATATATTTCTACTTGAGAAACGAATTATCAACTTACTAAGTTCCTCGACATTTGTCAATTAATCCTGACACAGGCTAAGACCCTATGTCAAGAAATTGCGACAATTGGACAAGTTTGTAATTGTGAATTGACAATTATGTGTTTCATAAACGACAGTCCATGATTTGTCCGATTTTCATTGTCACCAGTATTTTTTTATGAAACGCAAAAATGTCTCAGTTTTTCCGGTGACAAATATTATATGAAACGTTCCATTGTCGAATTGTCAACTTGTCACCTATCACCTGTCACTGACAATTGTAAGTTTTATGAAACAGGGTCAAGTTTTTATTTTATTTTGGAAAATCCGGGTAGTGATGGTTAGGGCCGGCGTTCGTCATACCGGCGCCCCGGGTGATATTTCACTATGAGGCGTCCTAGGCGCCCCAGACGTAGCTAAAAAACACCCTTTTGGAGCCAGCGCCCTGGCGGCCACCCGGGTCGGGCCCCCCAAAGCCACCCCTGATGATGTGACCTTTCTATAAGAACAAGATCTGTAGGTGTTGCGCTAGAGAGTTCTGTCACGAAGCACCGTTTGCTCGTCTGTGAGGCACTTTGGGCTTTTTGTAAACTAGGGGGCCCATAGCGTTGCGTCGGTTAGTACGGAGACTCAGTCGAACTTGCAAGATATTATATGAATTTAATTGTGTACCTACAGTTTCACCAGCCAATTAAATTAAAAATAAGGTTATAAGATAAGCCTTTGGGATCAATTTACATAAAATTAAAAACCATAGGTACTTACCTATCTATACAAGGAAATAGATTTCAATAAAATTTATAAAATGATGTGGTAGGTACCGAGATAGCCGAAACGAAAAACCGTTTTGGTCAAAGCTTTTGTGAATTATTGAAACGTGAATGTGATCTAAGGTAGGTATATGACATGAATTAATCGGTGCTTCCGGTGAAATAGGGTAGGTAAACCTCATAAATTGAAAGGATTCATTTCGAATCTCGACGGCTAAAAACGCTAAATCATGTTATTGGAAAGTTTGTCTAATTTTAATTAATACAAATGGCAGAGAAGTTATGCTATGTGTACTGTGTATATAGAGCAAATGATTAATGAAATGAAATTAATATGTTATCACTTATCAATATCAACATTAATTTCATGAAGACGTCAGACGTTATGTTAAGTACAATACCTATTACGATTTGGCTTCGGACGATTTGGCTCCTTTGCACATATATCAAGCAAACTGATCTCGGAAGGTATAATAAAGTAACATATTTACAACGGTTAACTTAGGCCACTTTACTAGGATATGTAGGCAAAAATTAAGGATTCCAAAACACCCTTTTGCCTTTGGAAGGTTTTCGTCCCGTTTGCTCGATGCATATTCATTAACACAAGAAATTTGATAGTCAGCAAACTGAGCTGCACTCGCGTACGTGTATGTAGGTACATAGTGTATCCTCGGCTGGATCATAGAATATTCCTTTTTTTGTGGAGAGGTAAATAAATGCCAAAAGCACGATCCTAATTAATTTTGTCGACATCTACAATGAAGATAGAGCTGGTAACAAATACGCCTATGATTGATTCGGAACATGTAGGTACAAATAATCTACATTTTATAATCTCATAACAAATGTCACGTTCATGTGTCATGACCAACAGGGTGAAAAAAAAACCATTATTTCATGTACTAGTTGTGTAATAGTTATTTGTGCAACAAGAGAGGAAAGTTGTTTTTTGTTGCGAGTGCTGATTTTGAGTCCCGAGCAAGCGAAGGATTCTATGTTTGAATCACGAGCGTAGTGAGCGATTCTGATTTAGAATCCTGAGTGTAGCGAGGGACTCAACAGCACGAGATGCAAAAAACTTTGCTCTCGTGTAGCACACACTTTTGTACTTTTTCTTCCAACCATTCAGGTGTAGGTACGTGTATTGTCTTTGTTGCTGATTTCAATGACATTATGAATTAGAAAATAGATACCTGCTGCTTGAAATGAAATAAAAATCTGAATAAATTGAAATAATACGTTCCAACACTGTACTGTACCAGTCCCTCACGAGTCACGACCACCATGGAAGATTGAGCAGATACATTAAGTGTTTATTTATTTTGTACGAGATTTTGTTTATAGTTTAATTAATATTTTTACTCGTAAAAAACTAAACAAAATGAATACAAAAGAAAATAACAATTTGAACTTGATATTTTTTAAAGTAATAAATTAGTTATTTGTACAGGTATTTACAGTGTAAAACGAAACAAACAAACTCGCATTTTGTTCACTATTATCTCGCAGCAAAGCCGCCATGTTTGAGCTGGTGAGGTGAAATGACTATTTATTATATCTCCCTGTTACCTATTCCATATTCACGTCAGAATAGATTAATTTTGTATCATAAGTCAGCTCAGCTAGGGGACAATAGATACGCTCAGTTGTGGCTGTGGATGTGGCAAAAATTTAAGCAGCAAATATTCTAATTTACTTGTGCACTTACTATGATGTTGGTGTTTGTGTAAGTGGCGTACCTACTGCGGTAAGATATGATTGAAATTTAAATAAAACTATTTAAGCGGATTATATCGCGTGGTTGTTGAAATTAAAGCATTTTTCCAGCCCAGCGCTTTGATGAACGACATTACTTTTATTATCTAAGGGTGATGTGGCATTATGCAGATAGGTACTTACTCTTAATTTTTTTTTTGCAAAAAGTCGTCTTTAACAGGAAGAAATTGTATTTTCAACAACGAAAAGAATTATAAAGAAAGAACAACGTTTTTGAGGAATTAATTTGATTTCTCATTGATATATATATCGTCATTAGTTTATACAACCTACATCAAAAAAATAAAATTAGATAAATGGCGGAGTTCTTAGGTTACAACCATAAAAAAGTAAAACCGAATTAAAAACATCCCCTTTCGTGAAGTGGGTTGAAAGAGGTTTGATTGCCTAGAGTGCTAATCCATATAAATGTAGCCAATTACATTATTTTGTTATTGCTTCGATAAACAAAAGCGAAATATTCCGAGGTAAAGGAATCTTGAGCGTACTGAATGAACATTACGATTTTTCGCGTAGACGAAGTGCCGAGTAACCTACGTAATAATCTAATTTAGCAGGGGATAGTCGCCGAAGCGCCGCCTTGACTCACAGCAAATTAAATTAATCCACAATAATCACACTGGCGCTTACCTAAGATACGTTCATCTGGTGCGAGGCAAGATTAAACGTTTTAAGCCGGACGAAATGGGAAATTGGCAATTGCATGATTGGTTAATGAAACGCCTACTCAAGCGCGGTCCGAAGGGGGGTGTCACAGGGGACTTGACCGCCCACCCCTCTCCAAATCTTACAAGTAGACAAAAAAAAACTACAAAAAAGAATAAAAAACCATTTTGTCACAGTTTGGTAGGGACCATGGCTACTAACGTGAAAAAAAATGAAAGCAAAATTAATTTGAATCTAGAAATAGATTCAATTTAGATTTCATCTAATCAATAGACTGTTGACCCACTATCCATGCTAATCCATATCCATGTTACTAATATTATAAATGCGAAAGTGTGTCTGTCTGTCTGTCTGTCTGTCTGTTACCTCTTCACGCTTAAACCGCTGAACCGATTTAGATGAAATTTGGTATATAGATAGTGTCATTCCCGGAGAAGGACATAGGATACTTTTCATCCCGAATAAATTTAGTGTTCCCGTGGGATGAGCGGGTAACACCGCGGGGCACAGCTAGTTCATAATAAAGCACTGTGATTTGTTTCAGACACTGTAATATTTCAAGGATTGTAATGTTTCAGTTCTCTTCCTTGAAGTATTTGGGATTAGTCATGTTTCATGTCATCCAAAATGCTTCATATACTTATATTTGTATAGGCCGACCATATACAAATGTATCAGCCTTATCAAAGCAGTAGAAAGAATTGGGTATGAACGTCGTTTCCCGTAAGTACGAAACTTTTCCAACCGGCTTGAGATCGTTTATAATTTTGATGGCTTCCATTAAGCTAAGTATTCGCTTAATAGTGTATTTGATATAGCAAGGTAAGCTCGACCCGAAGGGTCCGACGCTCAAGGGATACGCCTTGCTTATCTCATGCGTGCCTCGTCACGTTACAAACGCCTGAAAAAGGTACCTAATCCTTAAAAGTTAGGGCAGCAAGGCAAGCGTCACTCACCCTTATCTAACATTTCAGAACAGGCCATTGTCCCTCTCGTCAGACTAATCTTATTGGATAAAAAATAGAAAGTTCCTGGCGGGAGATTCAGGTGCGAACAGAACTGAAATTTGTAAATGTAATCACTTATGAATAGCTACCAGAACAAAAGCCCGGGGAGCCATAACTAAGCTTGCTCTATAAATTTATGAAACATGTAAATGTCTCATTTTTTTATGTTGGTACACCACAATTTTTATTTAAACCATGAATACAAAAAGCTAAGCTAAGGTATAAAAAACCTTTCAAATAAACAATGCAAAGATGGACACACAAAGCATAAGGAAAAATTCGTCAGGTCTACGTTGAGCGAGGGTAGCGAAGTGGCTAACGCGTTGGACCGGTAATCCAGAGGTACCGGGTTCGATTCCCGGTCCCTTCCACCAGGTAGCTCATTTTTAAATTTTTCTTTAAACTTTGATCTTTGTATTCATGGTTTAAGCTTGTTATTGTTATATACTGAGCACCTATTAAATTATAATATAAGGTAGGTATTTTAATGTAAAATTAAAGTAGAGCACTAGAATTTATGTGCATAAATGTGTTTAACACGTTCACTGCGGGTTGAGTCAAATCGGCCTCAATCGCGACTTTACCTTGGTGCGGGGCTAAAAGTTCGTGTTATCTCTCTTGTGCGGGAGCTGCTGCCGTTTACTTATAAGGCGTACGACAGAGTCAAATATACATTTATTTATGTTTTCCAAAGCCGGACTCGTTAGTACAAGAAAAACGTTTGTCTTAATAAGCCTCAAACGCACTGGGTATACTTTGTTTTCACTCAGTGCGGATTGAGGTTTATTAATGTCTCAAAAAAGCGACCTCAAAGCCGCACTGAGCGGGACGCGGGCGGCGCGGGAGTTGATCGCTTCACGTTAGTGCTGCCACAGTTATCGATGCAGAACCACGTGTGTTTCACGATAATCACTTTGCTCAACATAGCCTGATTAATTATATTTTTAAAAATCATTGTTTATACAGATATTTTTAATGTATGATAATGTTTTGTTTAAGTCTTATTCTACTACTATTGATTTATTAATTTATTATTGAATAAATTAATAAATCTATAAGCATTCTTTTAACTTTCCTTAAATATACTGATACTTATAAAAATTGCTTATCGTGAAATTAACTTATATAAAGAACCATATATTCTTTACCCAAGTAAATATGAAGACAAGTGTTTTTTATCGTACATGTGACTATATTGTTTACAGAATGTCATAAATCAACGGGTTTGTTCTAAATAATCGGAAGATTTATTACTTCCTTTTAGAGTATTAAAACAAACCTTTTAACCAAGTAGGTAAAGCATGTAGGTAGGTACTCTAGTTACAAGGAAACAAATAATAAACGTATCGATAATTTAGCGATATTTGCCATTCTCTTCACTAGGTTTAGATAAAATCTAGTGCGTTTTGAGGCCTGAAAGGCCTCAAAGATTCTGAAGGTTTTTTTTCTTTAACCAAAAGTCAGAACCAAGGGCGACGCTAAGGGTATATTAAGCATTTACTGACGAATGTAGAGCACATGAAAAAAAATGCCTAGTCCGAATATAGGCAAAGTTATGGAGGATTTAAACACCTACTGAAATTCGAGGTCGATTAGGCCTCACCCGCACTGAAAAAGAGCTTAGGTTTGGGCTGATTCAACCTCAACCGCACCAGTTGAAAGTTCCTCAAGATTTGTCCCGCAGTGAACGTGTTAAAAGTATTTTAAAAATAAAAATAGTAATATTGCTTTGCTGATCCGCGATATAATAACGTGCCAGTTAATTTGTGCTAACCCATTATACTTATTTGCGTATTTTTTCATGCATACATGCATTAAATAGTCCCACCCTCCCACCACAAAAATACGCAAATAAGTATAATGGGTTAGCACAAATTAACTGGCACGTTATTATATCGCGGATCAGCAAAGCAATATTACTATTTTTAGTTAATATTTATATCCGCAAAGTAACGCCTTATTCATTTAATTATGTATTTTTCACTTCTCATGCTCTTAAAATGTTACTTTAGTCTCTGCATATCGGGACTAAAGCTCCTTATTTATCTCTAGGGACTAAAGTAAAATTGTTTTAATTTACTTTGAAAAACCCCTAAACAGCCAATCACGACGTTTGTGAATGGAGGTTTATAGCCATTTTCAGTGATAGGTATACAAACTTTTTGGTGCGTGAAAATAACCTCAAAAAGCCTCAAAATTACAACTGCTCAAAAATATAAAAATTAAAGATTTTATTTCATGATTTTATTTCAATGAATTATTACGAATACGAATGTAATTTCATGCATGGTCCATAAGTCTATATTAGTCTTAAATATAATAGTTTTCAAGTTTGAATCTGTTGCCTAAATATGCAAGCATTTAAAGCGTCGCTTTACAAAAAAAATACCACGTAGGTAACGATTTTTTTTTCTATTAGAATTTTGAATGAGTAGATGTTCATTCTTGTATTAAGCTTGAATTGTAATTACCAGTTAGACCAATTAATTGTGTCACTTTATAAATTACGGACAAAATACGTAATCATCATCTTCCAGTGAAGTAGAATAAAGCTGAAGGCTATATAGAGGAGTCAATACAAAATAAATACAATATCTATCGAAGGCTATACTATATTGAAGGAATTGAAATATCCTCAAAGCAGAAATCACAACCAACATTTGACCCACGCCCATCAACATCGCGGGATTAGACTGAGCCTAATGAAATTACTATCGGCAACCTTTTTAAGAAAAGGTCTACGTCTCTACTATACTCTCCATTCTCTCCAACTTTTACTGCGACTTCGAGTGAAAAAATTGAACATACTTCTCAATTACAAACCACGCCGACCCAGCTTAATTTACAGGGGAAAACCACACATTTAAATGTAAAGAATTGTACAAATTGCCCTTTAAATTTTTCTGAGGTTAGATTAACGGCTGTACTACGTAATTGTAAGAAACTTTATAATAAATATTGTAATTTTATATTGAACGTCGTTTATTTTCCTCGCATTCAAAGTGAAAAGTAGAGTGTTTAACGCGAGACTAAACAACCATTAATGACACTCGAACTATTAGCCACCCTCGCTTAGCTCGGGTGGCTAAAACATCTCGTGTCATTATGGCTTGTTTTAGTCCCTTGTTGAACAATCTACTATTAAAAATGTCTCTATGCCGTAAACGATAGAGGTTGTTAACATATTTTTGCTCATAAATTTACGAACCTTACTGTACATATACCGGGTGTGGTCTATAGCCCGTAACAGGACCAAAACATGAAAATAGATTTAACTCTTCAAACTAAACAACATTTGTTCATCAACTCTACAATAAATGAAAGTCATTCTTTCCAATAAATGTAATAACCTTTTCAATGTATGCTATCCAACGTTGACATGACAGCTATTGGGTTATCATATATTCGCAATATTTATATACCTATCTAAACGGTTATTTTAATAATCAAAGTACAGTAGGTACTACAAGTTATATAATAACACTTAACAAAACAGTGAACCAAATGTTGTTAGTTTACAGAAGCATGTTTTATTTAATTACTCCAGTTACAAGCTACTTAATATTACATGTTCTTGTTTCAGTCGTGGCTGTGTGGATAGAGAGAGAACAGCGTAACGATAGGTACCTACCTATCAACCAAAAAAAAGTAGTGATTCGTGCCATTCGGTGGAATCTATAGATAGGAGCTCTAGATTTTTGATTTTTAAGGATATGTGCGTTTCAAAAAGAACTCTTAAATATAAATTGGTAATTGGTAGAGTTGGTGGATAACGGAGGTCTTAAGGTTGTCAAAAATTCGGATGTTTTGTCTAGTAGGTAAATAGTAAATATGAAGTTGCTCAGAGGCAATGCCTAATAAATTAAGTCCCCAACATGTACTATTCCTTAATCCTTCTTCAAAACGAGATTGCTATATTGAATAACATATATAAAACTTGTAGTAGTTATAATATAAATATAAATATCAGACAACCTCACACAAATCGATCTAGTCCCAAATTAAGCTCAAGAAGGCTTGTGTTATGGGTACCAGACGACGATATACATATACTTATATTAATAAATATATACTTAAATATATAGAACAACCCACTATATAAAACAACTTAGCATAACATGTTTAAAATAAAAGCTTGACATTATTCGCAAACTTGGACCGGTACCTAATATCGGTCATATTATACATTTAATTTAATTTTTTTTTTTGAACTGTCAACATGTCAGCAGCCGACTTAATCTCCGGGCTTAGTCTGAAAACCAGCGCTGGGCTTTACTGACCTAGCACATGCTGAGACTGAGACCCATTGCCTCACTTTATTCTGTTTTGTATTGTTTTTTTTAGTTACTAGCAATGTAATTCTTAGAATAAGTTTTTTAAGGCAATAAATAATATTCTGATTCTGATTCTGATTCTAAATAACAAGTGCATAGTAGGTACTAAAACCTCTGCCCTATCGACTGGTTACTAAGGATGGGAACTGGGAACCTAAGAAGTTTTAAACATTTTACTTCTATGAAGATTAAATTTAGAAGCATAATTTTATTAAATTCGATAACATGAGTACTTACGTAAGCAAAATTGGATTCTTCTATATACAGTGCGTGAGTTGGCAGAATGCGATTCGCGCTCTATACATGTCTCGCTCGCTCTTACGTGATCCAGATCCAGATAAGAACCTCTCAGTTTTTACCTTAACACGAACCTCAATCTTAGAGCTCACGAACTGTATTTGATGTATGCAAACAAAATGAGCTCTACAAAGTACATTCCAACTATATGTTTCTGTGATGTTGTAAAAAATATATTTATGAAATAATTTGTATTTTTCTGTATGTATTCTTGTAATCGAAACATTTAAAGCGTTGAAAATAGGTTCTTAATCTATTTTCTTTGTCCTTAAGCAGGAAGAGAGCAGCCGATATAATCAATGGGCATCGTTTCGCACTCTTCACTATAAATTCGATTTAATTTTTTAATATTATTCAATTTTATGAATGATGTTTTTGTCAATATTTATTTAATAATAAAATTGAATCTTTTGTGTAAAAAGTTACATTTGCGACACACGTACCTACTCGTAAGTTAATATAAACAAACATATGTTTGTTTACGATACCTGTTATTTTGTGTTTCTGTTTTGAGCTCTCAATGAGAATTATTTTGGTTCAAAATATACCATTGTAACACCTGGAAGCTTTTGAAATGACCTCTGTAGTAAGCATTTAACTGAACCCGAATAGCAATCTCAGAGTTCACAGACTGTATATGGGTTCACTAAAGTCTCTTGACCAGATTAAGCAATCAAAAGGTGAACTAAACCATTAACCATTTGCAATATGGTAATATATTCTAATCAGAATGCCAACATCTTAATACTACACATTTAATCTAGAAAAAACTGTTTCATCTGAAATCATTTTATTGGTAAACAGTAATTTAAGGATACTTTAATTTCACTATAAATAAGAGATATGTCTCGCAGGTCATCAGCTCAAAGAGCAAGATGTTAAAAATAACTTTAGCAAATATTAATCGAGTAACAAAATTGTAAAATCCTTTCTAATGAATAATAAACACATCTTAAGATAGCACCTAACAAAGTATTATTCAACGTGTAGTATTTTGCACTACTTATTATATTATTTTCGCTCTTCGTCAGTCTTAAGATCCGTCTATTATTACTGTTATTATTAACAACATTCGTCTCTAGAGTAGACACATACAAATAAATTTGGCAATAGGATTTTAATATATATATGTTTATATAAGGACAATTCATAGTATATTATTCAACTACTTAACTCTAAACTTGGTCTTTGTAAAGCTACAAGTAGTACTTATAACCAGGGATGATAATTATAAAAGCGGCGACCTAAAATGACACTTATTCATTAAGCGATTATAAATATGATATCGATGTCGATGCTCAATAACTAAATGAATTAACGATTTTATTTATAGAGCAGCAAGTTTACAACTCATATTATAAAGCAAAATACATTTTTTAACCCTTAGTTTAATTATGATAGTTAACTTCCTTTAAGTATAATGCGATGTTAAATTTAAGTAAAAAGTAATTATTAGCAAAAAGAGGATTAATTCTAAGTGATGAAATTGTAAAAATGTAATGAGATTCTGTCCAGAAAACGAGTTACAAGTAACAGTATTACTGTTTGAGACTTTTCACCAATCCAATCATGTAATTTTCTAAACCAGAACATGCCAGTAATACAAATACGACTAATTATGTTATTGGAAAACTATCCAAATTGTTGCTTCAATCAACTTTAGGACATCACTGCATCATTGAACTTGATCGCTCCTTTTTAGGGTTCCGTAGTCAACTAGGAACCCTTATAGTTTCGCCATGTCCGTCTGTCCGTCCGCGGCTTAGCTCCGTGATCATTAGTACTAGAAAGCTGAAATTTGGTATGAGTATGTGTATGTATAACGCCGACAGAACTGTAAAATAAAAATTCAAATATTTTATGTTTTTCGGGTACCTCTCGAACACCTAAAGTGGGGGTGAATTTTTTTTTCTTTTCAACACTGGTGTGTGGGATGTCGTTGAATAGGTCTTGTAAAAATAATAGGGGTCTTCTAACATTATTTTTTGATAAAGTCAGCAGTTTTGTAAATATTCGCTCCAAAAACAAAAAAAAATAGTGTCCCCCCCCTCTAACTTTTCAACCACGGATCAAAAAAAATCGGAAAAATTCATGTAAATGAGGCCTTATAAGTACTTTCAATGAAAACTATGTTGAACAAAATCGGTCGAGCCGTTTTTGAGTTATCGCCAAATTTCATATTTTTTCTTTAAAAGGACGTAAGTTGACTTCCAGAAGGTAATAAGTAATTACAGTTTCTAGGGCGTTTACGACCTTTTTATAGAGCTTAACCCTTTGAGCGCCAAGCGGCAAAGCAATTCACCGTGCCACTGACGCCAAAAAAAAAAAGTGCTTCAAAATCAACAGAGATTGAAAAACACAGATTGTGGTTTGAATTAGCATGTTTTTGACCATTGGAATTTTTGACGTCAATAGGCGTCGTTGGCGTCAGTGGCACGAATTCCCGATGACGTGATTTGCCGTCTTTGGCGGTCAAAGGGTTAAAATCTTTCTTAACTTAAATCTCGGGCTTAAAACAGCAGTTTATTGTGAAGGATGAGCAACTACGGAACCCTACACTGAGCGTGGCCGGACATGCTCTTGGCCGGTTTTTTTTTTGAGTAGAAGTGATTAAACCAATTACATTTTTAGCTTTAACCGATTCCATCAAAAGAAGAGTACGCTTTCGAATTATAACTAGTTGTCTGCAACTCATTTGGAAACATTATCCATATGTCTTCATTAACGGAATACAATGTCGCCCTAGAAAATTACATTTCAGATCTCTAGCCCGCCGACTATCCAAGTAAGCATAAATTACTAATGAAATAAACTAGAGTAACGCTAAGTGATTTGACCACAAATATTTTTAATAATAAATGTATTCTATGATGACATAACCTTTAACTGGTACCTATAATTGTCTTACATAACTAAAACAGTCTAAGCTACGTAAATTACGATAAATAAAAATCTCTAACTATATTTTAAAAATTTCAACTGGTAATAACCGGACGACGATGGGAATATAACTACATGATAAATTACTCATTATGTAATGAAGTATTAAACCTACGGAAATATTAAAGCTTGGAACACACGACCGTCGCCGCAGTTGTCGAAAGTATCAGGTCTTCTTTTCGAAGTTCGAAAATACATTCGCGTCGACTCTTTTGCTCGATTCTTTAATATCTGGAGACTGAGCGGAAGACATTTAGATATTTCTAATTTTGAACTTCCAAGTGGATGTCGAGTCGAATCATGACTGGTACTGCAGCTAACCATACAGGTGAAAATGGTTGTGTAGGTACGTGTTAGATCAGTGGGATGTAATTAAAGGTCTTGACTTGAACAGTTGTGTGTGTCGAGTGTCCGCGGTGGCACCTCTTCGTAAGGAGTGACATGCGCGGCGGCGAGTTCGCGTGCAACGCGCTCTGCGGCTCCTAGAACTCGTAGAAGATTCAATCCTGCTAATTTCTTAAGGTCTTCTATGCTCCAGCCCGCCTCCATCAACTCGGCGAAGAGTAACGGGTACGACGACACGTCCTCGAGTCCTTGTGGAGTGCTGTTGAACAGAGTTATTTTAGTACAGTATTTTACTAGTAATACTTTGTTCGTTTGATGAGGAAGATACTCACTAGTTGATGCCGTCGTAGCCCGCACCAAGCCCCACGCTATCCACACCAGCGACGTCACGGATGTGGTTTATATGTGCTGCAAATTTTACGAAAATGTTAGTTACGTTACGTTGTGATTCAGAATATCGACTATGAATAGTGACCATTGTAGAATAACGATAACGTAACTTAACGGTAACGTAACCATGGTAATGAATTCTACATCAAGTGTGTCCGTAAAAAACCCCATTACCTGTTACTTCTCAGGCATGATGAGTACCTTATTATTGGCAGCCACCACGCAGCACAGTGTCGATCACTTTGCACGCGCAAATAGTGAGAAGATGATTGGCGCGCTGAAGAGTGTGAGAAGGTGATAGCGCCTAAATAAATAAAGTATGTCCAAATCTTACCAATAGCATTCTGAACCGTAGCCGTCTCCTTGCACGTCAGGAACGACGTGTAGAAATTGACCATGATAAGTCCCTTGTTGGCGGCCAGCAGGCGCAGCACGGTGTCAGGCACATTGCGCGTGACGTTGCACAGCGCGCGCGCAGAAGAGTGCGAGAAGATGACCGGCGCGCGCGACGCCATGAGTGCATCGCGCATCGTGCGCTCTGACACGTGCGACAGGTCGACTAGCATGCCTAGCCGGTTCATCTCCTTTACCACCACCTGTTCAATAATATTGTATTAAACACAAAAATCTTTTATATAAGGTAAAATAATAAGCTGAGCCGACCGACGTTCTGTCAAAAGCTATTTGACTTGCGCAAGGAAGTAAGTAGGCACCTACGAGAAAAAGAAGAGTGGGGTTTTTACCTTGGTCTACCCGTTATAGAGTTTTCCGCTTAGCAACACATTCAGTTACTTATTTTTTATTAAAGCAGTAACGTCTGCTAACGTAAACGAAATGTTTACAATGAAGCAAAAACTTGAAACATTAGAAAAAATTGAAATTGAAACGCAGGTTCGAATCCTGTCTGAACCATTAAATTTTTTAATTTTTCGCTTCATTGTAAACATTTCATCGACACGTCTCAATTAACGTTTTACCTAGTGCTCTTTTACTTGATGTTTTATTATGTAACCGCGACAAGCATGTAGGTAATTCATCAAATAAGAGTTAATATACCTCACAGATTTTTTTAATAAAATAATAATAACACGACATACGATTACCTACAACCGAATTATCATTTAGTAAGAATCAAACCCGCAATTCAAAAACAGATTCATAGTAGCGATGTACAAAAAAACATATTATATGAATATTATGGAATATAACCTAAAATATAAATCTGTTAACTGTGTGTTAAATATTTCCGATTCCAAAAGTTGCAAGTAAGTATAGGGTAATATGGCTTATTATGGAACATGAATTCCAATACGTTCTCTATCGGAATATGGAATCAGATGGTATTTTGTTTCTAGAATTATTTCCAATCCTCAATAGGTTTAAAGTTCAGCGGCCTTCAGTCAACCAACAAATGGCTATCCGGTACGAAGGAAATATGAAATTTCAAATTTATTAGTCTGCTTGCCTTGCTCAAAGTAGGTACGCTGGGTAACTTAGGCATTGTTCTTTCCTGCCGTTTGTTTAAGCCTGCCTAGTTTAATTAATAGCTGAGCTCCGCTGGAATACAATACTCACAATAGTTAGGGTCTCAAATGGATGTAAAGCAGTGCAATTCGCGAAATAGCCCGGGGTAGGCTACGAAGAACCTGCGTCAGCCGGCTGTTTGATGCCGTTCCATTTCTGTCGTATCGAAATGTGCACTCCGTGTTGCTCCACACAATTGTTCCACCCGGATGTAATGCAAAATAAGGTTTAGCAACAACGTTATGTGTCGCCCTTTTTTGATATAGGTAGGTATAAATCAGGTTGTCGGGAAAACGATAAAGGATCCGAAATAACGCCGCGAGACTATTTAATCCATATAGGCGTAGAGATGAGATATGAGTGGCATGCGAATTACGCGTATATTGGCGTGTTATTTTATTAATAGCCGAACAGAGAAAAAGATTATGTATAATTTAACGATAATAAGTATAATATAATACAAACTTTAGCTCAAATTGAATGTTTGGAGGGATGTAGCGTGTGTATTATGAAGCATTATGGCGGTATCTACAAGTATTTCATCTGAATACACTACTACGTGTAGGTACAACAAAGCATGTCATGTTCGCGTACCTATCCTATCCTAAATATAGAGTGTTAATATGCTCGCTGATCGTACAGCGCGCCTCCGAAACGCTTTTATTGAAAACTTTCATAACCGCTTGAACAATCACGCCCCGTCGCACTCGCACTTTTCAGATTTCTTACTGAGACATATTTATGCACTTTCATAACATATTTCATTGTAAGTAATATATTGTTGAAAAACCACTGAGCGTAAGTGAGTTTCCGAACCGATGCTTTTGATTCGGTATTATTATGTTAATTTGCATGAATACTCAACAGACTCTCTAACCGCGAAAAAATCTCCTAAATTCACAAATGTATAAGAATCCATCACCTCGCCCATTCTTTATAACGCTATTTATACGTTTTATGGTATTTTATAAAGATGTAGTAGCAATGGGGTGTCTTTAGAATGTGAATTTTCATCAGTTTGTCTGTTTTACTTTAACATTTTGGCATCAGATTTTCCTGGTTAGGCGTACACGCAAGATACCTCGTCACTACTAAAGGTAGATAAAATAACTGTACAAGAGACTTTGATTTGACTAAATCTGTGTCGTAATTATTTCAAAGCGTTAAGTATTTTAGTAAGTATATATTTTCGACGAAACGAACGGAATTTGTTATTTTGAAACTTCATAAGTGACGCTCACAAGAGGCACTGCGTTACACGCAGTGAGTGGTTCCAACAAAAGAAAATATTTCGAGAAGTATCGTTGCAAGGAAAACAAAGAGTCTGCTTCGCAAGCAGCCGGAGTTCATACAAAGCGAAATATTGCGGTGAGGCAGGATGTTTATGATTATGGCACACTCACTCTACTCGACGTCTCAATCTTTACGGTTTCGTTCTGAGTACCTGTTTCAATATTACTTCGAGTATAGGACTATTTTACTTACAACCTTGTATTGATGCCTTCGTCGTCAACGCAAGTTACGACGTGCAGATGAAATCAGCATAAATATTCAATCGTAACTTTGTTTTTATTAACATTTTTTTATCTTTACTCGTTCACTTGTTGGTATTTTGTGAGGTGTGTTGGAGTAAGATCGGATGGTTTTGCAGCGTGTTACAAAGTTTATTTGTTTTGTTCTTAAAGAGCGCTTCGATATTTAACTAATTTTTAGCCTGTGGTATAAAGTCCTTCGTATTCTTGGTCTACAATTCGTTCGGCATGCGGCAAACGTATCAAGCCCAGTCCCACTTTAGTTTAGTAGCTAGCCCGGACAACTCTGTCAGGTCAGGGAAACTTCGGTTACTTGGGTTTTGGACTTTTGGAGTGTATGAGGAGAGGATTTCTGATGCGATCAAGTAATTAAGAAGACTCCAAAGATACTACATGTATACGGTCGATATTTTTCAAGTTAAAATGATAAACAGGGTGATTGGTTTGTGGATTTTACGGATATGGAAAATCATATTATTTTGACAATACCAATAGCAATAAACATATACTCGTATCATAAAATAAATCAAAAACAATGTCTTACTTTTAGTTTTTTTACTAAAATCAATTATAACTCTTTTCGGAATCTATTATATGATCTATTTATGGGAATTAAATTTGATATATGATTTCATCGTCTCCTCGTCGTCCTCGTTTTTTTCAACCGACCAATGAAATTAACTCAGAACTCGTAAAATTTATAAAACGATTTGTTTGAAATTTTGGCGTAGGTAAGTAGATCTCATGACGAGATTCATGCTGGATTCATGACGAATCGAAGGAACTCCTCATATATTATACCTAGGAACGTCTATGGCGATTTCAATGTTTAGTTAGAATTAGTGTTGTTGTGTGCAACTAAATAACATACCCAGGCATATTGCCGGCAACAGAAAATAATCTGCTTTGTCCCATCTTTCTCAACTGTAAGGTGTTACGCTAAGGCACGGAATAAAATTTCAAATAAGAACTAACCATAACTTATTTTAACCTTGCCATACATCAATGACTGTTTAATAATAAAATAACATTAGATTACATTAAGTACAAATCAATTTGGATGCGATACGATTGTTTAACGCAACCCTTCCGAAACGGAAATAAAAATTAAGCACTCTATTTGGCGTGTTAAACTTTAAAATGACAGAAAAGTCTTTAATAAAAGGGATCGGACAATAAATCCACTCCTAACGAGCTTCCTTTAGGAATTTGCAATAAAAGAGATTACAACTTCTTAAACAGAAATAAGGAGTGGGTACAGATAAGCCGGCATTTGGACGCGCTACCGAGGCAAAATAATGATAAAAACCTCAAAACTCATCTAATTTACTTTCAGTTGTTAGCTACGTAATTAAATTAGAAATTTGCTTTATTAACAATTTAATTTCTCAGTCAGTAACAAAAAAATAGGTTTCTTTTATTGGATGGAGAGCAATAAGGACAAATTTTTGTAAAAAGAGAAAATAATCGTCGGTACGAATTCCAATTGAATACGTCTCGTGGCCTCAAAACTCAGTCCGAAATGCCAATGACCAACTGACGCTTGAATACTAAAACAACAAAAGGGCACTAACCTTTCCAAAAGGCGTAAGTCCACCGCGCGGCGAAGGCTCGATCCGGTCCGCAGACGCGCACTCGGCCCACGGGGTGTCACAGGTGGAAGTCAATGTGAGGTAGCGCACCCCCACTTGGTACAGGGTCCTTAGGACGCCGAGCGAGCCGCCGATAGCGTGCCCCCCCTCCACGCCCACCAGCGAGCACATGCGGTGGTTCGCGTGCGCCGATACTATATCTGCGATCACACATGATTACACTCACCATTTTCTTCGGTAAATAATGATACGCCGCTACGAGTACTTATACGTCATTGTGATACGATGTAGCGCTTTTTTACATAATTCACACGCTTTTCAAAATGTTGTGAGACTTATTTTATAATATATTTTTCCTTGCGACTGTTATCTAAAAACTAAAGGTTAAAAATTCAGTCTCAATTATACAGAAGCCGGGTTTTAATAAAACCGTGTAAAATACTCGACTAACAAATTCAGTGAATAAAGAATATTTCGCTGCATTATGAAATATTTACTTCGTCGCGGAAAGAAAATTGCGCGCCAAGCTTGAATTAAAAAACAAGAACATATTTTTTAAGGGAACATTGGGTGTTAAGTGCCTTAACTTTTAAGTGTCGACTTTTCAAAGTAATAATGTCCAGTCATCAAACTTTAATGGAAATTTATTATAATCTACGACGTATCCACGAGTATTTAATTAATGTAATTTAGAAATGTGACGGATCTCACGTGATATTGTTTATTTTATTATTCAATGTTTTGGCTCAATTTCTAACGTCTATATATAAGGTCAACCGGGGTAATTGCGTCCATCGAGGCAAATGCGTCTTTTGATGATATCATGAAAACGAAACACTCTATAAACTTCCAACGCAATTTTTTTAATTCATTTTGTTGTGCCAAACTTTAGGCAAGAAGGGTATGGTCTTAAAATGTTCCGCTTCTATTATATCACCAAAAGACGCATTTGCCTCGATTGACGAAATTACCCCGGTTGACCTTACACAAAGAATTCGCCATTAAAATGAATCGTTACATAAGTGTATAGAAAAAGCTCGGACTACCTACTATTAATTTTGTTCATTAATTACTAGCATAACATTTTTGGACAGATTGTGAGATATCCAGCGGTTTCAACTTATGAATCACTCACTGATCTCCCCCGGTGTGTGATAAATTAAATCCAACTGTCAGATATTAATTCTTAGTGCATTTTTATAATAAATTAATTAATATCACGTTAGATCTATCATAAACATGTTGGCCGAGGATCACCCACAATCGGCCCGCCACCAAATATGGTTAATTGCAAGTGCACTTACCGCCGCGAAAGCGTTGTTTAATAATGTGTACAAAACAATAGAGGATTATAATAAACTTGAATTTTCATACTTACTACTTGAATTACCTTTATTCTAATATCGAAAAGAAACGACTATGTATAACCGCTAATATAATTTAATTTAATTATACCGAAATTGTAGCGTCTTAGATAAATATCCTCAAAGAGATGTAAATTTAAATAGACCTTATTTAAATACCTAAACAATGGGGCAAAAAGAAACTCGCCGATGGAAATTAATTAAAACCATTTAGGGTTTTTTATGTCTCATAGTCAAGACAATGAGTTTTTCATGCAAATAGGTTGGATGCAAAGAGTAGATTACCTACAAAATATATATCTGATTGTACAGCTGCGCCACTGAAACAATCAGTCGTTTTGTAAAATTTGTTAAAATACGTGTGTTGACATTTCTTTTTATTACCGCCGAGGGTCCGAGTAATAATTTTTAATTGAGCCCTTGTTACTGCAATGTTCAGAACCGCTTTTTCTCGACCATTAATGCGCACCGCGTACATAATACAACGTGTTAAAACATCAATTCTAAGTTTATAGGGAACGCTACATATAATGTGTATATACATACTAGCGACCCGCCCCGGCTTCGCACGGGTGCAATGCTATATTATGCATGTATTATTCATGTAAACCTTCCTCTTGAATCAGTATATATATTTAAAAAAACCGCGTCAAAATCCGTTGCGTAGTTTTTAAGATCTAAGCAAACATAGAGACAGACAGACAGCAGGAAGCGACTTTGTTTTATATACTATGTATTGATATGTACGTATAAGGTTGGTACCTACTAATGTAGTTCATCGAATCTTGTTTATCTACAAATTGTGAAATAAAATCCAGGAAAATATTTTCTTAGCCTGTTGAAAAAGCGATGCCGCTATGCCATAAAGAACATGGACATAGACATAGACATAGACATCATTTATTGGTAATTTAGTAGGTTAATAACAAGTCACATGCCAGTTGAACTGAAAGAATTGGACGTTACCATCGGCAGAGGTGCAGAGCGTGAGTTGCGGATGGTATTTGTCTGTGAGCCGCTGTATGAGATCAATTTGTTCGAACGTCAGCTGCACCGCGTCCCGGTGTTGCGCGTCGCACGGCACGTACGCGGCCCAGAACTGCGGAGACGCAAACTTGATTAAATATCACGCACGAACCCACATTGCGTTGAATAAGAATGCGACAGAATGGAAATTGTTAAGACTTTCTCTCAACTGAAAAATGGGGGAGATTTTACAGCAATATTACGATCTTTGTGTGCGATCATTTGTTATTAACGTTTTCATATTTCAACGCCAATTATAGAAAAATAAAAAAATATTAACCGACAAAGAAAATCTGTATGATTGCTTACGAAATACCATGAGTATCGGTTGAGAGAGGTGGCCTGTAGGCGATAAGATGGAATTAGGGCCAAGCTGTAATGAAGACGCTTCGCTTGCTTGGTTAATAAAGTCAAACTTTTTCTATAAAAATCTTATCTAAATCATTAGAACCGTTTCTGAGACACAAAACAGGATATGAATCAACTTTCTCGTGTCTCATGTAACATTTTATCACGTAACTCAGTACCTACCTAATCACATATTATTTGCACAATACCTTAAGAACTATTTATAAATCTAACAGAGAATAAAACCGAAAATTCCAACAATCTTACTGAATATATTTCAGATCACACGAGCGTATAAACCCTCGCGTAACATATATTCCCATTATCTATCATGTAGTACGAATAACAGTCTGTTAAACAGCAATAAAAACTACTTACCTGTCCGGCGACCCTCCCTTGTTTTAATCGCGGCAAATCTGTGTGGCTCCACGAACTCGTGGCCCACGGCGATATTGTTCGCAGATCCTCGTCGAATCTGTAACAAATTTATGTAATACAGCTCTATAGATGTGGCTTTCAGCCGGAAATGAAATGGGCATTTTAACTCGCAGATACATATAGATCTATTTCTGATTGGGATTGTGAAACGGTTGAGGCGATATCTACTCAGATAAAACAACACTCACAATGAAATAACTTGAATCTCTTTTTAATGGAATCCTATTCTCCCACATTCTGAGAGTAACATCAAATTTTCTATACAAGTGTACGATTTTAGAGATCCTTCGATTTTTTTAATTTGATCTGAATTATGCAACAGCATACAGAATGAAGAAACCTCCTATTGTTCAAATCGGTTAAAATATTGAAGTAACATTAAATTACACACAGATAAGAAGAAAACGGATTTAAAAATAAACGCAGCACCAGTAAGAGAATGAATTTTATTACTATTTACCAACCACTACAAGTATTAAGACTTTGATTTCTTCTAAAGTGCAAATTTCAAGTGACCCTATTTTTAAAAGCCTTGTAGCTCGAAGTTATTATTTCACAACAATTAACTCCAGGTAATATCGCCCTCGACGCTCGCAAACAATTTCATCGCGAGATGAAAGACTTTAATAACGCATTCTTGGTAACGCGACTGAGAGAAACACGAAAAAAAGAAACTACATAGAAATAGTATAACACAATTTTCATTGCAGTCTATTTCCTATCGAGGTTAAATCGTAAGCCATTACTGGGTAATGGATATACTGCAGCAACTATTGAATTTAGGGATTTGTAATTGGGGTGCTACAAACTCGTTCAGACAGTGTAAGTGGCTACCGTATTCATTCTGACTATGGACACTATGGTACGTTTCATTAACTACAATGATATTTAGATTTTTGGGGACTCTGAGCTATATCATATACATATAAATAGTTAGATCATAATCAATCTTCCTAACTAATTTTCTTCGAAATATTTTACTTTTATAACATATTTATGTATGTAGGTAAGTATTACAAATAGTTTTGAACGAAACTAAAAACTGGGATGTTGACCATATTTAATAACCTTTTTTCTTCGAGACTAGATGTACCTAACGGAATAATATATATGTATATACTTATGTATATTTTTTTTAAATAAATAATATAGAAACTTGTATCAAATAAGTCTGTGTCGCAATAAGTATTATAATTCATGTTAGTTTGTGGTAATTGTATGTAGATATATATATTTGAGTTGATCAACTGATTTGTGTTGGTATACTTTGTTTGTCTGTAACCGTTGTTGGTTGACTGGTAGAGAATGCCTTAAGGCGTTAAGTCCGCCATTTGTACTTTTCTTTGTATTATGCAATAAAATTTAAATAAATAATTATATATGTGCACAAAATTTTGGTATAAGCACATTTAGGGAAATCAAAAGTCATACCTCTATACAGTATTTACAATTCTTCTTAAGCAACTCTTTGAGAATAGTATATCGTGGGAGAAACTTTTGAAAAAATGCTTGTAGAGAAAACCGACCTGAAGTCTTTAATTCTGTTGTGCAGAAACTTCCTTATATTCCAGGGTAGGTCGTTGTGGCCGTCGATGAGGGGAGAGTCGTGGAGGAGCCGTTCGGCCAGACGCAACCTCTCGTGCAGGGGCGCACCGGGCGAGGCGCGGAGCGCCAGCGGCCCGGCCACGCAGGCTGTTCCTGCTACCAACACCAGGATCGCCACGCAGCACCAGCGCCGATGCCATACTGAGAACCCTGTGTAAGTCAGATCGGAACGCTGGTCAGTTTACACTTTCGCAACCAAAGATTTCATTTGTTCTGCACGGTACGATTGCACTCATAAGTCATAGGGCATAACGTGGGAGAATGGTTGTGTAGTGAAAACTTGCTACGAGCATAGAACCCAAGGAGTAGGTTCCGGTATTGAAAGTGTCAATGAATAAAAATAGACGCCAGCAAATGTTACGACCGGCCTGTTTTAATTATAAACTTAACCTTTCCAGTAAATTTATGGAAAGTTGAAAACTATGGATGTAGCCCGGAGAATGGGATGGCCGATGGGGCATGAAGTTCGTAGAGTGGCGATCACGTATAGGAACGCGCAGCGTGGGGCGGCCCCCGATTAGATGGACGGATGGCCTCGTTAGGGTAGCGGGGAATCAATGCATGCGGTCTGCAGGGGATAGCATTTTGTGGCGAGACATCGGGAGGCCGTCTGTTGCTGATAGATAGATTATGGAAACTGCAGACAAGCGTACATACCTAATCACGTTTGTCGTGCTATATATTATTATATGTCGCAGTCATCTGGTTGAATCTGCTATTTGATTGAATGACTAGCGCGTTCAATGGAATGACAACATTCAATTGAATGACTAAAGGACAACTCATCAAGTTGTTTAATATAACGTTCACTGATTTTACGTCTGCTCTGTTCAAAGGGCTACGTTACAATCCGCTAACTAGTTGGACGTTGAGTGACGCTTGTTCAATCAACGTTCGGCCTAGTCATTCAATTGAATGTTGTCATTCAATGAACGCGCTAGTCATTCAATCAAATAGCAGATTCAACCAGATGACTGCGACATATACACAACACTAGGATGAGACGATATAAGAACGACCTATATACGTTAGATAGTATGTTAATTAACGTAATAATGATAGTAGGTTTGTAGCTGATACAAGCAATATTCGTTTAATTAGCGGTAAACTATTATATTACCGCTATCAAAGACTATATACCCCCTAGACCGATATTCTTCATACTACGCACCGTACTCCGTTTGTTACTATCGTTCTACATCGCTAGATGCCGCTAAGGGTATCAATTCATTCAAAAGTCGACATTTTTCAATTTCTACTGTACGGTACGCGCAAGCGTGAAGTAACACAGTCGTCAAGCGTTCAACGACATTCCAACTTCCAAGTGACAGTAAAAAGTGAATAGATGACGTTAGGTGCGATGTTTGTTTACTACGTTCCGTTTCGTCTCATTTCACTATTTGTGTATGTTTTATTTAAACATAAAAATTACTTACATCCTAATCCTAATAATATTATAAACGTGAAAGTTTGGATGGATGTATGTATGTACGTTTCACTTAATCTCAAAAAACTACTGGACGTATTATGATGAAACTTTCGAGTTATGTACCTTACCTTACCTGCCTGAAGGTAGAATACGTAACGATTCTGACTTCACGCCTACCATAGTTTAGTTTAGGTGCTGTAATTTTAGCCAATTTGATAATAGGCAAAATAATTCTTAGGGCAATTCATGTTAGGAATATTATGCTTTAGGTAATTAGATTTTAGTTATCAATATTAGGACAAACTTGATTTAGGACTTTAAGAGAGTATGCGCAAAAATTATTAGGACAAACGAGTAGTATGCCATTCAACAGTATGCCAAACTTTCTCGGCCAAACATTTTTAGGACAAAAAACGTTATGCGATACGACAGGCACCCGAAAGGAGAATGGGCAGACTGGGACCACCCTCCAATAGCAAGAAGATATATATAGTTGGAAAGGTATTTTCAATTGGAACAATATTTTTTATGGCAGCTTTGTTGTTACAACTGTCCGTTCGGAGTTATAAGACTAATAGGTCTGAAAAAAAAAACAATAAAAATATTATACTAAGTATTCTCAAAGTCATGTAAGTACTTTGGTCTCGTATATACATTGTTACACTAAGAATATACGTTCACTCACTGGCGACGGTGAACATCTACCCTCATTTTCACGCACATTGTCAAAATGTCATGTTGCACATAACACTCACTACGTCACTTGCTAAGGTCTCGTCGTAAGTCGTTCGTTGGTTTTGTGCGTGAGTTATCGTTTGTTTCACTTGTTTTCACTTGGACACTGATATTTTACTCCGCTTGTTTATTGAACTTTTGCTCTTTTAACGAATTCGGCTTACCCACTTAACTGGACTTTTGAATTGCATTTCGATCGGGTAATTGTGATGGAAGCTCATCATAACTGTGTTATGTGTCGGCGAGGACTGCATCGCAGAAGATATCAGCAACACGTTTTGCTAGATAATCTCCCAAGAGTGCAACCAGAGCTTGCTGCTTATATCCAGCAGCATGCATTATTGGAGGTGAGTGTGCTTATTTTTATTTTATCTAACGTTAAAAAGTCGAATTAAAATAAAACTAAAATAAATATTTTTGGTTGTTCAAAATCATATTATTATAATAACATTATAAATGCAAAAATCTGTTTGGATGGATGTTTTACAACGTTTTTCATTCTTTAACTAATAACTATTGACATTTCCAGTGATATTTGTAAGGACTTTTCTTTACTAAGGTGGTGTTCCAAAACTTCGACAACACACGACTCGAACCACGTTGAATAGCGTGAATAGAATATTCAACCTGGTTCGAAAATACAGTGCCTGTGATTATTTGGCGCTCTGACGTAGTCGATTCTCTTCAGGAACATCTGGTATTTGTGCTGCATCAGGTGGTCTGATGGCATTAGCATTTCTCTGCCAGCATCTATGGTATACGTGTCGTGTGTTGTCGAACACCACCTGAGTTAATAGTAAAGAAAAGTCATTACAAATGTCACTGGAAATGTCAATAGTTATTAGTTAAACAATGAAAAACGTTATAAATCATCCATCCAAGCAGATTTTTGCCTTTATAATGTTATTATTAATATGATTTTGAACAACCAAAAATATTTATTTTAGTTTTATTTTAATTCGACTTTTTAACGTTAGATAAAATAAAAATAAGCACACTCACCTGCAATAATGCATGCTGCTGGATATAAGCAGCAAGCTCTGGTTGCACTCTTGGGAGATTATCTAGCAAAACGTGTTGCTGATATCTTCTGCGATGCAGTCCTCGCCGACACATAACACAGTTATGATGAGCTTCCATCACAATTACCCGATCGAAATGCAATTCAAAAGTCCAGTTAAGTGGGCAAGCCGAATTCGTTAAAAGAGCAAAAGTTCAATAAACTAGCGGAGTAAAATATCAGTGTCCAAGTGAAAACAAGAGAAACAAACGATAACTCACGCACAAAACCAACGAACGACTTACGACGAGACCTCAAGCAAGTGACGTAGTGAGTGTTGTGTGCAACACGACATTTTGACAATGTGCGTGAAAATGAGGGTAGTTCACCGTCGCCAGTGAGTGAACGTATTCTTAGTGTAACAATGTATATACGACACCAAAGTACTTACATGAGTTTGAGAATACTTAGTAAGTATAATATTTTTCTTTTGTTTTTTTTTTCAGACTTATTAGTCTTATAACTCCGAACGGACAGTTGTAACAACAAAGCTGCTATAACAATTGTTGTTCCAATTGAAAATACCTTTCCAACGATATATATTTCGTTGCTATTGGAGGGTGGTCCCAGGTTCCATATATTTTTGCCCATTCTCCTTTATCTATACAAAAACTAACAGAACTAACGACAGTGATAATTCAATAAAACCACAATTTTATAAACGTTTTTTTTATATTACTTTTAACAAAAACAAAACGAACGAATATATTTTCGCAGGCCGCCTGCATGTAGGCAATTTCTAATTGTTCTAGGGTAAATGTCAAACATTTCCGCAAATCGTCCCTTTGGCGTAAAGCCGTTTTGTCGTCGGCGTTGGTCTTGGGCCATGGCAAACGGACGATGCAATGGTTACTTTGCTTTGCAGTAGATCAATAAGGTTTTCTTCAACATTATATCGCCGTACCCAACGTCAAACTGTGTCCCTGCTAGCATTGAGCCGACGCGTGATCTCATAAATCCGTATTCCTTCCTGGTGTAACTCCACTCTTTGAGCTCTTCATTGTTTTCAGTCATTATCATTATCTTTTAATAGTTCACGGTTAGCGGCAAGCATTTTATTTTTCATATTAATAACGTTGCTGAAAATTATTTTACGATTTTCTCGATTGACACTGACATATGTTCCTAATTAGAAATTAAAAGCAAATGATAACCTTTCGCGAGGAGGTTTTTTGTAAAATGAAGTGACAAATAATAATATTGACATTTCAATACTATTATTGAAATATAATTTTCGACCTTAATGCATTGCGAATGTCTAACGACATTGTAACGAAATGGGTAGGAAATGAAATTCCTTGACTGTACAAAACTTATCTAACAAATATTACGTTACTGACTGTTTGTTAGTGGGAAATGTCGCATGACAATTCGGGCGTAACTTATTTTGTCCATTACATCAGTGCACCAACGCCATCTAGCTATTTTGTGTAGCAAAAATTGGCGAGCCCGCAAGCAACCTTGAGCTATCCAGAGGTAGTGCCATCTATTTTAATACGATCAAACCACGTTTTTGAAGAGTAAAAAATATAATCCTTAAAAATTGTGTATTTAAGTTATATTATCGTATTAAAATAAAGCAGTAATGCGTTTGATTTCCAAAAATCAAAAATCACTTAAAAATGTTGGTGAAAAATAACATTTTTGTCACTTCCAGGCTACGAAGCAGCGCCATCTAGTTTTTATACCGAATTTTGAGCTTTTTCAGAGTTACGTTTTTTTGTATGAGAACATATGTCTAGGGGGTATATAGTCTTTGCCGCTATAGACAAATAAATTACCTGTAACCACATACTACATCATTATAACAGTGACCCGAAATACGAATTTGGTTTATGCTAGTATGTACTTACAATTTTGGTTATCTGCGGGCAACAAATAACAGATGAGGAGAGGTCGTTCTTATATCGTATCTTAGACTATAGATAAAGTAGCTATCATTGTCCGACACGTATATTTTCACGCGATAATCATTGCCCGCAGAAAACCGAAATTGTAAGTACCTACATAGTAGCGTAAGTCTACAGCTACACCTAATTCACACCACCGCTGTAGTGAAGATAATGTACCTATATTTATGTATTAATAAATTATTAACTAAAGGTCGTCGGATGAGAAACGCCTTGGGAACAAAAAATATACCATTTCGCCTCCCAAAATCGTCCTGTTAGTGTTAGCGCGAATAGAATAATGTCTCGGATTTTGCTGAATTCCTATAATAGACGACAGAAAAACAGGGGAAAAGGGGACATCAATCATCTTTCTTTAATGTAGTGAAAAGTAGTATTCGTGGTTGAAATAGTAACTCGGACTAAATGTTTGATGACTTCCATGTCGTTGACATTTTTACAATAATAAACAGAGCAAAATTTAGGTTTTATTTAGGTCAAGAATACGTCCTTTAGCGCCTGTCATAAAAGGCAACTAAGGGGGTAATTGTCGTAGTGATTTCTTTCGTATTTCGGGTCTCTGTTAATGACCCTAGGGAGTGGCAAACACCGTGCCTCTCCAAGATACGGAGGACAATGCGACTCATTCATGTTAAGATCCTAGAGACCACTAGAGACTTTATAGAAGGTAGGGTTTTAGGGTCTAATTTAATGCAGATTGACGTATAGCTATTCGAGTTTGAGCGATCTACATATCGGCCATAGAACGGACATAGCCGCATCGTTATACGAAAGAGAGCTGCATTAAGTGACATTGATAAGTTGTCATTTAAAGGTAAATGAGGGCCTTATTTTCACGAAGCTTTCTTGTTTCCCTATCTTAGCAAGATTTCAGCTTAATCATCATGGCAATATAGCGGATATATATATTGACTTCAGCTATTCCAGATAAATTGACCCTTAGAGGTAAGAGTCAAATAAAAATTAGATTAGACGTATTGCTTGATTACCCATATATGGCCCACTATTCTGAGATTTACGTCTATCATTCTATTATAGAGTACATTTATTTCATGAAATAGTAGATTGTTAACCAAGGGTAGAAAGTGACTTCGTTCGAGCGCCAATAGTTCGAGGGTGAAATGGGTAATTTCACCCGAGTTAAACACTCTACTTTTCATTTCGACTGCGAGGAAAATAAAATACTACACGCACATGTCATGAGTGTGTTAAATTAACGTCCATGTCGTTTTTAACCAATAATTAATAAAAGACACGGTATTTATATTGAATCTCGTATTCCCGCTTTTTCTATTGCAAACTTTCATTATTATTATTTTTAACAGAAAAAATATATACCTACGTACCGCCAACATTAAAAAAAAATTAAATACAATGGTTTCTATTTTGTTTTTTATCTAAATGTACGACTCTATCAATAAATCAGGGACGGAATTATATGTATGTATTATGAATATAATGCATATTTATATTTAATAATTACATGTAAATAAATTAAGCTTGCATATATGTAACTTTTGGAGACATTTTTTCAATGGCCACTTACCACGGCCGACTAGATTGTACCTAATTGAGTTGGTCACGACGTGCATCTAGATGGCAATTATCTTTGACTCCGTGGCAATTAAAAAAAAATTACTTTCCACCCTAGGGATGGAAAAGCTATTTTCCACCCGGCTATCTACTCATGAAAATGACACTTTCCGAACAGGAGAGATGAAAAAATATATTACCTCGAATAAAGCACGTCGCTTAAGTACTCGTATTACTACATGTTGAGATCTGGGACAAACCTAATTACAGACTTTATTTAACCCCTGTTATGTAACATATTATGTGCACACCCGGAAAACCAATTTAAGATCAATCTTTATCTTAACAACCAAGTTACAAAATAAAACTCCATCGGGATCATAGTAGGTAATAATCGGTCGTGGGGAAGCCTTCGATAATCTTTCTGTCAAACGCAAGCGCTGTGCGGCGTACGATGTGATGGCGGACGTGTGTGGAAATTGTACACGGGGAATTAGCCGCCTGTTCAGTTCTCCACTCTATACCCGCTCGGTACATTGCATTTTTATCCTTTTTGAGTAACTTATGGATATGAGACGGAACGGACGATATGAGTTGAAAATGTTGTTGAATAGGATGTTGCTTTGATAACCCCCTCTTTTCTCTCGAAATCGTCCCTAATTTTCTTATAACATATATAAAATGTGTACTAATTACAGTGGAGCACTGCAGTTGTTTATAGTTACATGGCGCATTCGGTAGCATTAATCGGTATCTTGGGCCACATGAAGTTTGGGAACTGAATTGTTTAATATTCAAACCCAATTCATTTGTTCTGTATGTTTTTATGTGTCGATGGTTAAAAACAATTTAATAAGATACTGTATACTAACAACATTAGGTACTAAAAGCAAATAGTCTTAAAATGTAAAGCAATACTACCCAAGATGACGATATACATAATCCATTTTACGTAGGAATAACGTGTGACAGTAAACAGAGGATAATTCTCCAATTGAATTCCAGTACTCTAATCGAGTTTCTAACATCAGCCGATCGACTCGCAACGCTTTTTGTGGATCGAAATTTAGATATCCAATTTTCGGAGAAAAATTGGGGCAAAAATGCAGCCATCAGCCATTTAATATCGTTCACTTGTTTATTGCGGAATAGCTGGGGATATGTATCGCGGGAATAAAAAGCATTTCATAACGCTTGAACTCTGCAGGGCTTTGGTGGGTAATAAAGTGGCTTTAAGGTGCGAGTTGGCAGGTGCTTGTCTCGGTACCCGTGGCGTTTACTACTATGTACACACAACAAAAATATAGGTCAACGGCAAGGCTTAAGTTATATTAACACATACATTCAGAATAGACTAATTAGAATCTTCCACGGCCGTGAAAAAAGTGTCTAATAACATTTTGCTAAAGCAAAAATATTTAAGAATATATTTTTGACTAAAGCATAGATCGAGAATTTGGCTCATGACGACACGATGGGGTTACGCGGGCTACATAGCGGTGCAACGGGCTACGGTATAGAAAATGCATCGCAGGTGAGACATTAAATAATTTAGTCTAAAAATAATCTATCTTGTCATTCGAAAAGTTATCACAAAGAGAAAATTACTTTTCCTTTGTAAAACATTTGAATTACACGTGAGCACGTCTAAGAAAGTTATACTTAGATCTATATATGTTATCGTAACAATCAATCAGTCATCAAAGCTCACTGTAAGGGCAGAAGCCGGAGTCTATTGATCAAAGACATTCGCATGGGCGGCGCCTGAAGTGCCATACACGTTCCGTTAGAAAATTGCTCACCGTGACTGTTTGCTAGAGGGCGGCGCGAGCCGTGCCAACATTGCGCTACTAGTAAGCGTCATTAACAGTAGATTGACTTCACAAAAACGTCTTACTTATTAAATTTGATGCCATGTTTGGGAGAAAATAAAGAGCGGGAAGCGTGAAAGGCTTACTACGGAGATTATTTATATTTATTAATTAGTGTTTACTTATGTTTACTAATCAAATGGCGTCAGTATTGAGCGTTTGAATACCTAAAATTAGGTTAATGTTGGAGTAAAGCAGTGACAGTTGTTAATTGGGTTTGTAATGCGTACATATTGATGTTACTGTATACGGCTTTCATTTTTTAACTTTTCCTTGAAGTTAGAGCTGAATTCGTAAACAACACCATGGCCTTCATGAAAGAGGGGTTGCATTTCAAGTTACGTTGCGTCAGCAGCGTCCATGTTCGTACAGTAAACACAATAATAAATATCAGTCATCCAGGTTAATTCGCCATTATATAATGTGTAAAATTTCACCACTGACCTTTTTATATTTGTGATGAGGCTTAATTATTGTTCTGAGACCTATAATGGGATTAATGGGTGTGGGATAGAACATTACATTCCATCGTCACACGAGCTCTGTTAATTACCCATCTTAACGTTACGTAATTCCCCAGGTTCATGAGAATGTATCCTGTTTGTTGTGTCCATGTCAAGTACCTAACCTAATTTGAACTTTTAAAACGCATCAAGATACTGGTGTTGGTATTTTTACAGTGACAGCAGGCTCGGTCGCGTAACGGTCAGCTGTAGTGGGCGGTATCTAATTCTAAAAAGTCGATTTATCTGTGTAATTTTCAAATGGAATTCAGTTGGAAGAACTGTTAATATGCAAGATAGCAGTTTAATGTTATTTCTCAAGGGTAACAAGTGCAGGTACCTACTAATGTGAATACGCTTCGCTTGGGATTGAGGTGTAAGTTATTTTACTACGTAGGCGAAGTTTTACTTTTGCTTAGCACCTACTCATTTTCTCTAGCTGTAGCGCCGCTCCACTTCAGCCATCCACTTTAATAGTGTAAACTAAATTCAACTTTTATTTCTAAATAATTAACATATTTAAGCGTTTAGACAATACACAAGTGCATAACTTAGAATTACAAAATAAAAACATTAAATGACACATTAATTTACTTAAAACATACATTTTAATATATAAAAATATGCAGCACTGACTCTAGTGTAAAGTGTCGATAAAGCAGAATGAACCATGTTCGCCTAAAAATAATTATTCACCGAAGGGACCTAAGTTATTATATTTGGGGAAAAGGTGCGCCGAAATGGAGTTCTCTCATTTAGACACGTGTCTACGTGGCAGTGTTTCGTACGAGTCAATGTTATACCTATGTTGTCGATATAACATATATGTAGAGCATTTTTCATACGTTTTCGTGGTTTCTCCACCGACTTCAAAAAGGAAGACGTTATTAATTCGGATGTCATCATCCTCCTAGCCTTTGTCCCATTTTTTGAGAATGAATTCTCAATCGGGGTCGGCTACCTAAATCCCAAGATGTGGCGTAGGCACTAGTTTTTACGCAAGCGACTGCCATCTGACCTTCCAACCCAGAGGGGAAACTAGGCCTTATTGGGCTTAGGTGGTTTCCTCACGATGTTTTCCTTCACCGAAAAGCGAGTGGTAAATATCAAATGACGTTCCGTACATAAGTTCCGAAAAACTCATTGGTACGGCCCGGGTTCGAACCCGCGACCTCCGGATTGAAAGTCGCATGCCCTAACCACTAGGCTACCACCGCTTATTAATAATAATTAGGTTATTAATTCGGATGTATTTTTTTAATTGTTTGATTTCAAAAATTCGTTCTTTTTTTCGAGAGTAAGCATATCCATCTGGCTCCATAAAATTTTGCTAAAGATCGAGGATCCTCAAATATTACAGGCATATCTACAATGACGAATTCGGTGTTTCTTTTATACGATTGTTAACTCAGAAATATTACTACTTCTCATTAAAGTCAGTTATTTTTTGTGATAAAGTGATAATAGAAGTTATATCTGAGCACATTTATCTTATTAAAAACGAATAGCTATATAAGTTTACGTTTTCCACATTTGACTTACTGAGACCTTTCTCCAGATATGTATCTGCGTCCAATTTATTTAGCACCATATAAAATGTGTGTAAAACGGTCACACTAATTGTCTAGACTCAACCAGAGACACAAAGTTTGTGAATGCCCGACTAGAAAGTTGTGAACAGACACTGTGGAACGTGCACAGTTGTAAATTGCCGGATACACGCGGTCATGGTTGGTGACGTCTTGAAACAAATTTCTCACTGAAACGCTAGTAAGTCACTGATAGAGCTGCCTGTGGCACGAAACATTAGAGTTATATACTAACGCGGATGGACTCAATTGTCAAAAACAGACAAATCAAGACTTGTACTACTGTCCGACCGAAATACGTTTTTTGCCGAAACCAAAACCGAAGGTTCGGTTCTGATTACAGTTTCGGCCGAAACCGAAACCGAAACCGAACCTTTTATAAACGTGATTAAAACGTTTTATAAAATGTCAGCGGGCCGTTCTTTCTAGATCTAATATGAATTACTTACAATTAAAAATTTCGCTGACACAATTGACCAATGGAGCAAAGCGTTTCAGTTTCAGCTTGGCCCAAAATTCTTTCATATGTGCGGATAATTGGATGCTTTTCGGCTGTTCTCGCCTGGAGGTCGTATTTCTTAACTGATTCTCATGAAGTTTTGTAAGTAGGTTTGATAAGTAAATATATGGTGTACTGCCGTTTGGCAAATAATGTTTCCCAAATATGACTTCCCAAATAACTTATCGCAACAGTTTTATTTCCCAAATGCATCTCTAGCAAAGTTACATTTGCCATTGTATTCATTTGGTCAAATCATCTTTTCCCAAAATTTCACTTTGTCAAGATTTTATTTAGCAAATGCTTATAAAGCAAATGTTTGATTTTGTCATAAATTATTTTCCAAACAAAATTTTCCCAAATTAGTCACTTTGCAAGCTGAACTTATAGCAAAAGTCTGGTAAATGGTGACTCATTTTACGGGTACGTACCTATTACAATCGCGAAAGTTCATAATACCTACAGTTGAAATACCGATGGTCAAAATACCGAAAGTACGAAAACCCGATATTCGATATACCGATGCTCAAAAGACCTATTTTGAAAAGATCGAAAGTTCAAAATCTCGAATTTTATAATACCGAAAGTTTAAAATCTCGAAATTTTATAATCCCGAAAGTTTTGAATCTCGAAATTTTATAATCCCGAAAGTCAACCATTGTCAGTAAAATGCCAATGAAAAAATATTTTTTTTTCTTTTAAGAATATGATCATAACTACAACAAAAGGAGCGTATTTAGGGATATAAAAAAAAAAACTAACCTAACCTAACCCGGCCGAGTCGGATCTGCTCTGAAAGGTGAATCATTTAAAGTTTGAGAATAGGTTGAGGTGAATCAATCACCTTTCAGAGCAGATCCGACTCGGCCGGGTTAGGTTAGGTTAGTTTTTTATTTATATCACTAAAAAACGCTCCTTTTGTTGTGCGTAAGCGTAAGAAAACTACCCACTTACAAAATACAATCATATTGACATTTTTATCTCACACACTACTCATACTGGGATATAAATCGTATGCCATGCAATATTTTGGGATAAGAATGTTATGCCAAACGATATATTTGCAAAAAAAAAATTGGGAAAGTAAAACTTGACAAGTAATTATTTGCTAAGCAACCACTTGCTAAACAAAATTTTTGCAAACTGTAAATTTGCGATACGTAGTTTTGCTAATTGCACTTTTTGCCAAATAAAAATTTGGGAAACAAAATTTGCGATGTGATACTTTGGGAAAGATTATTTTCCAAACATTAGTAATCCTAAATATATACTTAGATTATTTTTGTTGATTAGAGTATTTATCGAACATACTTACAAAATTTCATGAGAATCGGTTGAGAAATGCGACTTTAAGGCAATAACAGCCGGTAAGCGCATGGACATCCAAACATCAGGGCATACGAAAGAATTTGTGGGCCAATGCTGAAACGGAAATGCGTTGCTCGCTCGGTCAATTACTTAACATTATTCGGGGAACAAAAACAAACGTCACCTGACTGAGCAAAGTGATTCAGCAGATTCCGGCAGAGTCAGGCGGGCGACGCCATATTGCCAACCTTGCCGACTGCCGAGCGCATCCGACGTTAGCGGAACGCGACCCGAAAGTACGGTGTTAGAAGTTTCGGCGCGGCCGAAAGGTTCGGCTGTTTTTTGGCCGAAACCGAACCTTTGGGCGAAACATGATTTTTAGGCCGAAACTGGCCGAAACCGAAACTTCGGTCGGTCACTAACTTGTACACATAAAACTGCCTCAGATTTGTAACCTGTTTTAATGGATAATACAGTGTCGGTAAACTAGAACGGTGAAGGGATCTTCATTTTTAACGTTGCCGTAGATACTTATTTAAATATAACACAATAAGAAAATGTAATAAAAGAGGACTAGTTAGTTAGTTGCGCTGGGCATTTTCCGCAAGTCGACATCCAACGTGCCTATTTTGCGTGAAAAGGGGGTAGCGCTACTCCAACCACCCAAAGAGGACTATGTAATATATATACGAGATATCGTCTCGAGCAGTGGCTAGCATGTTGAGTAGGGACTATGACTTATATCTTCGCTTGACATTGCCACGACTAGTCAACCATCGGGAGACATTTGACTCAGCACAGCAGCTGCCAACGTCCTTAACGGGTGCTCCACAGATATGTCCTCGCTAATAATATGGCCGCGTATGGTCACTTATGCTTACTGGAAGAGTTGCCCGTGGTGGTCGAGCTGTGGCTGGCGGTAGACGCAGTGCCGGTGGACAGCCACTGGGGAGATTTGCAGGCACTGCAGGCTGAAGGGTGCACGCTACCGCGGTCGGTCACGTCAGGAGCCGGAGCTGCGCGCTTCTTGCCCTAAACATTAAAACTTAATTGAACGACAACATAATTATAATCTGTAAGTGACAGGGCGCAAAGTGCAGCCTATGAAAACGTTTCTTATAAAGTAATCCTAATTTCACCATACGTCGGCCGCAGGTTCAATTGGCGTAAGGGACAAAATACGCAAAATGAGTTGAATATACAGTTTTGTTCAGAATTATCCGCTCTATCGAATGGTGTATATAAAAAAAATCTAGCTTGAAAAAAGTGTTCCTTACACTACTGATTTTTATGGGTACAAAATCAAATCTGACCCACAAAAACCATGTATCTGTTTTTTATTTTAATAAAGCAACATCAAATAGGGTAACTACTGCAACCAATCCACTTTGAATAAGGTAAAGGTCTTACCAATTAAGGAATTACCTTTACATGACTTATTTTTGAAGACAATCATATAAAACTGGCTTTTACACTAATGCTTTTTTTTTGCTCACGAATAAATAACACCCATACCTTAAAATGATTGCACGAGCTTTGATAAAAATGCTCCTTACCCCAATTTGCCATCTTATATTGTTAACTGTGTGAACCTTACACCAATTTAGTTAAGACGATATTTAGGTTTCATCCGATTTATGTTTAGATTCCGTGTCCGTTACGCTAATTTTCTCGTGAGAATCAATGAATTACTTATCCTTGTTACCTTTATATACAAACACATCTAACTTCATGTAATGTTAATCTATTGACAATAAAGAAAGTGTTAAGTTGCAATAAAAAACCTTCATCAGTTTTATAACCTTTGTTTATACGGGTATCTGTGTAAACTGGATGTTAATTTTGGGCTTTACTAAATCATTGAAACTACTAGCGTAGTTTGACTTATTTACATGCAAACTTTCCCGATAAATTAAGGTATTCAAATAAATTTGGTAAGAAAATTTTAAATTTAGTAATTAATCCACCGAGAAATGTAAGTGTTTTTTTATGTTATTAGGTATAATTCGTCAGTTCGGCGTCTCTGAAAAACAGTAAGTACTGAACTCTTTTTTGACAGCTCGTGATTGTTATTCTACCCGTGAAGTGTTTTGTTAAGCGGATAGTTTAAAAAAGTAGGAGATTGTCGAAAAAAGCAATAACCAATGGAATACTGGAGGAGGTATTAACACGTTCTTTATTAAAAGTTTTTTTACACATTGTTTGTTTAAAAATATCTCAAGGAAGATTAGATTGACTTTCCGAGGACTAGCTGAGTTGAAATAGGGCATATGAGGCCATAAGGTAATCCTACTGAGTTTGTGCTTCTTAAAATCGTCTCGGTACTTGATGAATTGCAAAGGAACATTTTCACTGTCAATTAAAAGGCATTCCTAAGTATGACACACTTTAATAGTCATTATCTGAAATTCCGCTACCGATAAGTGTTGACAAATCAAGGGATCTAACTAGAGCTCTTGCCATTCATTGACTGACATTAATGTTGATATTGATTATATTTCATAGCTATAAACAAGAACTTTTCATTTCATTGATGTTTTTCAAGTACATTACTCTTATGGTCATTTTATTATACAGCCTCATTTGACTCCTTTGGTAACAAGTTTCAAGTTTGACAAGTAGTATAATTAAAAAATACCATAATAAATAATAGAATAAGTCGTTTCGTTTCGTTTATGCATGTCGTTCACACAGGTACAAGTCGTATTCTTTCGTTTATGCACGTCGTTCATAAGGATAAAATTGGTGCAAATAAATTGAGTTATGTCTTTAAATACTCGCGAACAAAAGCTATAACTAAAAAAAAACATATTTATAGGGTCAATGAATTAGTTCTTTATTTATAAAATGAAAGCCTAACACTATAGCTTGTATAAAAAAACCTAAAAAGTTCAAGTTCTAAATATCTACTATTGAAAAATAGTTTTTGTCTCTTCTGAAAAGTGCCCTTTTTTAGTTATCCCTTATTAACTGGAGGCACTGAATTGTGAGCAACTACTATGTTATCTAACAGGACTCCTAAAAAAGTACAAATGTAAAATGATTATTTCTGAACTGTATTTAATTTTGTAACTTAAATCGTTAACAGAAGTCCTAAACTTTTAATAATTTTACTGTATAAATTACATTGGTTATTTATTTTGAGTACTCGATCATAGAGGCTGAGAAATAATTAATGTAATTACAATAAAAACAATATCATAAATTAAAATGTGGGTTATTCCACTCGATAGAAACGTTACGTGTAACGATACAAATATTGCATGTAACGGTCACTCAAAAAATGCTCACACGGTTTCAATACATTTATATACCTCTTACATTAATGTTTTAAAGGTTTCCGGTGTTAAGATACGCCTTACGTCAAAGGTATGTACTTATTTATTTTTACAAAGAACCCTTTACGTTATTTTTTCTTTCACACATAATCTCAACTAGTCCCTTACGCCATTTTTTCATCAATATAGTGGATACAATGAATAGGTTAATTTAAGGTAAGGGACCAGACTACAGAATACTCTGTCTGTAAGGGACATCAGCAGCGAAATAAGTTGGTGTAAGGGACATGTCATTTTCTATAATATCTAAATTATTAAAACGAGCATTACATAGATAGACAGAACACTAAAATACAAGATTATGTATGAAATCAGGCCCACAAAAGGTTCACAAAAAAAAAAAGTTATGAACGATTTAGTTAAAAAAAAAACTTTGTTAGACTCTCCTGAAAAATCGTATTTTGTCCCTTACCCCAATTGAACCTACGGTCGACGATATTATACTGTCTCGAGGCGACGTCAATGTTTTTTTTTTCAAATGGATTATAACTACGAGTATACTTTTATTTAAGTACTGTAGCGGACATGAAATGTCGCGGAAATCACTGGATAATATCATTACACTTGGATTAGCATTAAGGAAACCGCTATTAATTAATTTGTTTCTAAAAATGACAGGCATCACTCAACCTCAACAATATTTTAACATCCTATCAATCATCATCTTCAATTAATTTGTAATGTGCATTCCCCAAAAATCTTCTAGGAAACAAGGTCACAATCTCCGTTATCTACCTAGATATTTATTGTATAAATGCACATTGTAATATCGTGATTGATTTTATATTCATTAGACAGAGATTGAACTACATTAATAATTATCATTCGTGAACATGTTATATCACTAATGATTCCTGCTTCGTGCACTGAGCAATGTGTGATTTGTCAAAATGGCTCTATCATCTGAATTAGGCATCCAATCAACTGATCATGTCGAATTAACGCAAGCGGCAATCAGTTTATTACTAATAATAAATAATACATTTTGATGAAACTGATACATTTGATATATTGAAATAGAGACAGCAAATAATAATAGTTACTGTCGAATAGATCACAGGCTACTATAAGAATCCAAAGGGGAATAAATACTTAGAGGTCGTATCTATATTTAACGTTATGAATGCGAAACTAAGTCTGTCTGTGTGTTACCTTTTCACGCCTCAACTACGAAAGCTTAAAACCTAGGGAGAGGACATAGGTTATTTTTTCCTCCGAAGGGTTGATTCAAGCTAAGAAGTTTTGCATGGATAAAGTTTATTTTAAAAATTGGAGCGGGACAATTTACCAGTTCTGCCCGCTTGCTTTTGTTTAAGAGTGCTTATAATATAATGTAACAAAAAAAAAAAAAAATTCGTTTATATATTACTAGCTGTGCCCCGCGGTGTTACCCGCTCATCCCACGGGAACACTACATTTATTCGGGATGAAAAGTATCCTATGTCCTTCCCCGGGACTGAAACTATCTATATACCAAATTTCATCTAAATCGGTTCAGCGGTTAAAGCGTGAAGAGGTAACAGACAGACAGACAGACAGACACACTTTCGCATTTATAATATTAGTATGGATTAGTTATTATACAATGTACCAGTACATTGCAGGAAGCACCCTAAAACAAAAGTAAGCGCGGTCCTACAATACAATACGCATTAACTCGGGCGGAGCCGCGGGCCCAGACCGCAGATACACAGGTTTTAAAATGCAAGACAAACGGAAGTTTAAAATAAAAACCTCAACAGCTTTTATAATCAGAAGCAATTTTTACTTGATTACTAGCTATAAGTTTAATACCTTTATTTCTTTTTCGCGCACGTTGCTTTATGTGGAGTTTTTGCAGATTTCCATTAAGTATTTTTCTAATATTTCGCAATTCCCATTACGATAATGGCTTCATGTACCTACCGTTTTTTTTAAGCCTTACTCTAGCATTCAGGATGTTTGTTAAGTGCGCAGAGGGTAAAATAAGTTTAGTATCATTACACTATTGATTGGCTTTATAAGACTATTTTAAGTAGAATGTAAAAACTAGCAATTCAAACTTTTGAAATGTGTAATGGTATAAATATCTTACTAAGCTTACGAAGCTTATGTGTACATACGAGTATGCACATAAAAACATATATCTTTGCATTCTAAAATTTCATGGATAACAATCTGTAAAAAAAAAAAATTAAGCAAATCAAATCGGAGATACCTGCACAATATTGGACTCGGTTATGGGGATAAAATATAATGCCGTTATTATGTTAAGTGGAAGAGGGGAAGGCGGGTTAAACTTACATGGGTATCGTAGAATATGGAAGGTATCCTGTTATTGCGGCCCGACTCGCACGTACAGTGAGCGCGCGCGCCCCGCAGCCCACCCATCGCTATCCTGTCGGCTTCCACAAAACTTTGTGCCTCGTCATCTACTAAATCGTTGTGAGTACTTTTTGACCCCTCCAAGCTTTCATCACGCGTCCACAGATCTGACCCTCTATCCCTGAACCGTTCACTCGGAAAATCGTTGTATGACATTTGCCTTCTTATACTCCGACATCGACTGCGGTTATCTAGAGTGGAAAATTTCATCCTTTCAGGCGCAGGCGAGTGTCTCGTTAGCATTTCGTCATTATTGTCGAAACTTCGCATTTTTATCATTTTGTGAGGCGCTCTCCTGACATCACTAATGTTGCACTCTCTGAGTCTATCAAAACATTGGTCAACATTCCCTGAAAAATTTGCATAAGTAGAAGCGTTGTTTTTCAATTCGTCTTTCGATTGAAATTCCGACGAAGTGAAAATACAGCTTTGGCTGTTGACTCTCCTCTGCGACTTGTCGACTACGGACAGCATCGATAGTTTCTTGAGAGAGCTCGCCGAGCCAGACGTTATCTCGGCCAGTTGCACCGCGTTTTGGTTTTTCTTCGACATCGCATCGCCGCCAATCTTTTTTAAATTTGATAGTTTTCTTTTTATCTTTTGAACGAGAGTATTGGTTGGGTCATACGAAATCAGTTGCTTGGAAAAGTAATTGGAAACACCAATGTGTTTGTTCTTTGTATATTTTCTGTCGAGGCTGCGATGTGAGCCGATGTTGAGATGATTTCTGTGGGCGCCGCGTTTCATTCTTTCTAAATCGTAGATGTTTAGCGTATGGCCTCGATGATCCACAACATCCCGGTGGCAGTTGAGATAATTGTTCTGTTGTATGCTGCAATTACAAACTAAGTCGAAGTCGTGGTCTGATATGTGTTTATTGTAACACTGTCTTTGCGCTGCGAGAGCGAGACACGCTTCGCAGTCGACTCCGAGCAGGAGTTCGAGGCTCGTATTTCTGATGAAGCCGTCACTAAACGTGCGCGACCGAAAGTTGGCTGGGCTTTGTTCGAGGTTCTCCCAGTCGGAGACCAGACCAGCTCCACCGGGCAAGCAGGGCGCGCCGCCTGCCCCGCCCGCCTCGTCATCCACCATGGTGGAGGCGTCTCGGTTGACGTGGATGACGCGAGGCTGGCGGAACACTCGGCTGTCACTTCTGACCGAGCTTCGCGATGGTGATGGTGACGGTCGCTTGAAACCGTCTACTTGAAGCATTCTTCAATCTTTACCTTTCCTCTTTCGAGGAGCCAGCACCTAAGTAAAGAAAAGAAACTATTACATATATAAGTTTATAAAAGTATATACATATGTATGTATAGGGGAAAGTCCCGCAACACCAGGCGGCACCTAGTGCTGGGCACACGTATGATCTCGGAAACTAACAACGTGAGCCATTCAAAGACAAGTGAAAAGGGCGCGACGACGACGGGGTGTATGACGCGCGCAGCAATAACGGGCACACAAAATTCAACTGAATGTTACTAATAACTTACTACGGACATAGAACATGTAATTTTTTCGTTAGTATTTTTTTTTAATTTGTTGAAGAGAATTTTGTATAATAATGATAATATTAATAATAAGTATTTTTATTCTGAACTGATTTCTACTGAGTTGTGTTACGTCAAAGTATATCCCTCAGTTCAGCGTGCCTCCTGGCAAAGGCCTCCTCTAGCTGGTTCTATTGTACTCTATCGCGAGCCACTCTCCTCCAGTGGGCCGCTGTAAGAATTAGCTTGTCCTCCCATCTTCTTTATTAAGTTTAGTAATTCATAAAATAAATATAACATTTATTGAAGACAAAACAACGGAGTAAATTACAAAAATACGATAAATATAATCTTAAAGTAAATTGCGTCAAACTAAATGAATATAATAATACTTTAAATATTTACTTTTTCTGTATTTGCTGAACTTTGGTGTCCGCCATAATGGGACTTCCACTTACATAATCAATCCACGTAGAATTACGTACTATAGGGAATTAAACGACCACTTCATAAAACTTCTGTCGAAATAGTGTTTTTATTTAATTTCGGGTCCGTTACCGACGTGTTAGAAACTTTAACCGAATAACTAACGGTTTCACTCCCCTTTTAATAAATCTTCCTGTTATGTGCTGACACGACTGAAACAGTGTAACGCTGGGTAACTTAAATAGCAGTTTACGAAACAAGAAACAAACATATGGCGGAACACAGACATACACACTTGTATAGTTGTACTGTGAAGGTAAAATAAAATGTGTAGAAAAACGGGTTTTCCTATACATACAGGGATACCATATTCATTCATTTCAGTACTAAACCCGCAATGCATTTATGGGTACTCTATATACTGCACGTACTGAGTCTGTATTGGTCTACTGAGTCTGAGGGTTGTATTAAATGCTTGTTTAGGTATAGCAGCTTGAGCGAAAAATAACACAAGCGAACCAGCAAACTAGATCGTCTTCGTCTAATACAGGGTGAAAAAATTATGGGCCCTGGAGAGAAACTACCTTAAATCATAAATATACGAGTAGCTCATTTTACATAAAGGCAACATTATTTTATTTCTCTGAAGATAATTATCTGCATTTACAATTTTGTGAAAAGCTTAAGTATCTGAACCAGAAATAAAAATGTTTAAAATTTTCATTAATTATTTTATCTATCCAAATATCATAAACACTCCATGATGCGTTCAAGAACCGCCCATTATGACCACCATAAAAATACTGTTTTGTAAAAACAAATTTCTTATCTGTAAAAAATTTATTAGTGCTAAATAATAACATCGATTTCGATGATATTATTCATTTAAACTTCGAACATCTCTGAAAACCAAAGAAATTTGATTTGACCTCTAATTCCAATATCAGCCGAGATGACGTTTAGTTTGAAATGAATTGTCAATTTGTAATCAAATTTGACAAATGTCGCACGTAAGTAAGATACGATAGTTGGGGCCGACCATATGGTATAATAATATACTCCGGGGCCGACTCCAGTTTGTCTCTGAATTTAAAAAAAAAAAACTATGACATCTGCCAGAAAACTTCATTGCCGCCATTACCGGTTAAAATTGGTTTTGTTGCATAAAATTGTTCGATTTGTTGAATTTAAACCATAAAATGAACGACCAAGATGATATAGATATTTTTCGGCGACGCCTACTGATATCTGATATGATATATGAAATTTGTTCTAACAAAACAGTCTATATTTATGGTGGTCATAATGTGCGGCTCCTGAATGCAGCATGGAGGCTTATGATATGTGGGCAGATAAAGTAGTGTATGTAACTGTACATAATTAGACATTAAAACACTCTTGTGAAATCCACACTCGTGTTTAATGCCCTTCATTATGTACAATCACATAAACTACTATAATACTACTAATCGATTAGTTAAATGTTAAGGACAAAATCATTCTAATAAAAATTTGGTCCAGTGACCAATAAATGACCTGTAAGAAGTCCAGAGTCCATCAGTCCATGGATTATTGTCATACAGTCACCCTATACAGATAGTTTCCAACAACAATATTATTTACCTACATAAAATCTGTGAATGCAGTAAATCTTAGGTAAATCATAGAAATAAAATAAATGAAGTGCTAAGGTGTAAGCCTGTAAAATCTACAATTCAATGATCAAAACACGAATCAAAAGGAAAAATTCAAAAAGGGTATCTTGGCGTTGGGGTGGTGGAATTGTTGATACGTTGTATCTTGAGAGTTTAATTCCCGGTCTCATCCGCGAAGCATTTAAATTTTTTTTTGTGCTTGAATCTTTGTATGAAAATGGATAAATAAAGTGCTGCCTGTTACGTCAACCGTTTTTACGCGAAGAACGTTCATTACGTGTTGTACATTAGGGACGTACGTATTTTTCCAAATACCTTTTTCGTACAAAGCAAATAAATGTTCCTAATTCAGTCAACAAGCTTATCAACTTAATCGCACCTTCCTTTGAACAGATACCTCGTAAAAGCGTCAATCAGAATCAGTTTCGCAAAAGTCTGTGTATCCGGTCGGCATGCCGGATGTTCCTCGGCCCGGCGAACTGGGAAATCTGATATGTCTGTAGGCTTCACGAAAGCCGCTTGAATTATTCAGCCTAAACTTCGACTAAGTATATGGACGGTACTGACAAACGGAAATTCTCCGAGAAGTTTAATATTGGCTGAAATCAAAAATACTTCAAGAGCACAAAATTTTTTATGACTGACTGACCAAGCTTGACCTAATGAATAGTATAAACTTTTTTGGCTGATCGATTTTAATTAAGTATTTGCGGCTAAATAAGCAGTCCGCAGTACGAGTTTCGGCATTATGTAAAGCCTAACAAGATGCGGTTTAGGCCTGGGATAGTTAAGCTACAAACAGCTTTGCTTTCAGCATATGGCAATAATGTGCATACCTACGTCATTAACATACATTATAAAATGTCAACAACCAAATAAAAAAAAAACCTAATGGTTTACCGGAATGCTGATCAATCCGTCGTTCTTCTTCTTAATGAATAAATAAATATCGAACAACCTGACACAAATCGATCTAGTCCCAAATTAAGCTCAAGAAGGCTTGGGTACTTATATAGATACTTAAATAGAAATACATACTTAAGAACATATAATTAAATATATAGAACAACCATGACCCAAGCACATTATTTATTTATTTATTTATTAATTTTACAACAAAAATTACGTATAATCTAAAGCCCTGCGAAACTGTTATGACAGTTTGTCTACAGGAAGACTTTTCAATAACTAACTTAAAGTAAAATTTATAAAAATCAGTAAATTTTTTAAAGATTACGATTAGTGTATCTAGTAAATGCTTTTTCAATTTTCTTTTAAATATCCGTTTATTTTGTTCGAGACGGATGTCCCCGGGAATATTCGAGTTCATCACACGAATATTTGCCCTGGCCGGGATTCGAACCAGGGACCCCCTGCTCAGTAGGCAGGTGCTCTAACAAACTGCGCCCCAAATGCGTCGTCAAATAATCACGCGTGTAATATAAATAATGATAAGTATTGAAACAAACTTGTCTTGCATCACTGTGCATAGTTATGGTTTTGTTTTGCGAAAATTACGTGGAATTCGCATAATATTTAACCCTGTTTCTTTTTTGATTACTACATCGTGACATTCGATGACTTTCTACCTCAGTTACCAAGAAGTAGTCCTTGCCAGTAAAATAAATTAGTACCACTAAAAACCCGCACTATGGCAACGTGTCGGGCTGTAAATACGTTGGTATACCTATTTATGACGCGCACTTCTGGGCATTTGGAGAAATTACATTTCTAAATTCAGCTAATCGGAAGTCGAACCGAGGCCTCCTGCCATTTAGTCAATTGATTGTTCAAGTAATAATGGATTATACATCTATTTTTATCTTTCCTTTTTCTATTGAGGTTCCACCAGCGATATTTCTGGTAGGTATATTTCACTTGAGTTACGACTCTCTTCTTAATCTATTACAATTTGGGAAACTATCCTTCAAACCTAGCATGTCATCCATTTTACCATCTATTTGTTCTATGGTATATTAACTATCTAAAACAAACCCGATTTTGTATAGACAAATGAAACTCTGCGATCATATGTATGTATCTAAGACGGATTTATGATTTTTGCACAGGCCCATTTCACTCGGCGAAACTTTACAGCTTCAATTTTTGTCTGATGTTTGTACCCTTATTTACATATTTCAATATATTTTCTGAAATATGTTTGCTACGCTCGTTTACTTGAATCTATCTGTGAATCTTAATAAGGTTTACGTCCCGTTCGTATGACTGGACGTAAGCAGATACTGTGGCTTTCGACCCTTTTCTATATGTGACTTTCGTTTCGAGCTATCGAAGCAAGAAATACCTACACATCGTTCAAATACATCGTTCAAGTAAGAATAACTTCTTACTTGTAACAATAGAATGGAATCATTAAATGTAAACTTATTGAATAGAATCTCGTCGTTTCGTCAACGTATTCTTTTGCTATGCGCGTTTTTTACAAGAAGTTAGATGACAGATTTACAAAAAGCTAGGTTGCGATAATTACCAATTCTCAACTCGAATTTCTTTGCCTTATTATTTCATATTATAACCGTATTTGATTTCAATCAAGAATCAGCTAGATGTATGTAAAAAATAAACTAACCATCCTAGCTTATTCACCATCGTAATTTGATTAAAGTGGTTTCTTTAATGAAAGCTTGGATTAAACTACATTAATTCGGCTAACGCATCTGTAGGTAGGTACTATTTCAGCTAGCAGAGAAACTGTTGATGTGCAAGATTAATATCTACAAGTGGCAGATGGAAAGGGCTGATAGGGCTGGTTGTGAGGACGCGGTCGGCCGTAGTTACGACCCATGACGGTCGCCTAATGTATACTCATGGCTTATTTGCTTTGCTCAACAAATCCTACATTTTCGCTTGTAACTTTAACGTAAATGATTATATAAATGAGTTCAAATTTACTTTTGGTCAACAAACTCTCAGTAACACAAACAAATTCGACGTTGATAGCTTTTGAAGAACGAACAGCCAGGAAACAAGCTATTGTTGGATCGGGATCGGACATGTATCTATTGTTATCGATAGCTTCTGTGAAGGCAGAAGTATTTTTGAATAAGAGAGTGAAATGAAATGTATGTAATGATAGCATATTGTGTTTGTACTTTTAAATCCTAAATATAGTATAACATATATTTTAAATATATATTCAGTATACCTGAAGCTTAAGACTTTCAAACACTGCAAGTAAAAAATAGCATGTAAAAATATTTAAATTAGTCAATCATTTTCAGGCTTCTTTTATTTAGTTACAATGCCATCTTTGTAAGGTGGGTTCATACTTCATACCTCAGTTGGTAAAAACAGAACCCTCATAAGCAAAGCTCAGACAGCTCATCACAAAAACAAATACGGAAATATAACAAGATGTAGCGGAGTCGTGACATGCGTATTCTGATAATTCCTTATGGATAATCTGCGCTAAAATGCTGAAATAGTATTTTATGCAACCGTTGTATAAGAGGGGCCAAAAAACGCGAGTGGCATGGGTTACGATGTGAGCGTAGCGAACATCGTAAGAAAGATGCCACGAGCGTTTTTTGACCTACTTATACAACGTTGCATACAATACTTTTTCTACGACTCGACATTTCATAAATAAAATGCAAATAAACAACAAAGAAAATAATTACATGTTCCCGCTCGGAATAAACAAAATTAAAAAGAAAAATTGTCTCTGATAATTTTTTTTTTATTGACATCCATCTGTCAAAAAAATATTAACTTATACATAAAGGTATACGATCACCATACTAAACATCTGTCAAAAAAATTAAACTTATACATAAAGGTTACGTTCACTATACTAAACATCCATGCACTGAAGATAAAACTTTTTTTTTAAGTTGGCAGCAATGCCTTAGTACAATAAGTTTTTTTTTAATTTGCAAATTGTGTGAATGCAGCTGTTCATCTTGTAATCTGTGGTACTAAGTGATGCTTTTTTGGCGACATTATACCATCGGTTAGCAGTGTGTTTTTGGGCAGTAGAGTATAGACTTTTACAGACTTTCATAATTTATGTCTTTATATTAGAGTTAGTAACTATATAAATGACAGAAAAAAGTACTGGAGTAGAAAAAATTATATCAGATTTTTTGATACCTTTAATTAACAAAAAAATTAAAAAAACCGGCCAAGTGCGAGTCAGACTCGCGCACCGAGGGTTCCGTACAAACACTTTCCATCCCTAAGTGGTTAAGTTAAGTTTGCACCTGGTATGTATAGCGCCCCATATAAATTAGGTGCAAAGATAGGTATAAAAATATTAAAAAAAAACTACTTACTAGATCTCGTTCAAAACAATTTTCGTTGGTAGTTTTTATAGTAATGTACATCATATGTTTTTTTTAGGTTTTTAATTTTCTTATTTTAGAAGTTAGAGGGGGGGGACCAACTTTTTTCCACTTTGGAAGCGTCTGTCACGCAAACTATTCGGTTTAGAAAAAAAATATTTTAGAAACCTCGATATCATTTTTGAAGACCTATCCATAGATACCCCACACGTATGTGTTTGATGAAAAAAAAAAATTTGAGTTTCTGTTCTAAGTATAGGGAGCCCCCACTATTTATTATTATTTTTTTATTTTTGCATCAAAATCTTAATGCGGTTCACAGAATACATCTACCTACCAAGTTTCAACTGTATAGCTCTTATAGTTTCGGAAAAAAATGGCTGTGACATACGGACGGACAGACAGACGTACAGACGGACAGACGGACAGACGGACAGACAGACATGACGAATCTATAAGGGTTCCGTTTTTTGCCATTTGGCTACGGAACCCTAAAAACATAAGCTATCATCAAATGATATGCCGTCTCTCATTTATAAAACCGATCAAGTGTGAGTTGAACCTGCTCACCGAGTGTTCCGTACAATCGATGAAATCACTGAACTATTACGCTTATCTAACAGAAAGATAAACTGTACAAACCTAGTTTTGCCGTTGCAAAACCGTTGTCTTGATACATCGACATAGGTAGTTTTTCAACTGCAAGTAAATATGAAATAACATTATAATATAACTACTGCTTTCCGGTTTTCGGACGTTTTTTTTTACTGCGTTTCATGATGTTGCCTCTTACCATATTACGCGATTCTAGGTCATAGGGAAGTTCCCTATAGGTTTAAAGGTTTTGATCGCCTCGCAAGCATCAACAAATACAGTATAATGAAATAATTAACTTTATTCTGCATGTCTGAGTCTACCGGCATTTCACAAGAGGAGACCACTGTTGAGAAGAAACGCCGAAAGAAACTCAACAATCAGTCATTTTTTCATAAAGGATAAGTACTTAACTATTACAGTAATATGAACTTAACTATACGTAGTTCTCGAGGAAAACATATTAAAAGTGTATTCTTAGATATAAATGAGGAAAAGTGTATGAATAAAATATAGAAACTACAAGAAAGTATGACGGTTTATCACAATTTATATACGTTTGATATGCTAATTATAAAAACGGTATAAACTCACGTAAAAATGGTCAGGAACGGCCCGACATGTTTCGAACTCATTTGGAGCTCTTCATCAGGGGTAGCTATTCGTGCTGCTACGCGACTCGCGACCCACTGCCGGGCCGTTCCTGACAATTTTTACGTGACTTTATACCGTTTTTATAATTAGTAAAGATGTCTCACGATAGTTTTAATAACGTTTGATATGCTTTCTTATTAGAACTGTGTCCCTTAAACTAGTCAGGTACAATCTAAGGAGTCAGTTACTCGGTTTCTGGTTCAGGCCATGCATTTTTGTCTGTCAGATAGTCCTCTACTGTATAGTATGCTTTTGACATTAGAGATTATTTTTAATAATTTTTGAGAGATGGAAAGGCTAATTTTAAAATATGATCAGGTAACTTGTTATAAAAATAAAATACATTGGCCTAAAAATGATTTATATACTTTACGAACACGAAACTTTCTAATAGCAATTTTATTTTTATTTCTAGTGTTAAAATTGTGGACATCGGAATTTTTTGTAAATGAATCTATGTTCTTAATAACATACATAATACTCTCATAAATATATTGGGACGCTACAGTTAAGATGTTTATATCTTTGAAAATGTCTCTTAAGGAGTCACGAGAATTCAGGTTATATATAGAACGAATCGCTCTTTTTTGTAGCACAAATATAGTCTGAATGTCAGCTGCTTTGCCCCAAACCAGAATACCATACGACATGACACTATGAAAATAACTATGATAAACTAAGCGAGCTGTATCAACATCACTCAATTGTCTAATTTTCCTAAAAGCGTACGCCGCTGAACTTAAGGCGACTCCGTACGTGGAATGGTGATTTTTAAAGTCCTAAGGCTCGTAATCTAGCCAACGGAAAAATCTGAAAAAAATATATGTCATTTTTGACTATCTTTTCTAAAAAAATTATAGTTGGATTTTTTTTTAAAGCAATAATTACTATGGAAAAAATAATGTTCTTCTTCTTCTTCTTCTCGTGTCGAGGTTCCCTTTCAAATACTTGATGCCCAATGAGCAGCTGTGTTGATGGCTCTGGTCGTCGCATCTCTCAGGTCGTAGTCAGAGCAGGAATGCGGGCATGCGGGGCACGCCAACAGGTGCGCCATAGTTTGCGGCGCTGTGTTGCAGACGCACTGGGTTGTCCGATCGTGGAGTAGTCCCATCTTGCCATGTTCTGCTTACAGCGGCCCACTTGGGATCTGAGCCTGTTTAAAGCCCTCCATATGGGCCATGGCTCTTTTTGCCCGGGCGGTAACTCTTCGGCAGCTTGCACATACACGTCAGGCGGGGGACACCGGCTTTGCCACAGCGAACAGCGCCGCTTGGAGGGATCATCCAACAGGGGGGCGGTGTGCCGCATAAAGCTCTTGCGGCTCTTGAGCCGGGCAGGCGGCGGGTGGTGGTCGTACAACGGGTGGCGCGGGTCGTTTTCCTGCTTTCGCCTTTCAATGGCGCAAGCCACCTCTCTCCGGACTTCAGGAGGGGCGACACCCGCGAGCGGGTAGAGCCTGTTCAGCGGGGTCGGTTTGAGGCATCCGGTGATGGCGCGGCAGGTGTCGTTGAGTGCGGCGGTCACTAGGCCGGCATGCGCAGATCGATTCCAGACTGGACAGGCGTACTCGCCGGCGGAGAAGCACAGTGCCAGTCCAGTGGTACGCACGGTGTGCGCAGAAGCTCCCCAGCTTGTCGACGTCAGTTTGCGCAGCAGGTTATTGCGTGAGCTGACCTTCATTTGTGTGTTGGCGCAATGCGTCTTGTAGGTCAGGGTCCTGTCCAGTGAGATTCCCAAGTATCGTGGCTGAGGGCAGTGCTCGAGCACAGCTCCATCCCACATCACGTACAGTGGTCTATGCGCTTGACGGTTACGTAGATGAAACGCGCAGGTTTGTGTCTTGCTGGGGTTCGGACGGAGGCAGTTGGCTTTGTAATATTGTCCGAGTTGCTCCAATGCCTTACACAGGGCCTCCTCCACCTCTTCGAAGGAACGGTACTGCGCCGCCAAGGCTAGGTCGTCCGCATAGAGGAAGCGCTGTGTCCCCGATGGGCTGGGCTGGTCGTTCGTGTAAATATTAAAGAGAATCGGGGCAAGCACACTGCCCTGGGGAAGACCGTTGTTTTGACGACGCCAGCGGCTCTTTTCTGAGTTGAGATGGACCTGGAATCGGCGGTTGCGGAGCAGCTCGCCGAGAATTCGGACAAAACCGTTATCCCTCGTGACACTTGCAACTTTGGATAGCAGGATTCTGATGTTAACCGTATCATAGGCGGCAGATAGGTCAACAAACACCACGCCAGTGACCATGCCGAGCTCGAAGCCGTCCTCGATGTGTTGCGTCAGCTTGAGTGTCTGGCTCGTACATGATTTCCCAGGTCGAAAGCCTGCCTGTTCGGGAATCAGCTCTGAGTCCACTAATGGTGTTAGCCGGTTAAGCAGTAGACGCTCGAATAGTTTATACGTGTGACATAGTAGTGATATAGGGCGGTAGCTTTTGGCGTCAGAGGGGCATTTCCCAGGCTTCAGTAGTGCGATTACCTTTGATTTCCGCCAAACCCTCGGTATGCTGAGTGTCGCCATGCAGTCATTGAAAAGAGCTAGAAGCCACGATGTCGCCACCGGTCCGAGGCGCTTGATCTGTTCTACTGTGAGGTCATCCATACCAGATGCCTTTCCATTTTTCAGGGATTTTACTGCAGTAACAAGTTCGCTCAGTGAAAACGGCCTGCTTAGTTCGCTGTTGTTTCCCTGAACTTTTGGAACTGGAGAGGCCTTAGGCATTCGGTGCGGCGGCTTGCCGTTAAGCAGCAGCTGGCTGGCGACCTGGTTAGCTGTGATTTGTCCCGGTTGCGTAGGTGGGGGCACATCTCCAGTAAGCTTGTGAAGGGTGGACCAGGCTTTCTTGCTGTTGTGTGTCATGTCTATGTTCACAACGGTGGCTTCCCATTTTTCCCTACGGGACTTGGCTAGTTCTTCCATCAGCTCTGTGCCTGACTGTATGGTTTCAACAGAGAATGGGTCTTTCGCAAACTGGGCTTTGTAGGTCTCCAGAAGTTTTGACGCTGCTGAGCTTAGACCAGGGATGTATTCTGTCCGGCAGCCCCTTGGTATTGCCTGGCGTGACACAGTTTGGACAATTTCAATAAATTTGTCGTAGTTTAAAGCCACAGGTTGTAGGGCGAGCAACTTCTCGTCGATGTTCGTGGAATATTTATCCCAGTCAGCTTTCGTGAAGTTGAAACGCCGCCGAAACGGGACCATGATTGCCTGCACCGCAGCCTGCACCCTGCACATAATGGGCCTGTGTTGGGTTCTTGGGATGGGTCCGCAGACGGACTTTGAGCACTGGAGGCTGATGTCTTCACTGACAAAAATGAGATCGGGGTTGTAGCCGCGCCGCCATCGTCTGCTGTTGAAAGACGCCGGCAGCTTTGGATTATGCAGGAGAGTGAGTCCATTGGCCTCCGCCCACGCCTCAACCGCCTCGCCATCGGGTTTTGTCTCTCGATAGCCCCACGCCGAGTGATGGCTGTTAAAGTCCCCCACAACCAGTTTGGCGCGTCTGTCGGTTGGACTGCCGAGAATCCAGGGCTGGAATGGTTGGGCAGGCGGCTTGTACACTGATAAAACTGAGCATGTACCAATGTCCACGGTGATAAGCTCCATGGTGTCTCGACAAACGGAAGAAGAAGACGTGACCACTATGTCCGGTCTGGCAAAAATTGCACTGCCGTGTTTTGGGTGAGGTATTTCCGCTATCAACGTAAATCCGGGTATCTGCGGCCGAATTTGGCCTACGTCACGATGAGTTTCCTGGACGCATAAGATGTGGCATTGCTTCTCGCGGCACATTTCCGAAAGGAGTAGCGCTTTGTCCTGTGAGAAGCCCTCTATGTTAATAGAGATGACGGTCATTGCGGGCTCTGAAAAGTGCCGTTGCTGATTGCATGTACTCGTATTTGGTGGAACCATCGTGTTGAAAGGATTAAGGAAAATAATGTTGAAATAGGGTCGTTTTCAATTTTCAATTCCCTAAGGCTTCTAAACTACAAGTGATATTTACACGGCTCTTTCGCAAGAACATTGACAATTCATTGATCTTTAATCGTATTGTTTAAAAGTTCGTAAAATGGAAATTCGGTCTAATAAAGCATCAAAAAAACTGAATTTCCGCGAGCGCGGCCGTGCCCGGGCTGCGAGCTCAGTGTAAATCTAACCGTCGAAGGGGAAGGCTGTGTCACTTGCTCTCGCGATCCATCTAGTTACGGAAAATTGTTATAGTACCGGATCCCCCGGAGGTTCGATCTGTCTTCGTGCGTTTGAAGTATATTTTAAGAGAGTGTAGTTCGTTTCTTCACACGACTACGCTATGCGACATAACAAAATGCACTCATTTTCATTTAGAATTAAATTTAACTGTTTTTTTTTCGTATTTAGGTATCTATTAATTTTAAGGTACTTATAAAAAAAATTGTCATTGCTTAGCATTCCCGGACACATTTGGATACTTAGATATTCTCAGTCATGAGCCCACACCAGACAGGATTCCCTGACAATAACACTTTTGGTGTGGGTTTTAGGGCCCTTCTCTGTGTAATATTAGAGTACCTTAGGTATTTCGGTTAGTAAAAAAAATCTGATAATACAGATATTTAAGTATGATAACGTCTAATGATCTTTATTAATTCAACCCTAAGAGATATGAATATCGTAATGCAGAACAAGTATTGTTCGTTTGAATACCATTGTAATATTCGGTAAAACGCTAATTTACGAATACGAATATTTATTGTAAGTATTCACATTCGTTGCGTCACTAGTACAGTACATGATATATGATATAAAAATACATTATCAAAAATTACAATAATTTTCTAGTTCAAGAAGGCAAGTGACAATTTTGGCATTTTGAGGGCTTATTTATGTAAATATAGTCAGAATACATATTTGCATCAATAAATTCCCACTTCATATTTAAATCTAAATGAGCGTTAGTAATTATTGACATATCCGCCGGGCCTAGCTAGACATACCTAGCCTGGCCATAAGTTCTGTTCCAATTGTTTACCGTTTATAAAATAAAAACCTGATTTTTATTACATATCGTTTAAAAGCCATATATTAATGATCGGATTACAGTTGAATTAATGAAAAAATGTATAACTTTATTAAGACTCATCGTTATGCCCGGACTTGATTTTTGACTAATGCTCAGAATTTTTCTCTCTAAGTTTGCCAGAGGGCAATGAAACGATCTTGGATCAAATTAATCGATCGTGGAAGGAACGCCAAAACCTAAATAGCTTACGTAACTCAGACAACCGCTAAACTAAAGTAGGGCTGACACGTTTGCCACATGTCAACCGATCTGCAGATCAAGAAATCTACACCCACCCAATAAAATTCGGAACTTCTAAGTTAACGTAAAAAAAGATACGGCTCTTTACGCCGCAAAAAAACGTTTCTACGCTGGAAAGGAAAATTATCCAAGAGACACGGAGCTAACTTTACAGGAGATCTAAAAACTACGAACTTTTTCAAAAAAATAAAAAGTTATTAAATATTCTGTGGACCTACTTTTTAAATGAAGCATTTTATAATGTCGCTTTTGTTATTTTGTCTATTAATGGAATAATTTAAAATTTAGCATCGCTTACGCAAAATGGCTGTCAAAATAGAATTAGGTAAAATTATCTAAACGACACGTTTCCCGAGATATTAGTCACGTAAAATAGTATAATCTACATTTTACACAACAATCAACACAGTAAACAATATCTATGTGCATACGATGCTCATTTTATATAAATAATATCATGTTTTTACATGTTGCTTTTGTTATTTTGTCTATTAATGGAATATTTTAGGATTTAGCATCGCTTACGCAAAATGGCCGTTAAAAATAAAATTAAGTAAAATTATCTAAACGACACGTTTCCCGAGAAATTAGTCAGGTAAAATAGTATAATCTATTACACAATAATCAACACAGTTAACAATATATATGTGCATGCTAATTTTATAGTCAGGTAAATATAAATGTGCATAAATCAGCATGAAATAAATCAAGAAAAATTATCTAATCGCCTTTGTAGGAAATATTTCAGACATGAAAAGCTATTTATCGTACAATAAAACCTCACGATTAATGTTTTAATTAGAGGAAAATATTTATTTTCAAACATTAAAATTAATGAAGTGACATTTAAAGTTCTCTAAGACAAAAACTTATGGTCCAACTACGCAAATACAAAAAAAAAACTGCTTTAGAAATGTTAAAGATTTATTCATCAGATATCACGTGAAATTTGAATTTTATAAATTTTTACGTGTGATCTGCTGAAAGATTTCCAGTAGTTCTAGTCCAATGTATGGTAGCAAACGATAGCTATGACTAATGAGAACAGCACAAGAGTTCTCAAGACTGCAGTCACTCGGTACTCATTAAGGAATTTTAAATCACGAACTAGGTGAAATTTAAAGTTTTACAATTGCAATGAGATAATATCCTATCCTAACAAGAATTACAAAACTACCTACAACTCTGTGTGGTATAAGCACAGATCACCTCCACTAGATAGCTAATGTTGATAGTAATATTCGCGACTCAGTTCACCGCGCGGCGAGGAACGACGGGGAGAGCGGGTGGGCGTTACCTGCGTCATGATTGGCCGATTCCTAAAGCGCACGTGATCATAGTGATGCGACACATTCATTAGAAGTGTCTAAACCGGTATTAAATATTATTGCTTGTACACAGTTGTACTAAATAGGAGATATTAATTATAAAAAAAAGTGTGTGTGTCAGCTCCGACGCACGACTGGAGTTTACTCTTCAGGCCAGGCGCGCACCACGATTTTTTTTTAGTCGCGCGATAATTTTGTCGCTGAAATAAGCGTACTTCTGGGTTTATGGAAATCGTGGTGCGCGCACTCTCATATAAACCCATATCTTGCATTTATGCGACAAAATTATCGCGCGACTAAAATCGTGGTGCGCGCCTGGCCTTAAGAACGATTATAAAATATATACTCAATACTCAATACGTTTATTGCACATAATGATTAGTAAATAGTTTAAGTATCACATTATGTACCCTGTTGGGTGCTGCAAACAAGAACGAGAAGGTAGGCACTTACATAATATTAATATACGAGTATAATATACAGCAAAATTACAATATTTTACAAGGAAAATTTACTTCCGATTCATTTTTATCAAATTGGAGAGATCATGAGTAGTAAAGTAACTAAATAAGGAAGCGTGATGTAAAGCGCCCTCGAGCGGCTAGTTTAGTTACTACAGTCTGCAGTGCTACGGAAAAAAACCGTATCTTACTATGAAATCTATACAAAGATACGACCTTTCTACCGTAGTATCGCAATACTTTTTTTTTATCTATTAATTAGGGGCTCTTTGATCATTTTTATGAACATGCCCGCTCCAGCAGGCCTAATACACAACATCATTCATCTAAAAGACATAGATAAATAAAAACATAAACATAAAAATAACATGTACACGAAAACAACTAAATTTGTATACACTATTTACATAAAAAAAACTGTATACAAATTTAGCCGATTCCGATAAGGGTTCCGCCAATATTGAATTGAACATTACATTCAAGAAAGATCTGGTCTTAGACCTAGCCATTTACATTAGACAAAAACAAACGTACAAAATCACCTTCCTTAAAAAAAATCCTTAAATAAATCCAAAATCTCCTTAACAACAACTCCAAACAGCGTTTTGAACTTCTCCTCCCAACTTTCGGTAGAAAACAAAATATCCTTCGTCTTCTCAACCAGCCTTTCAAAAGTAATACGTCTCTTCTTCTTGTCCTTATTTTGTCTTTGATCTTCCATATCAGCCCGCTCAATAGTAGGCTGATTGACCAATAGACACTCGGACTTCTTCACATCTGTTACTTTTTTCGACTTCCGCGGCTTACGAACCTCTTGTTGTGGCTTGCTCTCTAATCTGTACTGACTTACTGATCGCTGGCCCTCAGCCTGACGGACGGAATCTTCAGACTCTTTAGATTGTAACGGCTTCGACAAAACAGCATCTCTATATGACTTTCCAAAACTTAAGTCATTCTCAAAAACAGATGGCGCATCCTGACTACAAACATCCGTATCCTTTTTTTCCTTATTTTGCATATACAACCAAAAAGCCCGTTTATATATACATCCCTCAGCAGACATAATCCTGCGAATTTCTTACTCTTTCACAAAAACCGGGCACGGCTTATCTCAGGCCATATGGCTGCCTTTACAATTAATGCATCTAAAAATAGTCGTTTAGCAATTGGCATGCTCCCCGCCGCATTTCGGACAAGTAACTTTAGTAGTAGGACAAAACCTGCTCAGATGACCGAACTTCCAACATATTGAACATTGGGTAACCGGGAAAGTGTACTGATTTACCTTAAATCGGTAACCGTAGGCATAAACATATGGCGGTAAAGAAGTTCCCTTAAAACACAGACGAATAGCTTCAGCCTTAACCCAACGCCCATCATGATCCAAACGGTTCAGTCTACATATTGACAAAATGTCTTCAGACCCTTCAATATTCTTTAAAAATTCGTCTTCCTCAACCTCCAACTCAAACTGCCTTATCATTCCATAAGTGCAGCATGCCATATTAGACCAATAAGAACGTCTCGTCTCATTGTTAAACTCCTGAGAAGCCAGAAGCTTCTCCGCATCATCCTTAGAGTTAAACTGTATGCGAACTTTACGTGGACCCATAAACTTGACGGATAAAATTCCTTTTATACCCTTAAATTGCAGCAACTTTGCCAAACCAATCCGTTTCGGTAAATCTTCTTTTGACACTATATAAACTTCAAATAGCTTGTCAGGCACACCGTCCGGCTCCAGCTGCGTTTTGGCAGTTGCTAAAACCCGCAAGCGTTTAGGTTTCCTGCCTATTGTGATAAAACTATCACTACAACCACAGCTTTCGTCGCTCAGACCACAAGCACGCTTCACCGCTGTATGCCGTACATCCGACATGGACTCAGCGTCCGATACAATATCCGATTGACTCGGCCCTGCCTTATTATCAAACTCCACTTCCGATAGCCACGACGGAGCTGCCCGCTGCCCACATTCTAAAAGTGACGTATCACTCACGACACCTCGACTTGACTCACTCATCGCAAAAACAGCGAAAAGGACTCTAAAACTGAATTAACTTATAAATAAAATAAAATTTGATAAAATTTTCAACCGTCGCCTTTGACAACCAAACGTCAATCCTCGCAATACTTATATTTTTGGAACGTATCTGCCGTGCTAATTTAAAAAGTCGTATCTCAGTATACGATCGGGGTAAAAATACGACTTCTTAATTTAGCAGGTTATGCGTTAAGCGTTATAGACTAAGCTCCCGATATAAAATGACCTTCACAGAGATGTTTATTTGATGAAATGTATTTTATATTTAGTTTAAGATGTCAATAAATATATTGCATATGGGTTGCCTACCAAATTTTAGTCCAGGGTATGATTAGTTTAAAATTATTATTTTTTTTTTTACATTTCACCGATTTGATTATTAGATAAATTCATAATTACATAATCTTTAATTTTATTTAATTTCAATTCAACAATCAGACCTTTGCAAAATGCTAGTAGGTATAGATTTACCTGTTTATACCTGGCTACCCAATAGTTGTGACGGGAAAAGAATAGGCAACCTAACGTTTGCATATTCTATGGGCTTCATACTTTCGATTGGTATAGAATTTATCTAATATTAATCAAACCGGTGAAATGTTTAAAACAAATTTTTTTTTATTAATTAAACATACCCTGGACTAAAATTTGTTAGGTTACCCATATGCAATATAATTATTGACATATTAAATTAAATATAAAATACATTTCATCAAATAAACATCTCGGTGAAGGTTATTTTATATCGGGATCTTAGTCTATAACGCTTAACGCATAACCTGCTAAATTACGAAGTCGTATTTTTACCCCGATCGTATACTGAGATACGACTTTTTAAATTAGCACGGCAGATACGTTCGATTTTACACCCCATATTTTTCATACCCCGGGCTTATATATGAAAATCGATTCTTAAGGAGTAAACTCCAAAAAATATTTAAGGTAAACAAACAAAGTTATAGCAGATTACGGATATGTAACTAAAGGCATTAAATAATTTCATATAATATAAAGTTGATAATATTCAAATACAAATACTCTTTATTGCACACCTCAAGGAATACCTATACAACACAACATGACATGAGATACATTAAAATAAATAGCGATCTCTTCCAGACCACCTTTAGGTAGCGGAGTAGTTGAAAATATACTTCTAGAAATTACCTGGTAATTTATTATTATAATTATTTTGAGGGTTAATTAATAAAAATGCTTTTCGTTTCGACCGACTTCAAAAAAAGGAGGACCTGTAAGTATGTATGTATGTTTGTCCGCGATTATCTGGCGTTTGGCTGAACCGATTTTCAGAAGAGTAATTATTACACTTAGGAGAAGGTTTTGGAATTTAAACCGACTTAATAAAAGAGAGGTTCTTATACGTATGTTTTTCCGAGACTGTAAAATTATAATAATTATTATAATTATGTAAAAAAATAGAAAAATGCAAAATACCATACTTAACACATTCTCTGCTGTTAACGCACTCCACATTAGTACAATTTCATTCGTTGGTACATGTTTCTACAGTGAATGGTTTAAGAAAAATAATAATACAATACAATACAACAATACTTTATTACATACCGATAAAAGTTTACAAAAGGAAACAAGACACATACAATTAAAAAATGTATCTGCTAAGATTATTCGAGTCTTCGACAAAAATATCTAGAAAGCCCCATGCTACTTATGCTACTCAGTACAAACGACTTTTTTTTAACAAGGAGGTTAGACTACTTTTATGGCTTTGTAATGGTCAGGTCTCACCGGAAGATCAGCACTGGCTTTCGAGCTAGTATTATGCTGAGGTTTGAGTCCCACCCCACTTCCTCCAAGTCCATCATCAGGTCCATATTGTGATACTGGATTTAATTGCTCGCTAAGAGGAATCGAGAAACCGAAACAGCATAACTCTTTGTCAAACCAACTCCGAGATCCGTCGCACTTTCTCCAAGTCCATCATCAGGTCCATATTGTGATACTGGATCTAATTGCTCGCTAAGAGGAATCGAAAAACCCAAACAGCAAAATTCTATGTCAAACCAACTCCGAGATCCGTCGCACTTCCGTCAAGTCCATCATCAGGTCCATCTTGTGATACTGGATCTAATTGATCGCTAAAAGGAATAAAAAAACCGAAACAGCATAACTCTATGTCAAATCAACTCCGAGATCCGTCGCACTTCCTCCAACTCCATCATCAGGTCCATCTTGTGACACTGGTTCTAATTGCTCGCTAAGAGGAATCGAAAAACTGAAGCAGCAAAAGTCTATATCAAACCAACTCCGAGATCCGTCGCACTTCCTCCAAGTCCATCATCAGGTCCATCTTGTGTCACCGGTTCTAACGTCTTGCTGCTAAAAGGACTTGAAAACTCCAAACAACATGATATCTCTACAAAAACAAAATAATATGTACGTGCATATACCGATTTAATTACAAATTTTAAGAAATAAATCAATACATAATATTTACTCAAACTAAAAACATCTACAAACTAAATAAAACTACCGAATTACTACTCTAAATTACTATAATACAACAATAAAAATAAATATTAATACTTTATTAATAAAATACGCTTCAGCCAAAAGTCGATTTGGTATTGTCTGCAGTACATCACTAACGATACACGTGCTTTCGTAAGAACCGGTAGAAAAGGATAGCTCAATTGCATTTTTTACTTGATCAAAAGGGACAGATATGCTTCACTGCTTCCGAGCGACGTTCGTTAGTTCCAAGTGACCAGTATAAAGAGAGCTCCGGTCTCCGTGGCTAGGAAACAAAAATTTTGTTTTATACAGTAAAATTTACTCACCTATGGAATGTTATACCATCTTTATCATAGCTTGAAGTCCTAGAAGTCTTCCCACGCCACTTAACGCTACAATTTACCATTTTTCGTTGATATTTGATATTATTTTTCGTTGCCGTACGCACGGGTCGAAAACATGGACGCAACTAAACGGTGGCGCCCGTGTTGATACTTTTATAAGATCGCAGTACCATACCGTTGGTGCGCGCGGATCGCCATACATGCTCCGTCTAGTGGGGGTTGTCTGTGGGTATAAGTGACGTCTCGTAAGACACTGTTTGAGTGAGATGGCGTTTGGGTCCATCAAGTGAGTCTAAAGTAATGCCTTAGCGCCACAGACACAGATTTACACCGCCGATGGGCCTAACGACCTTTATAAATATATTGAATTACTACTAAATGTGTGATATTTTATAAAACAGAACTGGTAAAGTTGTCTTACTACCAATTTAACGAAAATATTTGTTTTTTAGTACATTCTATGCGACAAATACGACTCAATTGTCATTCAAGCAATTTAAGATAAGCGACAGTAGTCGATCAAAGTCATATTAGGTAAAAAAGGATAAGCGACAATGGTTTCATAGTATCAAAGCAGGTAAATTTGGATAAACGCCAATAGTTAAGATACGACAATCAGGTAATTTAATCTTTGTTATTTTTTTTATAGAATCTTATATCGATTCTGTTTAATAATGTGGAAAAACCACATTTTTACTTTTTGGCTAATGCGCATAAGCATTTTAAACACACATGACACAGAGGGCGCTCCAGTAGCGAAAAATTATGGAATCAAAGATTTAGTGTGATTGACGTAACGATATGATAGGTCAGTTGGTAGAGCACTACGCCGGAAACTTAGGGTCGCTGGTTCGAGTCCTGCTTACATTGCAGTGGATCACATTCCATTTTTCTTTCATAATTTACCTTTATGTTAATTTTATCATAAAGACATAGGTAAAATGCCTCAAACGACATTAAAATATATTTTACGATCAGGTAAAAGCAGCTAACCAACAAGTGCAAGGTTAGTTGCAATAAAGAAAAATTATCCAAGTTATTTGATCTGTTTTGACAAATAAGTAAAAAAGCTCTAACGTTCATTATTATGCAAAAAACTTTTAATGTAATCTCCATTTTGCTAAAAAACCCTCAAAAATCAAGTCGTTTAGTAGAAAAAAAAGTAGAGATTCTCTAAATCACCGACGAGATAAGCGACACAAAAGTCGTCAGATAGATGTATACGAGACTCAACCCATTCGATGCAGAAAAATCTGCCGATCCCAACAGTGTGTATAACTCAATATCCCCAAAAATGTCGCTTAGATAAGTTCTCCTTTCCAGCATCGGCATATTTGACCCTCAAGTAAATTAACATTTATAGGGTATCCATTGACCTTGAACATTGAAATTAGCCAAAAAATTCGTCTAGTAAAATATCGTCAAGGATAGGGGAAAATCTGAGAACATTACTAATGTAGTCATAAAAAACTATCAGTGTTTATAAGTAGGTAAAGGACGTAAATCCGTTTTCCAACGGTAAAGTTGAGTTTGTCGCTCTATTATTTAAAGTTTATCTTTTCATTAGAGCAGCATCACCCGGGGTATAAAGCTGTGCCTCCACTAACTATGTTAAAATATCGGTTCATCCGCTGGGTCACGATATGATTTATTTATTAAAAACGATACTTTTTATTACTGCATGATTTTACACGTATAATCAAGAATCTTGTCGGCATTTTAAATATTTTTGGTAGGTACCTACACATACAAAAGAAATTAAAAAGTATTTTTCGAAGCGAGACTTCCAAATGGCCAATTTCACTTATTTTTTTGGAAAATAGCTTTAACGCATTTTATTTTTAATATTCTACTGTAGTGGGTAAATAGATATTTAGTAATCCGAAATAATTAGATCATTGTTTAAATGATTCATTTTACTTCGAGATTTTTCAATGCCTTTAAATATTATAAGGTTTGTTGATCTTCAACTCTCGCTCGGACTATGCGAGTGTATGAAGCTGCTTGGACGCCACTCAACGAGATTATGAACGAAGTAATGTTCCGGGGGCGCACGGTCGGCGGGGGGAATAACGTTAGGCTCCGCCCAGATCCTCAAGGACGTTGGGATTAGGAGTCGCCTTAATTTACCTGCAAGCACTGCTATATGTGGACTCCATTGCAAATGACTGTCCCTTTTTTTCCGATCGAGGTACGGAAACCTAAAAACTAGTTTTTTTATCACGTTCTTTTTAAGATATACTTGAAATTATGTACAAGTAAGGAAATAAAGCGTAGCATATAGGGCAGTATAAGGTAGGAACTCGACGTCAACTTTATTAATCAAAGTTGGTAAAAAGCATGCTCGTGCAGAATACATAAGGAAAATTAAACGTAAACTTCTAATTTATAGTTAAATCACAAAAAAACTGAATTGCAATTCTATTAACATTTTTGCATTAAGTTTGTACTTGTATGCGATGGCGTTGCCATCATATTTAGTGCTTTACCTACGACTCGCCCATTTGTTTCTTGCGCATCCTACTATAATAATAACAGACATATTGAACTTATAGATAACTGTAATAGTAGAGTTGTTAGTCCGCTGTTTTCTAACATAATTGTGCGCATCGGGTTACAAGCATGTAATTTCTACCACAGATAGAGTGTTCCACGGTGATTATTTTCAGATGTGGAGGGAAGTCAGATTCGTCCCCTGTGAGGCGGGAGAGCGGAGTGAATACGGCCAAGTATCCCTCTTTTCTTTCTTTATTGCTGGTTAGTTAAGTCTACCAAGACGTGTTTGGTGTCGTTTCCGTGTAAAACAAATATCAGAAATTCATTTTTTGTGTTATTTTTGTATAGTTCTATATAAAAATATGGGTGTAATGGCCGAAAAGGTAAAAATCACAACAAGTTATTTTCATTCAGTGAGGTAAATTAGTTCAATTTCGTGAACATTTTCAAATTATTATTATATTATTTCAAAAAGCTCATTTAATCTGGTTTCTAAACATATATGCATGTTGGGCACTTCTCATACAAACAGTAGCTTAAAATATATCTTCACGTCGGCGTAACCAACGTAAATCTCCGAACGCATCCTATTTCGCTTCATTAAATACATTAAATAATGATTATTAACATGCTTTTACATATAATATTTACTATATACGTCCTAGAAAAACAAAGTAATGTAATTAAAACAAAATATTTTTTTGCTAATGTATCACGAGCACACGGGCTAATCTCAACATCAACAATTTATTTAAGTTACTGTTTGTATGAAGAGTGCCCAATATGTATATATTTTTAGAAACTAGATTAAATTTGCTATTTTGCAATATTTTTGTTACTTGTAAATATTCAGAAAATATAACTAATTTAACTCCCTGAATAAAAAAAAACTTGTTGTGATTTTTACAATTTCGGAAATACAACCATATTTTATATGGTACTATAAATAAATAACATGAAAAATGAATTCCTGATATCTGTTTTACACGAAAACGACACCACATAAGTCCTAGTAGCGTTATCTGATCAGTAATATAAAAAGAAAAAGAGGACTCCTTTGTCCTATTCACTCCGCTTTCCCGCCGCACAGGGGACGAATCTGACTTCCCTCCACATCTGAAAATAATCACCGCAGAATACTCTGTGGTAGAAATTTCGTGGTTGTATCCCGATGTACACAATTTCGCGACTTAGCAAAATGTACTTAGAACACGCAGGCTAAGCTTAACATCAACATTTTTTTCAAGGTACTTTTTGTATCAGATGTGCCCAATATGTATACATTTTTAAAAACAAGATTAAATTTGCTGTTTAGTAATATTTTTTTAAATTGTAAATATTCAGGATATATAACTAATTTATCGTTCTGAATAAAAACAACTTGTTGTAATTTTTACCTTTTCGGCAATAAACCCAAATTTTTATATGAAACTATTCTTAAATAACATGAAAAATTAATAACTGATATCTATTTTACACGAAAACGATGTCGCACAAGCCCTAATAGCCTTAACTGATCAGTAATAAAAAAAAGAAAAAGAGCAGTACTTGGTCCGCTTCACCGCGCTCTCCCACCACACAGGGGACGAATCTGACTTCCCTCCACATCTGAAAATAATCACCGTGGAACGCTCTATGTGTGGTAGAAATTTCATGCTCGTAACCCGATGCGCACAATTTCGCGGCTTAGCAACTCTACTATAAAGCCATTGATGATAATAATATAATATATCTATTTATGAGAGTATTATGTATGTCATTAAAAACCTGGATTCATTTACAAAAAATCCGATGGCCACACTTTTAACACTAGAAATAAAAATAAAATTGCTATTAGAAAGTTTCTTGTTCGTAAAGTATGTAAATAAATTTTAGGCCAATGTATTCATCAAGTTACCGATCATGTTTTAAAATTAGCCTTTCCATCTTTCAAAAATTATTTAAAAAAACTCTTATGTCAAAAGCATAATATAAATGCATTAGCCCGGCCGCCCTCAAAGTTAAAAATGTTCGACTCAGGTCCTTTTGCTATGTGTGTGAAAATTTATAACAAATTACCACAAGTCATTAGAGAAGAAAGCAACTTATTACGTTTTAAAAGTTAATAAAAAAAATATTTAATTCAAAAATGTTTTTATTCAGTAAATGATTATTTAACTGCATGTAATGAATAGATATGTATGACAGTATATGACATAAATTTAATGAATATGTATAATGAAATGATACAGAATGGTCATAAAGATATTGTAAACTAGCTTTAGGTTATTTAGTTTTAAGATATTGCTGTGCTCTTGCAGGGTCATGACCGCTACTGTAAACCTTCTATAACATCTACTTGTACCATGAATGCAATAAAGTACTTTGACTTTGACTTTGATAATTATACAGTAGAGGACTATCTGACAGACAAAAATGCATGGCCTGAACCAGACACCGGGTAGCTGACTCCTTAGATTGCACCTGACTAGTTTAAGATGAGTTTAAGGGACACAGTTCTAATAAGAAAGCATCAAACGTAAATACATTTGTGATAAACCGTCAGACTTTCTTGTAGTTTCTATTTTATTCTTACACTTTTCCTGATTTGTATCTTAACATACACTTTTAATATGTTTTCTTTGGGAACTACGTATAGCTAAATTCATATTACTGTAATAGATAAGTACTTATCCTTTCTGAAAAAATTACTAACTGTTGACTTTCTTTCGGCATTAATTCCCAACAGTGGTCACCTCTTGTGAAATGCCGGTAAACTCAGACATGTAAAAGTGCCCTTGTGGCCTACTTGCAAAATAAAGTTCATTATTTCATAACAAACTGCCAAAATATTTTACTCGGAATAATTTGCATAAGCGGTCGGTAAAACATAATAAGTATTCATTTATAATTAGCTTACTGGTAAACTTTTACTGGCAAATTAAATATTTCACGAGCTATGGGAGAACGCTTCCCGTTATGCGTCAAACATGGTTATGGTCAGGAAGTTCAACATGATTGGTTCCTGTTTTACTTTTTCAACCGACTTCAAAACGAGGAAGTTCTCAATTTGACTGAATGTTTTCTTTATTATACGTATGTCACGCGTTTATTCCGCCAATGATGAATCGATTTAGCGGTTTTTGAGAAATCAACAAAAAAACTAAATATAGGTATAAACCATTTCGATCATTGAAAGGGATTTTGTGAAGAATAAGTGATTATATTTAACACACTATACGTATATATAGGTAAAAATAAATATTGCCCTAAAAATGTGTCAATGGTCTTCTTTTACAAAATGTCCATCTCTCACAAACTATTTAAGGCCATTCGAGTCACCGAGTTACGGAAAAAATTTCAATAGATGGCGCCTGTGGTCGGCACCTAAAATTTACCCCAATTTTTCATGGAAAATTATAATTTTCTCAATTACCTGAACACCATTCCGTTCAAAATTTCGTTTGCGCAAATGGGAACTAACGCTTTATTTTTTGATATATAATTCATATGTTATAATTCAGTATTTTCAAAAAATAATACCTTCTTTTCATAAAAATCCGGAGACGCGGAGAAAAATTAAAATCATCAAAAAATGTTTCTATGAGTTTCTCGGGTTATCATAATTCAAATAAAATTATTTGTAATCGATTTAAGTAAAATATGTCCTCTGAGATATCAATATTTACAGAAAATCCATAAAACGTGTATTGGCCCCACAGTGTATGGTGCAAATTTTGTCATTGTTTGTGCTTGTCGTAAGTAATTTACAGCGAAATGCATAATTAAACGGCATATGAAGCTTCATTTGATAAATAAATAACATACAGACGTAACTTAACTCAAAAATAAATATTAGAACTCATAATGCAAAAATATTGTTTGGCCTTGCTGGGATACGAACCCAGAACCTAAGCGAGTGTTTCATAATTATTTATTCTAATACTTCATAATAGGTACCACAGATAACACACAGTATCGACGTTCGAAAACGTCATGAATTCATTATAGGTTATATGGGTATTTGACACGCGTATTGCAGCTTTACACTTTCCTAAATTAGTCACTGACGAGAGAGATACAGCAATACGGAGGAGTGAGATGGAGTTATTTCTATGCGTGTCTCACGTATTGCTGCATCCCTCACCCGCATTATTGATACGGATGTTGGTAAATCATATTTGCCTTCTTTTTTGTGCTACGAAAAGTTTGTATCAGCTTGCTTGCTTCTATCTTCCATACATCACAACTCCGTAAAGAGCCGATTTCAGATGTAATTTAGCATTTTATATATTTCTGTAGTTGTTGTATACCAATGAAACGCTTCATAGATTTATTAGCAATTTTATATAAGATGTTAACCATTTTAATTGTTATAACTAAATATTTAAATCTACATACAGCGGACGTTTTTATGTAGTTTGCTACAAAATGAATGAAAGTTTTCATTTGTGTAAAAACTTGTTTCCTCAGCTAATTTTCCTACTCGTATTGCGCGTAGGTTTAAATAAATAACGATTGCAATTCGTTTCCCGACATTCCTGATAATGCGTCTCCACAAAACAGCTTTCTAAGTTCGCCGCCGCCGGCTGGATGCGTTCCTAGTTGCCGTATGAATAATCATTGACATGTTTTCGTGGATCGTGAGGGGAGCGTCTGTGTCAACGCCACCGGGTGAAAAATCCCGAGACGACGAGTAGACATACGTAGTATCTTTTAGTAGTCGGTAGCAGACGAACCGAGGTACAGCGACGCGTGGCGAACGCGAGTGAGCCATTTTTGTTTTATGTTTGTTTTACGCTTCTGAATGACAATACAGCTTTTGTGTCGGGTGCTCATTTTCAGTACGTACTTATTCATTATAGGCATCCTGAGATTTTTACGATAGTGTGCCAAGTTACTATAAGTTATATCACTATGTGATACTACTGAAATCGAATATATACAGCTATATTGAGACAAGGAATCGGAAAAGCAATCATGAAAGAACGTTCAATTAACGTTGGTTGTTGTTAATGTCCCGAGAAAGGGGCAAACGTACGCATACCCCGCCGCCATCCCCGCCGCATCACAATACACCGACGAAATAATAGGTATAAGCAATTATTCTACACAACACCAAAAGGAAAATATTATTGTATCACTACCATTCCAATTGTTACGAAATTCATCCTTCCTGCGATGTGTAGGTACGCGAACAAGGTATGTTATATTGTTTGGGCATCCCCCAACAACGTTCCATTAATAGAATAGGAAAATATCTACAGGGGAGAAAATAAAATGTGGGCAAGAGATTTCTTAGTAAGTAAGCGGTCATTTGTAAGCAGCCGAGAAAAATGCTCAGTCGTACAGAAAAAATAATCGAGAACGGTTAGCGACGTACCTCCGAGCGCGCATTCTTCACCCTAATTTACGACGGTTCTCGAAACACTATGTAAACAGCAGCATTTTCCAAACAATTGATCACCCATCGACGATCGATAAAAGGATTACTTATTAAAAATAGGCTGAAATACATGCAGGATTATTGTATTAAGTATTGTGGGACAAGTTTGTAGGTATAACTATTTCATGTTTTATTTGTTTTACCTGTAATATATAACTTTGAAAATTATTTCGATGTACATGTATTGTATTTTACCAGCGATAATAAATTCAGATTTGTTAACAGTAATATTTAATGTCAATATCATGTAGGCATCAAGTCTCTTCCATACCAACCAAGGTTAGGATACTAGAAACGTCAAAATTCGAAACAAAAAAAATGTATCAAATTAGCTGAAACGGCATAAAAATTAAAATTTCACATGCCCTCACGAAATAATATAAAAAGTTGGTGGATACTCATACTGTCTCATTTATATGTTCTACTCTATATAATCCTTACATAAGTAAATTGGTTCGTACATAAATAAAATATAATAATGGTACTTTTTATCCCGGTATAATGCACGGTTTCCGAAGCATCAGCAAAAGACCATTATCATGTGAGCGTGTTAATTTTAGTAGAGTAATAATGTAAATATAATAATTCTGTAGCAAAGGTTGCCTGTGCGTGTTCACAATATCAGCCAAGAAACACTCCTCCCTCATTCAGGCAACGACGATATTTTTTACGAGCCAGGATACGATGGCCGCGGATTACTTTGCGTAACAAAATGATGCGACACGTAAAACTACTTGTGAAACAAACTTTTAGTACAATAAGTAGAACCCTCTCATAAAACTTTTACCCGAGGCTCCATAATATCCACTCGAAATAGCGTAGTAGGTATGCGATGCCGCTTTTCACTGCCACTTTACAATATTTTCTATTCCGCAATAGTTTTCCATCCTTTCTGCTTGAAGTTACTTAAATAAAAGTTTTACAATGTGATCTTTCGCAGGAAATTAGATTTGCGACGGTAGGTAGATTTGGACAGCTGTCTCATAGAAATAAAGACAGCGAAGATCTTTTTGAAGATTGTTCGATGTCACCTTGGGAGTTTCGATTAACATGCGGTGCTTCGACGACCACTCCGCTGGGAATTCGAAGTCTTGTGCTTTCAGATTTCTCTATGAGTATTAGAATTACATTTGCTTAGAGACTAGTATGACTAGATGTTATACATCTCTAAGAAATTTAGATTTTATAATTATTTTGTAATGTATTTATTTTATTTAGGTGTGTAATGATAATAATTAGACATAACAACTTTAGATATAATTTCACTTGATATAACAACTATTGCTAAATTGCTATTATCATTTAGGTGATATCATTATTAATTGAGATAAAAATAGACAGTATAATTTCATTGGTTATAATGATCTCCGAGTATAATGGACATTTATATAATATTTACCTAATATAATGATGATAAGATAAGATATAAGAATTAGTGGTGTAATATATTAAAAGTATATAGAAACATGTGTATTTATATAAGTATGTATATCGTGGTCTAGTACCCATAACATAAGCCTACTAGAGCTTAATATGGGATTGATCTATTTGTGTGAGGTTGTCCCGATATTTATATATATATGTATTTATATAATTAGGTTAAGTAACCCAAAACGTAGACGGAGGCCTCCTCACTAGTTTGCGCTTTCAAAAGCTCGAAAATGTTGACTAAAATTTTATAAGAATAACACCTGAATTTGTAAAGGAAAAGAAAAAATAAAATGCACAGTCCTCTTTAAAAATCGTTCAATTGCGTTAGGTATGGCATTTAACTTAATTTTGTTTAAATACTTTTGTGAGAATACATGAGAAAAGTTGTATTATCAAATAATTTTCCATAAGTTGTCCAGGTCTTGGCCTCTTGCACACCCCAAATAGGGATACAAAACATGAGAGAAATACAGTAAAATAATCAACAGAGGTAAACAAAAGGCAGTCTTATCGATAAACAGTGATCTCTACCAGACAACCTTTAGGTTAAGTTTTATATACATAGTTACTGAAGTGTTCTCCTCGTAGGTGTTTAACGCTAGGCCCTACTTGAGCTTGAGAATTATGACGAACGAACGTTAGTTGCTCACTAACGTTGATCGAACAATTTCATTTTTAGTATTCTAAGAATTCTTTTTCATGAGTTCTACTGTTACCAAGTTCGATGCTTTCCTTGCGTTCGGAAAGTACTTAAATTATTTTAAATAATAAATTTTCATTGTTGTTGTTTGTTCATTACAAAATGCATCGATCGTCAGTGCGATAGCCGTGTCAACTTATTCCGCACTAGCGCAGTAGTCAATGAGTTGAGACCGCTCTTGTGACGTAAAGTTAGGTATTGTATGTATACCAGGAGTCAGGACCATTCATTAAAACGAAAAAAATGATATTTCAGTCATCAAAATCGGATGAGTACCTAGTTCAAGGGTTCAAGCACAACGTACGTAAATACATACATTACAATACAATAGACTGCAACAATTATAAACCCTTTCCTTTGCCGTTGTCGGAGAAAAATAAGCAGGGAAGAAAAACAAGTTTAGTACGAGTAGAAAGTCGGCAGGCATTATAATTATGTATAGTGTGGCTGCCAAGTCGAATCATAATTCATTAATTAATATGCAGAGTTCAATGCGTTACCTGTAAAAGTTCATGAATGAAAATAACAGACTACGTTTATTTTCAGTTTAGCTCGAAAATAAGGTCGCTTTTTAACTGTCAGCGTCAGTTCTAAAACAATTTACCGAGCTTCCAATTGAGGTTATTGTTTGTTATGCCAGTGAATATTAATTGGAATTACATGTCAGTTTTGACAAAAGCAAAAGACAATGAAACGAATTGAAATTTGTTAACAACTATTCATGTACCTACACATAAATAAATAATAAATTTCTGTTCATATTAAAATAAATATGAACAGAAATTTACATATTTGACTAACGAACAATTGAACATTGTATTAAGTTTATTACATAGTAATATCTACTAGTCGATTTTCTTTATGTCCTTGTACCCGTAAAATAAAAGGAGCAATTTTGTTTTTAGTGTATGGACTGAACTTTGGAGTAGATACCTACATATTATGCATTAATTCATGTAAATTGTATAAGCAGTTCTGCAATGCAAAGGTCATTTAAAGAAAGTTCTAAGATTAATATTTTCTTCAGTTTTCTCGACTATCACACATTTCAATAAAACAATTTAAACGAATTATGCGCGTGTATTCCTTATTTGAGCCTGCCTGATGTTTCAGCAACTATTACAGTTACCGTTGTCAAAGGTTGACTGATTTTTATTTCTGCTAATGATACATTTGCGCAAATTATCCATTTTATAAATATGAATTAAAAAATAAAGGTGGATGTACATGCCAGATGCGCATAATATGTAAATATAAGTATTTATTAAAACAATATCTAACAGCGGTTCACACAAGGCCTGCTAGGGAAAAAGCTTCATTGATTTTTATTTTATTTACTCCAGCATCAGCAACGCATCAGACTCAAAGTCATCGGTATTTTTTGCTTCTTAATATGATTGTTTTTTATTAATTCAGTGTTTCCGAAATGCTATACGATAAATAAATCAATCAAACTCAAATACTTTTAAAGAGATGCGACTAGAAATCGGAGTAAGTGACGTACGTTCGCGGCAAACCGACAATGAGTTTTACTTTCTAACAAATTCATATTTGCATCCAGGCGGCCGAATGTCACATTCGCAGTTCTCTTTAACGAGTTTAACGGACTTTATGAGCGCAGCATGTGTGCGAATGCGGACACGCGGATTAATCGATGTGTGAAAGTCTGTGTCCAAAAAACCGTACTTATTTCTGAATGCTACATGACAGCACCGCATTTTGTATTCGTACTGCGACACATTTGACGGTTTGGATCCATGTGCATGTTAATTAATTATTGGTGTTTAATAAAAAAAAATAACTATCGTTTTTCAAAACCTAACCGAACATCTAAGTTTAAAAAAAAACTTTAGTGGTAATTTTTTCGTGTAAATTGTTCAAGCACTTATTGCAGTGCAAATGTTGACTTTCAAACAAATATTAAAGAACTATCATATTTATACACTGTTTCTGCAGAGCCTTAGCACAAATACCAATAGCGCTTTAAACTGAGTTATTACGCTTTTTTCATGAGTAATTCTCATTTGCTTTAAAACTAGGTACTGTATCGATGGAAATCGGGTTGCCGCGGCGCGAGTATGAGTTTTACTTTCTTACAAATTCATAATAATTGCATCCTGTCGGCTGAATGTCGTATTTACATCATTACCTATGGTCTTTATGAGCGCAGCATGTGTGCGAATGCGAACACGCTGATTAATTGACGCAGGAAAGTTTGTGTGCGGTCAACCTTGCCCCGCTTCTCATCAAATAGCCGTCTTTTTTTTTATGTCATAGGGGGCAAACGAGCAAACGTATCGCCTGATGGAAAGCGACAACCGTCGCCCATAAACACCTGCAACACCAGAGGAGTCACAATAGAATGCCTCTATGCTAGTAATTTCACCGGCTATCTTACCCCCACACCGGAACACAACAATGCGAACATTGCTGTTTGGCGGTGGGTTAGCAGGCAAGACCGTCTATCTTAAACGTTAAAAATGACAAAACCGCACTCTGTATTCGTACTGTGACTGTGACGCATTTGACTGTTTAAATTCGCGTGCATGTTAATTATGTAACGTTTAATAAAGATGTTGAACTCAAAGTTTTTCAATAGCCAGTATGCAAAAAGCATAAGCTTATATTCGCCTTTTGTACTCATTTAGATGAGAGATAGACTCTTTGTATCCTGGTGGGTGACGGTCACATTCGCAGTTCTTTCTCTTCAACAAAATGGTCTTTATGAGCACAGTATGTGTGCAAATGCGGACACGCAGATAAATTGATGTGGGAAAGTTTGTGTGCGGTCGGGCTGACCCCTCGCACCATCAAAATAACCGGAGGTATTTCGGAAACGACAAATAACAGCACCGCACTTTGTATTCGTACTTCGTTTAAATACACGTGCATGTTAATTATGTATTGATGTTTAATAAAGATGTTGACAGTTTTTCAATACCGAGTTGACTACAAAAAGCGTAAACTTTATATTTGCTTTTTGTCCTCGTTTAGATATAAAAAAACTGTAAGTTCTTCTCTTTGCATCCTCTTGGCTGACGGTCACATTCGCAGTTCTTTCCCTTTAAACAGAATGGTCTTTGCGCACGCAGATTAATCGATGTGAGAAAGTTTGTGTGCGGTCGGGCTAGCCCCGCGCGCCGCGCTACATCAGAATAACCGGAGGTATTTCGGAAACGCTAAATGACAGCACCGCACTTTGTATTCGTACTGTGTCGCATTTGACTGTTTAAATCCGCGTGCATGTTAATTAAGTATTACCGTTTAATGAAGTTGAACTTACAGCCTTTCGATAACTAATCAAAACTACTAGGTATCGATGACATTATATGATGTTACCTATGTGTTATTTCATGACGCAAGCAATATAGCTTCTTGCTAATTCTTTTTTTTCCACGGGTGTTCTGAGAACGCAGTGATTAATACTCTCTGTTGCTCGATTTCCATATTTCAGAACAATTAAAATGTACGGAATCTATTATATGCCGTATTTATTATTTTTATTCTAAATATACTAAGTTCGTGGATGATGTCCATGATAAAATTGCTTTCCGTCTTCATCGTTAAACATTCCAAACTCTTTTCTGGTATTCAGTTAAATACGATAAGAAATTAAATCACACCGCTTTGTGATATCATATTACTTCTACGTTGCTCCCAAATAATACTAAGTTATGCCCTCAGAAGTTGTTTCTTGTCCTTCTGGTGTAAGCAAATACAATTTGTTCTGAAACTCGTCGTCAAAAGACAACTTGCCCCCTGGGAAAAACAGCAGCAGTCGGGATTCAGACACGAGTCAATTTCCGATGAGACTCGGCGGGGACATCAACTTTAAAAGTAAGAAACCGTCGTTTACAACCAACTAATACCACTATTTAAACTTTTAGATTAGTCATTAAGCAGTTCTTAAATATTGGGCAGATATAAGTTTGTTCCCAATTTAATTGTCTCAATTGTTAGTTTGGATTTGGATATGCTTTTTCAATATCAAGAGTAGGTACAAGACTAGGTAGTTTCTTCAAAAATAAGCCGTGTTAACCACCCTTTTATATGATATCTTTTATATTTTATGATGGCAACTAATTAAAAAAAAATGGGCAAGTGCGAGTCCGACTCGCGCATGAAGGGTTCCGCACCTATAATATATAGGTATAACAAGTTTGTTGTATGGGAGCCCCCCTTAAATATTTATTTCATTTTATTTTTAGTATTTGTTGTTATAGCGGCAATAGAAATACATCATCTGTGAAAATTTCAAGTGTCTAGCTATCACCGTTCTTGAGATACAGCCTGGTGACAGACGGACGGACGGACGGACGGACGGACGGACGGACGGACGGACGGACGGACGGACGGACAGACGGACGGACGGACAGCGAAGTCTCAGTAATAGGGTCCCGTTTTTACCCTTTGGGTACGGAACCCTAAAAATTAAGGTATTTAAAACACACCATAGAATTGTTTTAGTTTAAGATTCAAAGTATGGATTACACATTTTCCATTAAATTCTCAATACAAAAATTTATTTGTTTCGTTTTTTAAAGCAATTTATGGCAGGCGACAGTTCAGGAGCGATATTCCAAAAACGCGCATTAAAATAAAACTTAAAGAACTTATATTTGTGTTTTTTTCTATTCATAAGAAAATCGTTGACCTTGTAAGTTTTAATTGAGGAAAACAGGTAGATATGTAACCAAAAAGTGTTTTTAATTTTAAAATACAACTATATTTTTAAATTTATCTAATATAACATAACTTAGAAAAATAAAACTGTCTATTACTGACACATTCTTAGAAACCCCAAAAAAGAGTTGCCTGGCGTGGGTACCGATTTTAATATGTATCAGAAAGTATCCGCAGCAAATATCACAATTTAATATGATTATTTGTGGAACTTAAATCATATTTTTAATTAATATATTTTTCTTTTTATTAGATTTTTTAAATAAAGCATTGTTCCAAGGATACAAAACTGTTCTATGCCGCCTCATTCTAATGAATTTAAAAATAATCAATAAGATTGGCACTTATAGACAAATGTAGGCATACTGCAATTTCATACACTTGGCATCAGACTGTTAAATATAAATTTCCAATTAGTGGAGAAAATCCCCTTTTACATATTTAACTTTAAAGATTAAAACTGAAATAAATACCGTTTGAAATAAATAAAAAACAATTATTTTCTAATACTTTCAAATTACAAATCTGGATTTCTATTTGTATAAAAATGGATCTAAGAAATTTAATTTAAAGTTAGAGAAACATTGAGAATAAGGACCACCACAGAAATATCTCCAAAGTATTTATACGGCTTAAACAATCAGTGCCCCGTTCACAAAGTTCGGGCCCAATACAAAAGCGAGATTATTAAAAGCTTATCACCAGGTTTATTATAAATTGTAATGAGCAATAATCAGTCCCATTATTTTGCACAACTCAGTCGAGTATTAATGATTGGGTTACAAACTTTATTTTATGGCGGTGAAAGAATTAACAAGCTATTCAAAACATAATTGCTGACGTACTTTGTTTTCGCAGAAGAAATAAAAATAGTACTTGTTTGACCTATATGGTATAGGCGTACTAAAATATAATATAAAAATATATAATAACATATAATATACAATAAATAGTGCGCACCATCTGTCCGATAAACTATATTTTGTACATCTAAGATGTAGGTGAATATCTTTGTAGCTACGCGTAGTAGCCTACGTAGACCGTGCTACGGCTAGATGCTACGATGCGCCTACGCAATACGCACTGCGCTGTATCGAACAAAAAATAATTGTTTTTGCGCGTAGGTACATAAATGCCAATTATCATTTTTTATAGAGGATAAAAGTGGTTATTTATTGTTAACAGTTAACATAAAAAATACTATAATGTTTTTAAAATAATAATAAAAAATCAATAATTAAAAAACGTTGTTTAGTTAAACGTTTCTCCCGTATTAAATTACCTGTACTTACTCCACTTGAAAGGAATATTTAAGAATCACTATAATTTAACACGAAAGTCGTATAAATTAATTGCTCCACGGATGCTTTTCATGATATAGTAATGTGACATTAGTCTCGTCATTTAAACACAACGAGGACCGTATTAATGGCATGCTTTTAACGGCGCGCGGAGAGTTCGGCTCCGGCGCTGGGGGAAGGACGAGAGTGCGCTTCGCTCGGCGGGAGCGGTAGCGTGCGGCGGGCGAGCGGGCGGAACACCGCTCGGTGCGGGTCGGCGGGAGGGCCTAGCGGCGCGGCGCGGAGCGAGCAGCCGCCGAGAGCGCGTGGGTCGCACTGCCACTGCCGCCGCTCAACGCTCGGAGCGAATAATCCATACCAGAGCGGCGAGGAGGCTGTATTTACCGGACCGGAGGGCGGTCGGGCGAGCCGGCTGCGACTGCTCCCGCCGCCAGCGGCCCGCGCCCTGCACCCGCCGCCTGCCGCCTGCGCCCCGCATGTTGACACAATTTCAAATAATTTTAGAATCTGTGCAACGAAATGCGTTCCTTCACGGTATACATTGAGTCCCCCATTACGACATGCGTGTATCCACGTCGATTAATACTTATTTAGTTTCGGAAGGATACGTGTTAAGTATGTTTTGTATTACTTGAAAAACTTACTACTAACTTTGTCAAAAGTAGGCGATGAACTAAGTTTTTTAGAAAGATTACATCATTTATTACTTTTATTAGGGTCATTCTGAATATTAAAGAAATGTATTAAAAATATAAATTGTTTGTTTGCTTACTTAATGAAGCAGGAAGAAATGTTGATAAAACATTTGACTATCCATTCCGACAGCGACTTGCATTCTTTAATCTTCTTTCGCCCTTTATTCGTTTAGTAGGGAGCTATAGAGCAATAAAGTTAAAAATTCAGAGTACCTACCAATGTTTTTACGCTTCATCCAATAGGAATTGAGCAATAAAATGAGACTGTGGGCTTGGATGTTTTGTTCTACTCTGTTGCGATAATAATAAATAACGTTGACGTGACCAGTATATTAGTCGCGCATTTAGCTAGGTGGTCGACCACCGAAACAAGATTTCTGATTTCTGACGCTCTCTTGCAGATAAAGGGCCTTAAATGAGATTCGTGGCGATATATATCACGCAGGTAGTCTTGTAATGTAAAAGTTACATCCGCGACTCGCGTCAGTACCCGCACCGAGTCCCATTTGTTTATTAACCATATCCTTTGTGTTCAAATGGCTTTTCAGAATGATTTAATGCCCCCGTACTTGGTTCGCGGCTGATTTCAATAGATTTTTATTTATGGAAGTAAATTAATGGTTTTCCTTTTCGGAATAACACAGGAAAAAAATATCTGCTTTAGATAGGCACTACACTTTATGTCTCATCGATCATAAAGTTTTGAATGATAATCGTTCGTACCTTAAGTTACTTGTGGAGCTTCAAGTTTTATTACGGGAGAAAATTTTCCAGGACATTATATAAATGTAACGAGGATTCAGCGGCAAGAAAGGGCGGAAAGGTAAGAAGAAAAGTGGATGAAGGGCAACTACACCTCTCGAGAGTAAAGTAAAAGATGTTCGGGTCGCGTCAACTGACGTGTACATTTATGAAAGCCTCGCATCGCACCCTTCTCAATGAAGGCACAGATTTGCTCGCACTATCATTGTAAGTACCTTTACCCTGTAAGTGTCTATACTACACAATACACGTGACATGTGTGAAACGGAGTTGTCATTGCATTGCACAAGCTCTTTAGACATCCATACGGGCTGAGTCGCGGAGCGCGTCGCAATAACTACGGATTTAGGGTTGAAGCAAGCGTAGCGGATTTATCACCGATGAATTATTAAAAAGCTAAAAATTGAGTTTTCTATTAATTGTCATAAAAGAGTAATAACGGATGATGCATGCGTAAATCTTAAACTAATATTTAACCATCGCATTTAGTAACAACGATGACCTTTTAAAAAATTGTGAATTTTAATATTTTGCAGAAATTTATTTCATATAACATGGCATGCTATATAAAAACATTTATGTAAAAAAAATGGCTTCAAAAACTTATAATACTAGTAGCTCTGTGTGGAAATGTTTTGAAATGACAGTGTCACTTAATATTACCTTTTCCTGAGAATCGGTTGAAAAATGTGGCCTGTACGGCGAGAGCACCTGAAAATCCGAACATGCAAACATCCGGACATAACAAAGAAATTATGACAAAGCTTAAACAAAGACGCTTCGCTCGGTCAATAAATAAACTCTATTCTAGAAAGACACCTACAAAAACTGATAAGTACCTTAATCTCAAATGAAACATTAATAAAGAATGATTTTCCGTGGGTTTACTAAATGTTTCGCAGAATATTGTTTTACCGAACGTAATGTTTCGCATAATGCTCATCATCATCATCATCAGCCAAAAGACATCCACTGCTGGACATAGGCCTCTCCCAGAGAACGCCACCATGACCGGTCCTGCGCCTCCCGCATCCAGCGGACTCCAGCATAATGCTCGTTTCGCATAATTGTTATTCTACTGATACCATACATTTTGCTGAAAAGCTATAAAATAAACCTAGGTTAGGTAAGTTATCCTAATCTACCAGGATACACAAAAACATTTCAAAATATATCTCCCGTTAAAGCGGCAGACAATTTCTGCGAAATTAGAATTATGCGAAACATTACTTTCGGTAAAACAAATTTGTGCCATGAGGGTAGTATGGAAAATCCATACTTCCAATATTTGTTTATCTTATCCTATATTAAGTGGAATCATTTGAGCGAACAGCTCGCACATGTGGTAGCATTCACGTCAGCTTGACGACTATATCACGGGGAGGAAATGATGTCTTCCGATACAGTGATGATAAGTGCCAGCTAAGAAAGTAAACTAAACCCAATATAAGGCTTGTACCGGAAAACTCCCCGGTATCTCGCCTTCATTTTGTTGTTAAAATGTGTTATTATGATGCTTATTCATTAATTATATTTATCTGTTAAAAACTTGAATGTTAACCTTTGTATCATTAAATAACGGATTATTCTATTCTGAAAGTAGATTATTGTCTAAGTACCTATATAACGGGTTAAAATTCGAAAGTAAACTATTTTGACCCTAAAATGTCCCTTAAAAAGGGTTGAAAATTAAATAGTAGAAATAGATATAGTCCGTATAGCAATTCCAAATAAAAAGACCCGGTCAAGTGCGAGTCGGATTCGAGGGCTCCTTACTAACTATGAAAGCACTGCACGAAAAATTTTACCTAACTGCAGTTAGTGCAATGCCTTTTACCAATAATTTTCTACAGAAAAAAAAATACTTCACAGATGTATATTTATATATAATGTTTAAGACGAATTTATACTGCAAATTGTTGACTTCCATCCTGCCTGGCGGTAGAGGAAGAATATAAAAAAAAAACATATTGAGCAGTAGATTTTACTTCTTGAATAAATATCTATACCTAAAAACATTATCAAAGCTAAAATACTATTTTTACTGGAAATTGAAAGGTCAATTATGAGATTATTAGAGATGATGATTATTAGAATGTTTTATTTTTATTTTAGTAGCTTTATATTTCCTTCAGATTTTTCATTTAATATCATCAAATATTATAGATTACTCGCCTGAAAGCTTCCTTTGGGATTTTCACTGAAATGTGACGGTGGAACAGGCCGTAGTTTATATGATGGATGCTGCGTTAACTAAATGAAAAATTTTTTGCTCGTTTTTCGGGCGAATAAGTGTGATTTTAGTATACTCCTACTTATTTTCCAGTCTCCTGTGTATTATATTTTTTGCATCTTACTCATAATAATAAGTTAAAGTTAACTATAAGTTTTGCATAGATAAAATGAAATAAGTTTAATGTTTAAACAGCTCAGATAGGCTATTATTAAAAAATTGGGCATTTGCGAGTCCGACTCGCGCATGAAGGGTTCCGTACCATAATCTATAACAGGTTTGTTGTATGGGAGCAACCCTTAAATAATTTCTATTGCCGCTATAACAGCAAATACTAAAAATAAAATAAAATATTTTTAGTATTTGTTGTTAAAGCGGCAATAGAAATTACATCATCTGTGAAAATTTCAATTGTCTAGCCATCACCGTTCTTGAGATGGGTACAGCTAGCCTGGTGACAGGTGGATAGACGGACGGACAGCGAAGTCTCAGCAATAGGGCCCCGTTTTTGCCTTTTGGCTACGGAACCCTAAAAACATAAATTAAGACGTAAATAAACCTTTTTCACAGTATTAGGGTCTGAATACTACACACAGGGTCCTGCCTCTGACTGACAGGACAAAGCTCTCATAAATATCCCACAGTCTAATAATTGTATTGCGAATAGAGGTCAGTTTCGATATTTTTGACCGCTTTGTCATATCATATATTGTTTGTTGATCGTATCTGTCGGTAGGATCTGATTTATTACAACGAAAAATGAAATGAAATGATTAAATGAAATGAAATGATTATTTATTTGCGGAATATGGGTTACATAAGCTGGTATAATTTACAAATTATAAGAACCACCATACTCTACTTAAAAGAGCATGCAAATATTAAATCTAAATTTTGTTACCATGACAGATAAACAAAATCGAGATACTTAAAGCTAGATGTACTTAAATAGAAATTAATTACTTATCACTAGATTTAAAATTTAAACTAAGAAACTCGTTAACGGAGTACACGCATAATTCACACAGCCATAAGTGCAGTTTCTTTTTAAAGTGTGTTAAGGGGAGACATTTTATTTCATTTGGAATTTTATTGAATATCTTAACACACATAAAGTAAGGACTTCGAGTGGTTTGTCTTAGGCGTGCTCGAGGTAGAGACAAAAGGTCTTTTTGCCTTGATATCCGGTTATTGTAAGTAATTATATCACAATTTTTCTTAAAATACTGCTGGTTCCCACGGACAAATATAGCTATCTCGTATATGTATAAGGATGGTAGAGTCAAAAGCTTATAATGTCTAAAAACTGGTTTACACGAGTCAAGGGGTTTTAACGAGAATATTGCTCTTACACATTTTTTTTGTTTAACAAATGCCTTAGGCAAATCTACGGAGTTTCCCCATACAATTAAACCATAGCGGAGAGTCGACATAATATACCCATGATATGCTACTAGGGCCGCTTCTTGCGAGACCGTTTCGCGTAGCCTTCGTAGTGGAAAAACAAATGTGTTTAATTTATTACAAACATACTCTACGTGCATTTTGAAGTCACAGAATTCGTCCATAATTATTCCTAAAAATTTTACATTAGTGTCTTGGTCAACAGAATCTCCTTTATAATTAATTTCTAGTTCTTGGCGCTTACCTCTACGTGTCAAGAATTGTACATGTTTAGTTTTACTTATATTTATTGACAGGTTATTACATTCTAGCCATTGGATAGTCTTGTGTAATGTTTCATTTATTTCGCGCTCGTATTCTTGGTCGTTTGTGCATGGTATCACAATTGATGTATCGTCTGCAAATAATACGGCAGGATAGTCTGTTACATTCGGGAGGTCATTTATATAAAATGAGAATAACAACGGCGAGAGAACGCCACCTTGGGGTACTCCAAATGTATTATTAATATAGCAGGATTTATAATTAACTAAAGCGTTACCCTCTTGCCTGACTATTTCTGTGCATTGAGTTCTGTGATGTAGATAAGACTCTAGCCAACGATGCATATTACCCCTCACACCATACAATTCTAATTTGTCCAAGAGCCTTTTATGGGATACTAGGTCGAATGCCCTGGACATATCTAGAAAGAGTACGCTTACAGATCTCCCTCTATCTAAAATATCTTTGAGCAATGAAAACGCTGCTGTTGAGGTTGATTTGTTTTTTCTGAAACCATGCTGTTTTTCATTTAAAAGAGAATTTTTGTTTTTGTTTGCAAAATTAGTAAGTCTTTCCGATATCACTTTTTCGAAAACTTTCGAAAGAACAGGGATTAGCGCGATAGGCCTGTAGTTGCCAACATCATTCTTTTTCCCTTTTTTGTATAAAGGTTTGATGGTTGATTTTTTAAGACTATCCGGGAATATACCTTCCTCTATCGAAAGGTTGACTATGTAAGCTAAAGGTACGGATATTGACTTGGCGCAAAGCTTTAGAATTTTGGAGTTAATTTCGTCATAACCTGATGAATTTGTATTTTTTAACTTCATAATAATTTTCTGTATTTCTAGAGGGGTCGTGGGGTTACAAAACATAGAGGCGGGATAGCGACTACAACTCTCTAATGACTGACTATAGTTTCTATGAAATATGTTGGATACTTGTATGAAATATTCATTGAAATAATTTGCAATATCACTCGGATTGGATATAACGTGACCGTTGTTTAAAATGTTTTTGATTTGGTTAGGTTGTCGAATATTCCCCACCTTCTTATTAATCAAGTCCCAAGTCGCTCGACATGTGTTTTTTGCTTTACTTATAAATCGATGATTACTAGCCCTCTGGGCTGATTGTACGCATTTGCGTAATGTCTTTGCATATGATTTATAACTAAGCTTATTTTCGGCACTTGGACTCATACGTGATTTGAGATATAATGAACGCTTTCGCTTGGAGCACATTTTCAAACTTTTTGAGATCCATTTGGCTTGCTTAGGCTTAGAAGATACTGAAACTTTCACAATAGGAAAACACAATGAATGAAATAACATCAATAGACCATGCAATTCGTCAAAAGCACTGTTTGTGTCAGGTTTAACATAGACGTCTTCGTAGCATAGGTTTTCCATACAATCAACAAATTTAGTTATGTTTTCCTCGCTGTAATCTCTTTTAAATACATGTATTGTTTTATGGGGTCTAGGTATTTCATTAATTCTTATGTGTATACTCTGAGCATTATGGTCTGACAATCCTAAGTCGAATGTACTAGTTTTAATTTTTCTTTTCGATATATTTGACACAATGTGGTCTATACATGTTTGTGATTTACTAGTTAAACGAGTTGCTGTTTTTACATGATTTACTAGATTATAATTTTTAAGTAGTTGCTTATACAATATTGATGTGAATGTGTTTTTAATTATATTTATATTTAAGTCTCCGCAAATAACAATACTTTTGTTTTTATGACTCTGAGTGAAAAAGTGAGTTGAATATTTATACATGAGTTCCGCTTTAAGAGTTTCGTTACACTAAGGACAATATTAACGCGGTAGTTAAGAAACTTTTGCAAAACAGCCACAAATGTACAAAGTGGACCATATATTGTATCGAACACGCCTGTATTATTCAGTTTGCCCTATGTTTACAAATAAAGCACTCTCAACTTTGATAAATAAAGACTTCTCCTGCTCAAAACGTACGTAATTTTAGGTTCGCGAAGCGAGCGAGGCTCACTTCGTTCGCTCGTCCAAATAATCACTTCGTATATAATAGATTATTTTAGCCCCTTGTCATATAATCTACTACTCGTATTTAAAGCAGCGAAAGATTGTTTTCAAGCTAGGTATATCTGATTGCTTTTTTTTATTCTGTGTCGTTATGAAAAATACATTTTGAAATTTTGAGATTATCGTAAAACCCCAAAGTAAGGATTGATAAATCTAAATATTCAGTTTAAAGTAGTGTCTGTCGGTTATGCCCCGTATCATCCTATGGGAATATCTCCTGCCGACGCCTTCTGAGGTTTACAGAATACCGCACTCACATAGGCGAAGGCGTACACTATCGCATTTGTCTGTAAAAAGAAGCAGAACAACTACGCTTTGAGGTCAAATGACAGACTTCGGATCAAATAAACTACCCACCAACTTATACAAAACATATATACACAATATTAGTTATAAATCTTATAAGTTGATTATGATGATGATCATTCGTCAATCTTTATGTAATAGATCACCATAGAAACCAAAGAATACATTGAAGTTAAATATTTTATAAATAATCGAGTTCAACGAGATGATACATCTGAAGTTTCTATAAAACACCGAAATTGTCATACATGTGCCTACTCGTATAATATTTTAGTTCATTCGATTCCTAATGGATTTCAATAACAGATCTACACCAATTTTAGGAGATCAATTCGGAGATGCCTATTCACGATAAAAAAAAAACCGAATCGGTTCATAAACGGCGGAGTTCTAAGGTAACCAACATTAAAAACAGGCCGAGTGTGAGTCGGAATCGCGCACCGAGGGTTCCGTACTAACACTTCCCATCTTAACTGGCCGGGTAAAGGTAACTTTGCACCTGGTATGTATGGCGCCGGATACAAATGAGGTGCAAAGTTAAGGCAACCGATCAGATTTGTTGTTTGGGAGGGGCTTAAATATTTTATTATGTTTTAGTATTTCTTGTCATAGCGGGAAAATTTCAACTGTCTAGTATGTCTGTCACGGTTCATGAGATACAACCTGGTGAGAGACGGACAGACGGACAGCGGAATTTTATAATAATAGGGTCCCGTTTTACCCTTGCGTGCGGAACCCTAAAAACGAAACAACCGAAGTGGGAAACTCTTCTTTCTTGAAAATGTTTGAAATAACGGTCACTGAATTGATAAATATCTGTTTTGTTTTTTTGCATGCCTCTATAATGTTATGTATGAACCTAAGTTTGTGTAAAAAAGGGTTGTGACTTAAGGAAGACTTTATTTATTCTATTCACAAACGAAGTTACGGGCTCCTTCTAGTTCAGTTATATGCAAATAGTATCCAAACTACGTACCTCCCACAACACAAACGCAAGTTGCGGTTGAGGTATAACCGTACGAATATTACAATGGTATGCTCACGATGCAATTATCCACACCACTGACGGAAAACGGAGGAAATAAAACACACGTTTGTTTATTGGTAGTTTACAGAATAAACACAATACACAACGTAACAATAAAATGGTAATTATGTATACATAAAAATGTACAAAAAGATTCAGCATATTTTTCCAAAGGAAACCTATTTATTTATTTTTTCTGCTCCAGTGGGTTACGATGCTTGCGTTTATATTCTTTGACATAAATTTGAGAGTTTCGGATGTTATGTTCCTTATTTATCAAGTGACAAATGCAACCATCTTAACTATACCAACTACATATAATATAAGGACGCACATTACGTAGGCCTTGCAAAATTTCCACCGAGGCGTGTATATAGTGCTTTTCTCCAAATATACGACGAAAATTAATCAATAAGAAAATGAATACCACCTTAATTTATTTATGTAGTTACGATTGTCGATAAATTTTCGGGAAATGGGTCTGAATTGTATGTTGGATATATTGAAGGGACTTTGAGCCCGTTGGAGGCCATGAACGTAACATTACGTTCGAAACGTCGAGGTAATTCAATAAACACCTTTATAAAATGTATTATATACCATAATGGTACTACCTATTTACTTTTGGTTCGTGTTAGACATTTTTAGAAACCACCTTTTATACAAAATATTTATTAGTCGGAGAAGAGAATAAAGTAAAAATATCTATTTCATTTTTATTTGGACACATTTATTTTCGTTTTTTATTTGTTGCCCGTCCGTTTGTCAATCCCCTTTTCTCAGGAAACGCGTGGAGGTACGAAGCTGTGACATTAAAATTAAATACTCAGGATACCCCTCTCGGAGCCGAAATCAAATCTAAGGTAATGCCATCAAAAGAAGAAACGAGCGTTATGCTGCATTTATTGACACTGGCAAGGGAATCAAAACCTAGGGTATTTCCCGTTAATCTAGAATCGTGACATTATGATAAAAAGCATCATGATTTAGTACAATTAAACAAAAGGTCCGAAATTTTTTCTGTAATTACTACAGTGTTCAAACCGCAAGTTTAAATTTTTCACTCAATAAATAAGTGACAAAGCATCCGTCACGTTTTGACACAATGCGAGTGTGAGTGGCAGATGCTTTGTCACTTATTTATCACGTGATAAACGCAACCATCATAGGCCCCCTGAACAGTTATATTTTCTATCGAGCAAGACTACTTTCATTATGTAGTAAGTATGGAATTCGCGGTGTGCGAATCTGAATTGCACTTGACCAGTTTTTTTATTTAGGTACTTTAAGCATTTCATACTCATTATAATAGCCTCTATACAATTTAGGAGCCACTATTACGATAACTGCTGAGATGTATATATACATCTCAGCAGTTATCGTAAATCGAATAATACGCGGTTGATGTAACCAGCCTCGCCTGCGCTCTCCCGCCGCTGTCGTCTTCTGTTGATAAACCCGGGTAAAGCCGAGACGGTCGCTAGTATTTTATACATCGCTTTTTATATGCAAGAACTTCACAAGGAAAGACACAAAAGTTTTAAAGTAAAGAGTCCTTATAAACATTCTCTGATTAGTCTAGGCTAAAATGACGCCTTTTTTTAGAATTCAAACAAAGATTTTTACCGGTAAATTGCTTTTAATGTGGATCAACAAATTCGTGCTTGCTTTAGTTAAGCGTGTAGTGTAGACTAATACCAAACGTTATTAGACACCTCGCCTCGCTTGCGAGTTGCGAGAACTCTATTAAGAACGAACGCTTTATCAGATATAGTTAACCCTAATCCGTCCTAAGCCTAGCAGTAAATTTATCAAGAGAATATTGTATTCTACGTTCATCGCCATTGCCCTGCTTATACAGTTAGAGAGCTATGTTGCTAGCTCTCAAAATTACCTAAACCTCATTATCTTTCGTAGGCTTGCTGACTAGCGACGTGAAAGTTTTTAGCCTACCATTAGTAGATGAAACACAAAATTACTCCAAATTCAAATATTAACCTGGCGTTCAATTTTACCTTCCTCGGTCTATAATATAATTACTATTTTGCAATTCACTGAGCCGAAGAAGTGTGTTTTGTCGTATGTATTTTGCCCTCGGACGATGCCTAAATAAACATAAATTGCATGTCCAATTACTGAGTAACGCTGACGTGAGCTGTTGGTCGCATATGGTGGTATTTATTTTTTGGGTCCCGCAAGCTGAGATTTAAAATCAAATTAAATTCGTAGGTATAGAAATTGTTTAAGCCCTTTGGCCGCTCAACACATTTGCTTGCTTCAAGTCCGTAACATGACGGCTCTTGATATGAACGTTGCGTGACTTAAATAAATAATAATAATAATTCGGAGTGTAATGTCTACGAGCTAAGGTACTTTAACTC